>JAODUI010000028.1:1844245-1859688 GCA_027563995.1 Papilio gigon
GGGTTTTAGTGAGTATGAATCTCACATAACCCTGCCTTTCCCCCAGAAGGCAGGGTATCTTTTGAAGATTTCCCCCCGTAACCAAAAAAAAGGAGAATTTGTTACCAAGGCGGGAAATGTATTAAATATTTTTTACATTTAAAACAACATTAGAAGCACAAAGCTTGACCATACTCCTAGAAAAAACATCAATCTATTTATACCTAAATATGTAATGTAACAGACAACAATTTACTTAAACTAAAAATTTACTTGCGTATGAATCAATCCATAAATATATATTTGATTTTATAATCTGTTAGCAAAAAAAATTAACGAGTTAAACCTTGTCGTATGATGCTAAGTAATTCACGATCTTTACCAGTATGGAGTTACTGTTTCCTTGTCGAAACCGAAACATACAGTCTATCTCATTTTTTTTAAATAAATGGGAGAGACAACAATATGAGTCTGTACGACAGTTTTGGGCTGAGGAAACCTATAATAACATTGTGTACTTTTCTATTTGATACAGCCACGTTTCCCTAAACAATACATTAGGTTTATGATCACTCATCATTCATAAACACAACCATAAATCCAGATATAAAATAACTCGTGACAATTTCGACTTTGTTGTAATCAGAACACGAAGAGATCATATTTAAGTACATGAAATATGTTGATAAAAATATTGTATTCGAGTTGTTAGTAATATGATTGAAACAGATGAAGCAATTAAAATTATATTAACCGTATCATTTAAATTGAAAAACAAAATAGAACAAAGGAACAACAGAAAAACAAATTGTTTTAAGTGTATTATAATAACAAAAGTTAGAGATAGACGGAAGACCGTGTGGATGGATTATGTGAAAGAAAGATGTGGGGAAGAATAGTATGGGTTGTGTCGACTTTCGCAGAGCGAAGGGCAGGCTGAGGATGATGATGGATTGTACTGTACTGATCATATCCTTAACCTGCCCCTTTCCCCATGCAGTGTCAGCAGAGTAGGTACTCTTCCATGCAACTTTGTCAGCCGTCTTTTGTGAATTTACTATCTTAGGCATATTCCCTTATACACGTTCTCCGATCTTCTTCTACTAATTATATCTTACATTAATAATGAAAGTCGACGTCATAGTCAACACAAGAATAGAAGAAAGAATGACTAATTCGGTAGGAATTAATTGTCATCTTAGTAATTGTCTTGAAGAAGTATTGTTCCATTGTTAAAGTAATAATACGTGAGGCAAAAAAGAATTTATTGAATGTTTATAACCGGCGTGTTTATCACGTGACACATCTTGTTAATTTTATATAAAACATTGCATCGAGCGCTATGTTTAATCAACAATTAAAAAATTAGTATTACACATTATCTAAAGGCTGTATAATTATTAAAACAAGTGACAGTTTATCCTTGAAACAATACAATTAGCAATCTTCGTTACCAGTGGACATAGTTTTCACATAGTTGTATGCTTTCAAGTAACACCGACTAAGTCGTTAAATGTATAATGATTTGTCTGTGGTTCGAAAATAACAACACATTTATGGTCACTGAACCCTTTAAAATATGTTGCAAATGTTAATAAAACTGTTTAACAACTCAAGTACTTTTTAAAAATGTGTTCGTTTTACACAATAATTAAACTTCATTGTCTATGGTATTTAAACTACAATTAGTGATACTAATTTTCCGAAACAATCTACATATTCTTTTTTCACTGATTCATAGCTACAGTATGATTTAAAATGGAAAAAGTTACAATTTTCTAATTCTAAAATTTAAAGACCTCACCTAATCAGGACAGGAATCACTTTAAAATGATCATCCCACATATCCAATGCTATTTCAAAACAAAACAACAATAAGACAAACAATTGATCTTATGACCACGATGCATTGTTCGGGTCGCCCTCTAACCACGTCTCTCGACGCCATTTGTATAGTTGGTGGTATCACAAAGGAGTATTGTAAGGAAACTGATTTAGACCACTTTTTCACTAAACGACTAGCTATGCGAGTGCAATCGCTATCGCTAGTGCGACTACGGAAATTGAAATGTAACTAGTCGGGATAGTGAAAAAGGGTCTTAGCAGACCACGTGCTGTGATCATTGTATTCTTGATGTATTATTCTGATGATGTACTCGACCTATTTTCTTCTAATATATGTATAAAGTCGTGATGTAATGTTCTGTTAAACAATTGCAAACATAGTTTCATTGTGCTCATTTGTCACTGTCCTTTAAAGATGTAATGAGAAGGCCAAGTTGATGTAATGATTTGATATCTCTTATTCTTAACACTAGAACTCCCACCTATTAGTACATATCCTCATCGCTTTCATTCTCTTCAAAATAAACAAACTACAATATCAACATTAAGACGGACGAAGGAACCGCATTTTTGAGTTAAATGGAATATATAGAGAGAAATATAGTAATTTGTTAATCCAACTTCTTCGGGTTTCTAAAGTTTGCTTGCGGTATACATCTTTCCTACGAAAAAATAAAAATTAAATTATTTCAAATCCGGAATTGAACCCAAGATGCTGAAAGATCAAAACCTACAGCAGCTGAGCTATTATGATGAGAAAAGTAAAGCAATTAATCAACTCAATTAATTAACAAAGGCAACACAAGTAATTGACAGGTGAATGACACTGGTTCCGTTCTATTTGAAACTGTCACACGGTACCCTTGGCCCAGAGATGTGTGTTTCCGTGCACCAGCTCTACAAATTAAAATTTAATATTACAATAGATAAATGAGCACTTTGAGTAATTGATTTATTCAAACCTTATCAACATATAAATATATTAAAGCACTCACCTAAACACTTAATTAAAAGACGTCGTTATCACTCAGTAAATAAATTTTATCACACATATATTTATCATTGCAAACGAAAACTCATCAAAGACATCCTTTGTTAACAAATAAAATTTCACTTTATTTTACACAAAAAAAAAAATCTTAATAACTAATATTCCCGCCAAAAACTATGCCAGATATTGCTTCGAGTTGCAAGTGACGTTATACAAACAAATCTTTTTTCCCGCGTATTTCGATCGTGCACTTCCCTAAAGTTTTAACTCGGGTCTGCAGAGAGCGGCTGTCAATTTGAGACTGCCGCGCCACAAACAAGCACCACACTCCATTGTTGACAGCGCGGGAAATACTCTATAGTCACTACCAGCCAGTACTTTCTTATATTTTTTTTAAAGAATATCATTACCCAAATTGGCTTTATATGGAAGGCCAGTGTTATAACAGCTAAGTAGATGATTTTTATAGTGTCCAATGCAAGGACTTCTGCAGGAAAAAGTAGTTTTAATGTTTCATGTCTTCGTTCCATTATCACCAATTTATTTGTTTCTTAATTAGCAGATAATCTTCTGGAGCCTATCGACTTCTTAAACTACCACAGGTAGATAATCGTATTTTATGATTGAAGAGGTTGTGTGTTTCAATTTTCAAATTTTATATGAACCTACATTTTAAGTCTTGTGGTGAATTTAAACTTTTGTGTGTAGTAAACCAAACCGCAATGGGCCAGCGTGTTTAAATAAAGCCTCTTCACCTTTAAATAGGCTAGGCTCCTTATCTTAGTGGTAGTAGTTGAAATATATTATTTCAACAGTCGAGCTTATGTGATAAAATGCAATTCACCGTGGTGATAATTATGTGTTTTTCCATATACATAAATTTAACACGGTGATCCCCTGCCAAAATTTGAATACAAAATCATGTAGCCTTAACTAAATAAAGCCCGTAGGCTTCTTACCATTTTTAAACCCGCGAAGACGAAGACACGGGCGTAAGCTAGACTATGTAAACTTTCGTATGAGTGTTCGTCAGAAGGTACTCTCTTGCTTAATTTTAGTTATACTATTAATGCTATTCTTTTTTTTTTTTATTTTACATATTATTTGTATGCCATGTACACGTGTACTAGCGATAACGCATAGATAAATGATATTATGAATAAAATTGACAAATAAATCAACGGTCTAACACGTAGACGGTAGTTTTTTTTGCAAAGTATTTTCCCGTTGGTCAACTAAAATAATTAGTCATAATAACGACGACACTGCGTCATTTGTAGATAACGGATCGAGCGGGAAGAAACCGTCTGGTGCTGCATCAATCAATATTTACCGCTTATATTAATATGAAACGTAGGGGATTTCCCTGAAGACGATAGAAATACGCTGAACCGAGATGTGTAGCATGCCCGGCTACCTCTCCGGGTAACTAGCGTGAGTGTTATGTTATATTAGTGATACTAAAGCACTAAGTGTTCGGATTACATAATTACAATGATTTAACAATTTACCTATGCTTATCATCATTCGTATGTTGAGCGCAAATCCAAACTAACCAAATCCCCCAGCCGTTTGGCATTCCGAAGCTACTAGCACATCATACCCAAGGTGACACTTCATCACGAATGTAGCTTGCTGCCTATTGTTTGTCAAGACAAGACTTATTCACAACAATATCATGAGTGTTCTTTAGAAAATAGGTCAAGATACGTGAAATAAAAAATAAGTTTTATGAAAGATTTGTGAAATGTAATAAGATTAAAAATCTTACGTCCTCATTTTGATGACATACATATTAGGTTTTTCATAATATTGTCTCATTTATAAATGTATTAATTTAAAAGAGGGAAACATGATCTTTGGTACGACGCGCACTTGGTCAGTTAGGCTTCGGTATTAATTCAAATGGAGTCCGCTATAACGCTAAAACCTTAAAAATTTTAAATTTAAATGCGAACCAATAAAGTATTGGCTGGATGGTTAAAGACTTTTACCTTTCCTCACAATTGAAAAACAGATGACATTTGACTTTGACGTTTGGTGAGAAAGTGACAACTTAAGTGAGGTTATGTTATTTACATTTTGCAAAAACATAATAATAAGATTTTACAACAAAATCATTCAAGATCTAGTTTTATTATAGGAGGACAAAATATTAAAAGAATAAGTTAAAACAATCAATAAAACTATGACGTCAACAGTTAGCAATCGCCCGCGGGATTGTCTAGGATGCAGGATTGTTGGCGCAGCCGGCCTCATAGGCATTGGTGCTTACCTAGCAAATGTAGCTTGGAAGAACAAAACATTTATTGGGAAAGTAACATTCTCTTCGATTTCTCTAGGTAATATACTTTTGCTAAGTAAATAATTTACCAAAAAAATTGGTTTTGATTTGCAATTGAATAAAAAATTGTTTTAATGTAAGTTTATATATGTTCACCAATTATTAATTATAATAATAACAAGATGTAACATTATAGTAGTCCTGCTTTATTTATTATAGTTGAGAGAGATCTTTTGATATTGTATTTTCTTCCAGCTTTTGTAACTCTCGGTGTGCAAAGATATAAACAAGAATTTCCATTTGAAAAGAAAACAGAAGACAGTCAGAAATCTTAGTAGTTTGTACTTATAATTATGTAATTTATAAAAGTTAATAATTTGTTAAATCACTGGAACAATCACATATTATATATAGTGGAATGTTTTAGAGAAGCCTTCGCTGTATAATAAACTTGGTACAATTGTAATTATTTTGTATATAGTTAATTTAGAATTTATATTGTAATATGCTTGCAGTGCAAAGATTTGTTGTTAACTAGAAAAAATGTACGAAAGCAGAAAATGTGTTTTCTATGAGTTCAGTATAATTTGAGTTAAATGCCATCTATTGGAACTTTATTAAACGACGTTGCACGTACCACACGTCAGATTTGAATTTTTCACATAGACAATAGATGGCGCTGTTTTCTTAGTCCTATCACGTGCAATAATTTAATATTTTGATATTAAATTATTATATCTCGGACTAACTTATAATCTATGCAAAAATTGTTTTATATAATTTGATTAGAGATAATGAGAAAATGAAAAATATCTATAATATGCAGTACATACTGCATGATCGCAAATACTGTAAGTAATGTGTACGTAATAAATCGTTTTTAAAAATAATAAAAAGTTTTCATTGTTACATACCTATCGTCATGTTACAAGCTCGTAGTTGTCATTTATATAGACAACAATAATTAACATTTAACCTACAAAATACGAATTTATCCATTCACGATCTTCAGTGTTATTGATGAAACAAAAATTTACACGGACCATTGTATAAAGAGAATGAGTTTGAACCTTGTAATAAACCCAGAAATAACTGACAAGCTCGCACAAACAATGTGAAAACTTTTGACATAAAACAAAACAATAAGATATAGGCGCACCATGTAGAAGTAATATTAATTTTAATTAGAATGAGTTTTAATAATATATATTCATGAAATCAACAGTTACACTTCGTTTTACGTGATTCTGTGAAGTGATACATATACTAGCTGTCGCCCGCGACTCCGTCCGCGTGGTAATACAAAATAGAAGTCAACATGTTCTTCCAGACTGCTCTAAATCTATGCTGAACTTCAGCGATAGTTCTAGTGATACGTAACACGTAACCAGCCATCTAAACTTTTTCTTGAAAAAAAAATTTATACTGTCACGAAAAGCTCAGTACACCCAGCACGTACTGGCCGTGAAGAAGTATGTACTTTCATAAGCGTCTCTTGCGAACGTATTAAATAAAATGAAACCGTTCAACGGTAACACATTCGCTAAATTGATTACATGCGACCAACATACGCTTAATAAATATAAAGTATCTAATATACACTCAAGTGCAATGGATCCGGGTCACTTTAAAAGACCTATGAATCTACAATGAATAAATTTTGAACTAAGAATGCTAGCTTTATAAAATAAACGTTGTTTATGAAATATGAAACCTCTTTAATTGAGGTATTAACACTTCTTAGTTACTGCAAAATTACGTCATAAAAAATCATATTAGAAAAACAGAGACTTTCGAAGATGGAACTACGAAATTACTGCACTTGAATTTGTTTTTTTTCTCATCTGTTTTTAAGTGGGTCTATAAACCATATTGATAGTAATCATATTGCTGAACAAAAAGGTCATGTTTCCTAGTTGAACTAGAAATAACGTGACCTAGGTGTATATGTGTTTTATTAGAATAAGTGTTATTATACCGGCTATTAAAAACCGTTTACTTTATGAAGCTAACAGTCTTGGTTTTCAAGATCTTTAGGTTTCTCTAGGCCCTTAGGTGACCCGCATACATATCACTTGACTATATTTTTTTAATAAAATAACTCGAAATAATGTCCTCGTATTATGCTTATTTTGTTGTTATGAAGGAAGACATTAACGTAGTAAACCTTACTTTTTAGTAATCTGATAGAACAATAAATGTACAAATAAGAAAGATATTTTCGTTTGAAATCTTCATTCTAATATAGGCTACGGGCGTGAGAACGCTGACCCGAATTAATTGTTCGCTGAACCAAGAGGCTTTTCTAAAAATGATCAAGATTTATATTTATATTATATCTCTGTTGTAAATATGTAATATATACATGTATACATATATTAGCAAAGATATAAGATAGTATATGGATATTATATTTCAACATTAAAGAGAAGTACATTTTAGTAAAGAGATTTATTTAACAACTTTAGAATGTAGAGAATCCATCGACTCGCTTTCGAGCAAATTGATACCTCTTCTAACTTTATTTGCTTGTGCTTGCCGTTCTTTCTACGAACTTAAACGTACGTGTTTTTGTAGAGCATTATTTTCGGAATATTCTGAGAAAAGTTTTGCTTAAAGCTATGTGGCATGTCCGAGCGTCTAATGAATTCAATTTATAATTCATTAAAGTACTTAATATATTTTAAATAGTAAGTAAATTTAAAATTTAAGATTAATTCCGTATTCAGTGCGCTACCGTATAACGATTTACTACAGCTTAGATTGAATGTTGGAGAGACACGTAGCCCAAGCTTAGAGTCGTCGCAGCTGAGCCGGAGGCGGAGGCATCGCGGCGAATTATGTCGACGCAATAAAGTCAACATCGCGACACAGATCACGGACTCGGAGCGGAGTAAACAAGTTGGCCTAATGATAAGACGAGCGCCGCCCGCCCTGGCCGCTCGCCGGCGGACAGTCGCGCGCGACACCCCGCACTACGCACGTCTCCCACACAACACAAAAACAATTTAAAAATATAACTAAAGACCAACAACAGATTTGAGGTTCATCTGGTGTTGCAGATGTCCGCGGGCGTCGGTGACTTCTTTTCCTTAAGGATTCCACAAGGTGTTTGTCGCTTGTTTAAATAATAAAAAAAACGAAACTACGAGAACACTATGGGTAAGTGTCTGTGTATGTATAACGCTTGGACGTTCAAAGTTTTGTTTATAATCGAAGTATAATTTGAATTCAAATGTACGTCTCCGTGTTGTTGTTTGCAAATTAATTTTGCGTAATAACGGTCACTGAGGCTATGAACTTTTACAGCTTTTACGGCTGAATAAATTTATGGATGACGTAGAAATGTGATTCGAGTCACTTCAATCTGCATAAAGTTGCCCGATTGTCACGTTGAATAATATTTTCCTTGACTGATTTTCAAATATGACTTCAATGGTTTTGAGTGTTAATGAAAATTAATTTTAATTTTGTAGTTTTGTTGTCGTTTTTGTATTTAATTTTAATATATTATATAATAGGACAAAGATTAATATACAATACAGCTTACTGTTGAAAGAAACATAAGTGTTTTATTGTATTTTCTATATTGCTAAAACGATCGTAGTTAATTTTACCATAATATATAACAAGAATCCTACGCAATGGAAAGTCAAAATGTTCCATAAAACAATAAGCAACAAACACAATTGACGCCGTTGTCTATGAGTCCCGATCGATGTTACATTATTTCTATATAGCTAATTTTGTTATCGGACAGATAAGCCGTGGCGAGAACGGAGCGAACTCGGCGTGGCACCTTGGGGCACTGAGTACATTAAAGATCACCGCAATTGGAACGCCGAGTCCACTACCGCTTCAGTTGACAAGGAACTGGGTAGCCCACAAGCACGAGTGGCGATGGACAGGTGGAGTGGGAATAGCAACGCTTGGAGCGCGGCGCTAGGAGCGATGGGTGGTGCGGGGACCGTGCTGCTGTTCGCAGCCATCCTCCTGTTGTGGCGACGACCGCGCCGGACTGAGCCCCATACGTTAGCACCGATGGATATTGGACAAAACGTAAGTACCAATGTATTTATAATGTTACTTCATAAAGCGAAATCTTAAAACAAAAAAAAAATCTGTTAAATTGTTAGTACCGTTAAGATTTTAAAGTATAATAAACATTTAAATACTAATTAAAACAATACAATGTATAATATACAATGAGACTTTCAAAAACCAAGTAATCATTGATAATAATATCCCGTAAATATATGTTAAAAGTTACTTACTCGAAGGAATTTGTATTATAAAGAAGATAAGTTATATGACAATTAAAAAAAAAACAAACCCGTCTTTAAGTCAATGTAATTAATATGTTAATCCGTGACGTAAGAGGTACTCGTACAGTCGCGCACAAAATCCCGTCACACACTTGAACGAATTAAAGCTTCGGTCATAAAGATTAGCGTAATGAACAGAGCTTTCCTAAAATAGGACAACGACGTACGCCTTCATGTTACGTCACTTGTAAATCGTTATTCTTTTTATTTTAACAAGCACGACCGACCCGTTTTTGTTCGTACAAGATTATTTTAACTCTTTAAAGTCGAGAATAAATAAGGCACGGTCGTGGAATACCACGGTTATATGTATTAGACAAGTATTTTTTTACAGATGTCGCTTTCTTACCGAGTTCACTAAAATATGTTTATAGTTATGTAATTAGTAGCAATCCTCAAATCCGGCTCGAAGGACCAAAAATGTTTAAAGTTTACTGTTTGGATATAATTAAAAGTTATAGATAGAAAACATATTACAAGTAATAAACACAAAACACGAAAAAGGAACGTGACAAGCAAAAAAATTAAAGTAAAAAATTTCTCCTTTTTATTTCAATATTCTTTGCATTGAACCTATTGAAACTTCTTGGATACATTCACACACACTTGGACGTATTACCAACATTAAAACTTGAAGATGTTTTTGCAACATTGTTTTTTTCATTTTTAAAACAAACTTATAAGTTACTTAACCGCTACTTACAGACTCGTAAAGTATTAAGTAACGCTACACATATATAGAGTTGAGTGTCAAAGTTCGTTCATTTCCTATGTCGTAAAGCGGAACGGAAACTTGTGCAATAGGGGAATAAACAGTTAAACTTACTGTGTACTATTTATTTAATATCCGTTTATTTATTTACTAGATGTCGCCACCGGCGTCAGTGCGGAATTAAAAAAAATAGTAGCCTATGTGTTATTCTCGACAACGTTCTAAATCTATGCCAAATTAGAGCGACATCCGTATAGCTGTTCTATAGATATATTATAAAAGAAACATCCGGCCATCTACACCTACCATTAATAATATTAGTAAAATGGTTTTTTCAATTTTAAAAAAAAGCGAACCTTTACTGACAGGTCTACGCCTTCAAGGCGAAAAAATATTAACAAAGATTTATGAAGAATTGGAAGGAATATAAATTACTTACAAAAATAAACATAATTAAAACTGAAAAGCTTCTTCAAGTTCGCAGGTAAAAAACAGTTGAATAATTAACCTGAGAAAAGTTTGGGCCGGTCTTTGGGACGTGTTACGTTATAACCAACTTAGCAAAGGTTTCGCAGATAAATTCTTGAAGAACTTAGTTACTGCCAATCTTCAAATCGTAAGTTTAACGTAAATGGTCGAATAGAGACTAGCGATTGCCTTTTGTTTGTACTTCAAACATAATTTATAATCAAATTTTACTTACATCCGTTCACGTATTTCCTTAAAATGCGTCCATAGTTTTAAGGAAATACGTATTAATTGCATAAAGAAAAGGATCGTTTCATAGATTATTACAACAATGGAAACGTTTAAGAATTACAAGAGAGAAACACTGTTTTCTACAAACATGACCTCGGAATGTCGTCTGTATGTGGGAACACGTAATGACGTCATTAGTAAAGAACTTACATCAACATCTTTATATAACACGCGTCGAACACTATTTGAATCATACATAAATATGTAATTCGAAAGATAAAACACGCTGTACAAATTTCAAACTAAAGCAATCTTCTGTTCGTAATATGTAGTTAACAATAGTCAAAGTACAAAGTTTATTTTTAAATGCACCAATAGTCAGGGTCTATAAAAACATATTTTATTTGTCATAAATATTTAATTAAAACGAAAATTTGAGCAATTGCAACTTATTCCGGGCGCAAGCGCATAAACCAAAATACGCTTGTATACCACGCGTCAATTTTCTAAGATATTACTACGTTTTGATAACAATTGTATATAAAATAATTTGACCTACTTCCCCTTTGTATAATACACTAAATAATAAGAAAATAAGAAACGCTTTCAACGTAATAGCGTAAATAGACACAGCGTGTGTGCATACAGGACAGGGTCTCAGCAAAATCAATCTCCTCCATGTTTACGCCGCAACGTTACACTCGTTTCACACGAGGGTAGTACAGCTCGACACAGAACTGTCATTAATAGAACACATCCTCCAAAACCCTCCTAAACTATTGACGTCACTATGTATATTGACGTATGATATATAGCCATTTTTCTAAATGAAATATTAGCAAATTTTTGGTTGATTCAGTAATATTTCTTTTATCATTTCAACTAAACTAATGCTAGGATATTATTTACGTCAATCATAATTGGAATTCTCGACAATGTGATTGGAATCATACTGTTAACTATTAGACTGTTGGCGCTTAAAATGTTAACTATGAAGTCAAAAATATATGAAACTGACAATTGCTTTATAATTCGTATGTGTTACGTCATTTTAATTTTGACATATTGTAATGCTACTAACAATCTACTAAAGACAATGCTAATCTAATATGACTTTGTATGTACCGGTAACGTCTTGATAGTAAGTGTGAGTTAAAACAATAGCCGTACTGCAATTGTCCACTAGTCTACATCAATTATACCCTCGTGTGAAACTAGCATTATGTAGCAAACATCGCATAAGGGAGCGGCAACCAAGTCATTTAACATTAGATCAAAAATAGATCAGACATAAACAAATGAAACCCGCATATTAAATTTTTCATTTTTAAATAATTTCCACTCAATTTAATCACCAGCCGGCGAAGATAGCTCGCAGGAGTAAATGCAATATAGGATTAAGAAGGGATTTAGAGACGCAAATTATATTAAAGTTATTCCGTCTAATAAAATCAGTGAATATCTTACTTTGATTTAAAACGCAAGATGAACATCTAATACTCAAATTAGAAAAATCTTAACAAGACCGATATGTCTAGACTTGCCTGTTTATACGCTGGTAATCCTCTTTGCCATTTTTATATTTATAGAAATTAAACATATTTTATTGTTTCAACAATATGATGTTTAAAAAAATGAACACTCTTTTAAGGGGATACTTGTAGTAGAGGGTCTGTTGTGTGATTGTGCGCACGTGCGTACGTGTATGTGTTGGTGTGCCTGGGTGTGTATGCGTGAGTTTGTGCGTGAGACAGAGAGTAAGCGTGTGAAAGGAGGGGGGGGGGCTAACCTAAAGTGTGCGCTATGTACCTCAAGATGTGTGATTTAGAGAATTATATAATTATAGAAGTATATTTAGAAGCGCCAATAGCCTAATTGCTCACGGTACGGCTTTCCGATGACGTCGACGTCACGTGATCGGAAACCGGGTTCGAATGCCGCCATTCCTAAATTGTCATAAATCATATCGCGCAAGAGTTTAGTTACATTGGTACATAAAATATTAGTAAATTAGTAAAAAGTTACTATTTTATTAAGAAAAATTGTAATTGCGTGATTTTTCAGTCTTTTTTTAATAGATTTAAAACTTTTTCATCTTGAATGTAATAAAGGAAAGCAATTCTCTTTCACATCTTTTCATCTTCCCATCTCTCCACGATTCCCCCGAGCGTAGAGCTGTCAGTGGGCTTATGGATTAATTTTGGTTGTAATTTTCTTCACTACATTCTGTTTATTATTGTCATTTTTATAATTATTTAATCTGTTATTTTACTTTCGAATTTTCGAAACATCTTTTTCCCACCAAAATAGTCAAGTACAATAGTCATTGCTGGACATAACCCTTCTCCAATGATTTCCACAGTATTCGGTCCCGCTTCCTTGTCCAAAGACTTTCCGCCGCCGTACTAAGTCGTCGGCCCACCTGGAGGGAGGACGCCTCACGTGCCTTATTCCCAACCCAAACCTCCAATGCATTATTTTCCATAATCGTTGATTGATTACATAATAAAAAAAAAGATTCATTGTTAACACTTCTTTGTTAAGTATTGTAGTAGTACTTCATTGTTAAGTATTGTAGGAATCTATATATATAAAAATGAGTTGCTGTTCGTTAGTCTCGCTAAAACTCCAGAACGGCTGAACGGATTTATCTTATCTTGGTCTTAGAATATTCGTAGAGGTCTAGGGAAGGTTTAAAAGGAGAGAAAAATTAGAAAAACTTCCGTGAAAGCCTTGAAATTAGCGTTTTTTCCGAGTAGGAATTGTTTTCTTGTGTATTTCCTTAAAAATTCAAAAATCTGTTTATTTATTGCCTTTAGAGTTCGCGGGGTCAGCTAGTTATGATTATTTTTTTTTTGTTTTATTTCTATTTTTTCCTTCAATATAATGAAATAAAGCTAGTTACGTGTTTTCCGTTGGCTTCATTGCGTCTTCATCGAATATCCGACTTAATTAAGATACGAGAAGCCTTAAGTAATCATATTACTTGAGGCATCTGATGTCTTAACGAACACTTAACCTCTTTATGATACACATCTTTGTGTTTGTTGTTATTGAGTAAAACGTTTTTTTTTAAATATCTGTAAATAAGGTTTTTAAAATAACATTTACCGAGAATCAAACTTTCCCTTAATTTACTCTCAACAATTTTTTCATTACTTTTATTTAAAAAAAATAATTTTATAGTTCTAAAAGTAAAAAGAGCCCTCTAGCGGAAGGTACAGAAAACACACCTTTCGACATTCAATTTCAATTTTCAGCGCTTTCCAGAAGCGTCCAGCTAGTGTCTGAATGTCTCGATAGATAGCGTTAGTTGTTGAAATTGGATACGAAACTATCAAAATCATTAAGTATCTAGATGAAAAACTTTCGAAGAATGAATTACTATCCTTCACCACGTTTAAGAAACAAACCAAGCTAACTATTATTAAACAACTAGACATACAGCTTAATACGACCTTCTTAAGAGATGAACTAAATTTGTTGTTGATAAAAATGGATTTAAGTGATCATTTATCATTAGGAGATATTTTTGTCTTTCATAAAAAAAACAGACATGAGAGTTCGTAGCGCGTAGCTCGTATCTCGTAGCTTGTAGCACGCAGTGTGTAGCCGAATCGATAATGAGTGAATTTCGTAGGGCAACGGGTTTTTGTGTGCGTTTCGTTTGGGGCCGGTGGGCGCGGGCGGGGCGGGGCGGGGGCCAGGGGCGGTGCTGAAGGCCGCGCGGCGCGGGGCGGGGAGGGTAAGTGCGTCACTCTGATCGATGCAGCACTTGTTGCGGCGCTCAACAGGCTCCTAATATCTAAACAATGTATCGCATCCTATATGAAGATGGTCTTGAATTCTCTAATCATATAGAACTGTTTTTGTTCCAAAGAGTTTTTATATCATTTTTTTTATTAATAATTAAATTATGTAAACAAAAACCAATAACTAATTGCTTTTAGCAATCAAGGTTCCGTTGTAGTGTTATTCATTATTTAATAATGTTTTTACTTTACTTTTACGGTATGATATAATTTGGAATATTAAATGAAAAAGAATTAAATTCTGTAGGATACATTTAAAACTCTCACTGGGACGTGGTGCACATCGCGTCGCTGGAAATACGCGACATTTGCAAACAGAATGTGTCCACTAGAAGGAGCCGGGAGATGTTGACAAAGGAAATGAAAATTACTCATGATGCAAACATCCCATTACCGCTGAAGGACATTGTTTTATATATTAATAGTAGCTACTAAGTAATGACGACACCATATTGTCAGCATATCTATAGTCAGCGGATACATCTAGTCATTAATGTAATTAATTCAGATTTTATCAAACACATGCAGCAATGCAGCCCTGATTTTACTAAAACCTTTTAACGTTTGTACTATAAAATGTCACTATTGACATGGAGAGATATTATGATAACTTTTTTTTAACATTATCTTATATAGTTTTCATGATAGAGAGAAAGAGGGCCTCCTCGCCGTCAATAATTAGTCAGGGTTAAAGTTCTTGTAACACGATACGTCATACATGTGCGAGGGCTGAGGGGGGCGGTAATTATCCCACGTCAGCGGCAGACCCAGCAGCCCAGGCAGCCTGTCTGTGCTC
>JAODUI010000028.1:1869441-1885396 GCA_027563995.1 Papilio gigon
ACCCAGTCTTGGACTTGCAGCTCTCTCAGGTCCTTCTGCACCTCGTCTACCCAGCGATACCTGGGGCGGCCAACCGGACGTCGACCACTTGGTCGCTTCAGGTCGCTTTGCCACTCTAGTTATTTAGTTAGTTAGTATTTTGTACCTATTGATATATTATTGATGTGATTGTCTAAAAAATAGAGAAAGACCGAAGAAGGTGATGATGGATTGCGTGATTCAGGCTGATAAAGATGTGCATACTGTGCCGACCTTCCGTAGGGATAATGGCAAGTTGATGATAAATGCGTTTATGTTGATGTAACGTTGTATATTCACACAGTAAAGTTTTTGAAATAAAATTTTCTTCTTAAAGTTTTAGGCTATTCAAAGAATTAAGCATCTCTTTTATTCAAAGAAGTGAATGCATCTGGAAATACAATTATATTAATTGTATACAATCGTAATGAATGCCCTTACGTATGTAATGCGTTGTTGTACATCATGAATGTATATTTTTTTATTTAATAGAATGATTGTGAAAACATAATTTTAACTGTCTCTTGCATTCTCCACTATCTGCACTTCCACGAAGGCTTTCACATTTTAAGAGCTTCTAGATTGATCGTTTGTTGAGATAAAAAGTTATTGAATTTTATATCAAACCTAAAATTAAACCTTCAACCCCCAAATTGATCTTCATTGTAATCTCAATCCGCCAGGGGCGTCATTTTTAGCTCGCCGCTGTTTATATTTTGGAATTTCAAACGTTTTCTATATGAAGTAAGAGTTAATTTAGAGTAAATAATTGATTGTTTAATAAACATCTAAATCTTCTTACGATACAGTTTTGTAAATATTGCCGTTTTCTCATCCCTTCTTCTACATTTCAAGATGTAGAAGGGATGAGAAAACGGTTACATTTTATAAACGTTAAAACTCAAAAAAAGAATCCAATAGGTTAATATTATTCAAATTTGTGTGTTCATAGTTTTTAGAAACAAAAAAAAACAGTATATTTTTTAATCTTACGACTTTCTTAAGTAATACGTGTACATCATATCGTATGCTATTGTTCTAACTGTACTATTGTTTCGTTACTAAGATTCAAGGTGCGCGAAATGCAAAGATATCATAACATAATGTAACATACTTTGGAATGAACAACGCATCGCACCATCATATAAGTTAAACAGATATAAACTGAAAATATAAATTGAAGGCTTTAATAACGGGTAGGATATCGGGAGTGTAATGGTCGGCCGTTTAAACTACAATTACGCTACGTTACTATTAGGCATTAAATCTAATAATAAATAATTTCCTACCTACCTTATAATAGAACGTTGTCGTCCACACGTTACGCTATCAACGTCTTGTAAAAATCAATAAAAGAATTTCGAAAACAATTTCGTTATATTAATTCTTTGAATTTATTTTCAAGGCAAAACGTAAATTTATAGTAATATTGTTAACTTTTATAAAAGTTACCTCTTGTGTTTTTTTTATTCATTTACAAAAATATCTATCTAATATCTCCCTATCGATCGTTTTAAGGATGCATGTTTTCTGATATAAAATATTACCTTCTTTGTAACTATAATTTTTGGTAATTATTACAGAGCCACCGCGGCTCCTCGCCAGCAATCCGCACGTTCGCTCCAGACGGCCGCACGTTGGAAGCCGGCAGCACGGGCATACCACGCTCGCCGTCGCCACTACGCGCTGCCTCGCTGGACGTACGCGCTGCCTCCCACGCGCACGGCTCGCTCGCCTCGCTCGCGGACTCCCCCGCGCCTTCCAGTCCCAGGCACATGCCCCCGAGGTGTCTCTCACCGCTGCTTATGCCACCGAGGTATACAAGTGTTATACTTTAAAAACAATTTTTTACATCAAATGAGTGTTCTAATCGATATTAATAGTTGAAATTGTTAGTACTCTTATGACGATTTCATGACAATTATTGCATAAATGAATGTATGATTGTCCAATAGGAAATAACAAAATGAATAGACTTATGATAAGACATTTATCTACACAGTTAAGCCGTTAGATATCACAATCATTGGTTCTTAACAATGTTGGTTATAAATAATTTATAGATAGCTGAATAATCGTTTCGTAAATGTTCATCATTATAAACAGCCGCTGCCTGCCCTCTGTTGGACATAGGCCTTTCCCAATGCCTAAATATTCGATTACTCGTATTTTTTATATGTGGTAGTAGCCCTCGCGCTTGTAAAGTGCCTTAAAGTCAAACGAACCAAACGATAAGTACATAAGTCAAATGAGTTAAGATTTACAAAACATCATCTTAAATTTTGAATGTCATACGACGTTGTAAAACTCAGAGAAATGTATAGGTATCAACAGTATAGGCAGTGTAAACGTCGTAGGCAAAGACGCGGGCTCGCGGGACAATCAATCTGTGCGGCGGCGTGCGGGGCCGCCCCGCGCAAATTGATATAAACTCAATTTTCGGCGCTGCCTCCATTTCCCCAGCCCCTTATTCTCTTGACACTTAGCTACTTGTACATACAACTTATGTACGAGACCCATGTAATTATGTTGCTTAAACGATTTTTCGAAGTTTATTTTTTACTGTTTTTGTCGGGCATTTTTTATAGTTATTGTTTGTTGCCTGGAAACATTTGTAAAATATTCGTATGTTAAGAGTTCCCAGAAAAGTTACGACTTATTGTGTATCTTTGACCTGTTTCTAGTATCCCTACATTTTCACTTTAACGGAACTAAAGATAGGAAAACAAACATTTTATAGGCGGATAGACCGCAGCAATTCGTTGGTGGAGAGTAGCAGTGGAGTCGGACCTCTAAGCCCCGGTGCAGGTGCTACCATCAGCGCACTGGGAGCTCTGCAGCCCGACCTCTACACCAAACGGGAGGCCCCGCTCGTCATCGAGCTGGAGGGCGCTGGCCCCTCGCTCGGCCGAATACATCTACGATTGAAATATGACTTCGACAGATCTGATTTGGAGGTTCACCTGATTGAAGGTAATTTAGTAAAATCTAATTGCACCCACTCAGTGGTTAAGGGGTCACTGAATAACTATTAAAGTACTCTAAGTACGACAGTGTAAGCAATCATGATCTGGGTAGCATGATTTAATAAAGAAATTACTTATAGCGCACGACCTAGCGGGTTACGAAGCTGGTGGCTTCAACGATCCTTACGTCCGTGTAAGTCTGCTGCCTGAGGTGGACACGCGCGTGCGCCAGACTCCTGTTCACAGGAACGAAGCCAATCCCTTCTTCGACCAGCACTTCAAGTTCCCAGTATCCCATGACGAGCTGGCTGATAAAACTCTTCTCCTTCAAGTGTTCGATTATGACAGGTATATATACGCACATGCATTCAAATTAAATAAAGACACCAACTCTAAGAATATCACCAAAGATCTTCTACGTATAATATACATATAACTTTGGTTGAATATGATCAGTTCTATAGTCTATGTTATAAAGAAATTATGTAGTCAAAATATTTCTCCTTTCAGATTTTCCCGAAACGAAGTGATGGGCTCGGCGAAGGTGCCCCTGTCACGAGTAGAGGTGGCGTGCGGCGCGGAGGTGTGGGCTGAGCTTTCGCGCGAGCGCCGCCCGCCCGAGGAGCTGCAGGAGTTGCTGCTGTCGCTCTCCTACCTGCCTTCGGCCGAACGCCTGACAGTCGTCGTGCTCAAGGCGCGGAATCTCCTGCCTCCTCAGGAAGGGAAGGACGCTTTAGGTACGTTGGTTAAACATATGAACTGTCACCAAAAATGTTTTACTGTATGTTTTTGAATCCTATTCTATGACTTTGTTTTCAGCTGGTTTTATTATTCGTAATGCAACCTGCGCTTGTTTTACAGATGTATACGTGAAAGTATACCTTCTTGTTAATGGGAAGCGAGTGAAAAAGAAGAAGACCAACAGGAAAGAGATAAACAACCCCGTGTGGAACGAGGCCCTCTCCTTCAGTCTGCCTTCAGCTAATCTACAAGAAGCTTCCATTGAAGTAATATTTTATTTCTCTAGATATTATTCTATATTCACAAGAATTTATTTGCCCGTATGATTTGAAGGTTGTAAGTGTAAAAGACTAAATTAGATTGTGAAAACACTTAATGTAATATTGGAAACTAAATATAAACTTGTTGTTTAAGGTGTGCGTGGTGACTGGCGGCGGCAGCGGGCTGGTGGTGGGCTGGTGCTGCGTGGGCGCGGCAGAGCCCGCCGCCGAGGGCCGCCACTGGGCGCAAATGGCGCACGAGACGCGCAAGGCCGTCGCCATGTGGCACACGCTCCGATAGACTGCCATCTTACCGCACTTCGCACATATACACTAAACAAACATGGTCTTTTCTCATGTCGTCTCTACCGTCGAAGTTAATATTTCTTTTATTGTACTACTACTAATGGTAGAGATTCTGAAAGCCTAACGAAGAATCCTTTCATGTGCACAAATCATAAAACGTCTTTTAACACGTTCGTTGCAAAATGAGGTATATATCATCCCTAATGTAACATACCTGTGGTGCGGCAAGAAAAAACGTGTACTTCTCTATGGCGCGAAGGGAATAACCCTGATATGGGAGGTGGGGTCTAATGGACCGCGTGTAGCACTAACATCTAGTCACGGAGCGGTTCGATAACACCTCGTGCAGCAGAGACGGAAAGTACGCAAAAATTGATGCCGCAGCGAACGTGCTAAATGACAGCGTTAATCTCGCTTAGTTAGTCAACTAAAACGCACAAAAATCGTTTCATTTTCATATTCCTTCTTCAGTAGGTAGAAAAGATCATTATTGTTAAGGTCATCTATAACAAATATTTTCAAGGCGTCGAAAGCCTTTTAGATAATAATTTTATTAAATAACCATCAATTTGGAAAGTACTTGTATAAACCCTGTTGTCCAATGTTAACTGTGGGCTCTTTTCATGTATCTTATCTTACACTAACTGTTCTTTCCAATTTACTCATTTCCTAAGTTGAATGCTTAATAAAATATAGCCTATAACCTGGCGTGTAGGCCATGTTTCTAGAGAATGAATTATTCAAATCTGTGCCGAGGTTGCCGAGATCCTACATAACAGAGTTAACAAAAAAATTACGCTTATCTATTGTATCTATAGATGAATGTTATAGTATCCATTCACGAATACTTCATGTTATGGAGTAACACTCATTTCGACCTTATATCATATAACGACTGAAAAAATAAATTATATGAAAAAATTAATTGAGCTTCGGAACACCAAACTAATCTTATGAATTTGAAGAATTTTATATAAAGATTAAAAATATTAATTTTAAATAAAATTTAAAAGTACGTCACGTGACGTATGAGATTGCAGATCGTCGACAGAATCTTCTACTCGCCCACAGTTGTTCGTGTAATGTGTATTCTGTAACGGATCATTCTAATGTAAGGTGAAGTCACCATTAAATATGTACTTTTTGATAGTATATAATTATATCAAATAGATTCCGTAATATACGTATTTTTGTCAAAATAAGTGTACGTGTGTTAACAATAATATTTTAATTTGTATTTTCTTTTACATTGTCTAAATAAAATATCTCTTTGTTAAATATTATTTGTGTTTCAATGTTGTCGGGGGCTAAAAATGGATGATAAAATTAAAAACCAATTTACAACTCTTCTTTATTAATAAAACTTTTTATATAATATACAATGTCTAATTTTAAATAGAAAATAACAGACTTAAAACTATTAGACGCATTGTAGAATGAGTAGCCTCGTGTCTCGTCCAGGTAACGTGAATCACTGTATGCTTTCATCACTATTATGTTCACTATCTTAAAAGTTACACGCAACTTACCACTGCCGGCGACGTCGTGACCCCGCGACCCCGCGACCCCTCCGCCAACTAGAATTGCATGTACATATTAAAATGTATAAAGATATTGTCATAATACTTACAAACGATTTGTAAGTACATACAGATAAAAAATAATTATAAAAAAAGTTAATCAAGTCATTCATGAAACATTATCTAATTAACATAGCAACATATATTTTCTTTATTAAAATACACAAACGATTATAGGCATCTTGATAAAGATTGACTTGAAAAAAGACAAAAGGCAAGCTTGCTGACGAGTAGATAGAAGTGGAAATAAGAAAATTTGGTTTAAGGCAAAATATGTAATACAAACAAACCTGCCTGAGGTATTCTAGGGAAGCGTTAGGAAAAACGTGTTAAATATCTTAATATATGACATTACTTCATGCATTTTCATAAAATAAAAAGACACATTTAATACTTTACACATGATTGGAGTCTCCATTGGCGTGGCGGCAGCTAGGTTATAAGGATTAAGGAAGAAATTAAATTAATTTTGCATTTTAGGTGAGTATTGTAAAGGCGGTGGAAGAATGGCAACTTTGCTAGTATGTGTCATTGACTTAATGGGGTTTTGGGATGGAGGAATTTGCAATCGGGATCCCTGCAACTGCCGCCGACTTCGTAAGGGCAGAGGAACGCATTCGGGTCTTCTTGCCAGCTGAAAAACATCCATTTGAGAATATATAAGGGTCCGAGAGGGCGCCGTGGACGGTGCTGGTGCATACTTACATCGCCGCGCGGCCGCGATGTGCGTACGCAGACCTAATCCACGTCTGACACTTGTCAATGAAGACACTACCACCGTAATACATGGCGATACCGAAACTCTCGTACAACACGCCTAATACATTACTGGCAAGCAACTAGATTTTTCCACAAACATAATTTCTAACACACATCTGTCACTGGAAATAGACAATTACAAAATATCATAGACAATTAGGGTTTTAGAATCATGCTAGATTAAAATCAAAAATAAGACCTAACTTTCATGTACATTTCACGGAGACATTAATCAAATGTTCACAAAATATTTCAAATAGTCGATCAAATATTAAAAAAATCTAGCATGATTCCAAACAACTTCAATTTCTTCAAACACATTGTTCTACTTACTGCGCATCACCGTATCTGTTACTAGAATTAGTCATTTTACTACCAATACTTTGTCCTTAATTAATTATATGTAATTTTAGTAGTTTAATAAATGTAAACTTACATATTCGATCCCAACGCGTTTAACGGAGATTGGTATTCATTGGTATTATTTTCTTTGTCCTTGTTTAAAACATCGCTAGCATTTACTATATTTAAATTTCGACAATTTTCTGAAACTGGATGGACCACATTTCTTAAATCACAGCCTGTATCAGATGGTAAAACATCTGTATTTCTATTTTCATCTAATTTGTCATCAATATTTCTATCTTTGTCTAAAACTTTAGAAATACTGTCAGTCTGATTTTTATCGATTTGTTTATAGTTTGGTCCAGTGTATTCTTTTTTTGAATTATCCCCGTTAGTAACAGTTCCTGTTCTTGTGTTCTGTACAGTGCTTTTGTTTTCCTCTTTACTTGGATTGTTTTCCTTTTGTAATTTATTAATAATTGTCTTGTTCGTTATTTGGTGCGGAGGTCTACTTCCCGGGGAATGTTTGAAATTTGAACTGAAACATTACAAAATCACATTTTCTTTTTTTAAATCTACTATTATAATTAGTGATGGAATTTAAATCAAATACCTTTTTAATAACATTTGATGATTTATCCTTATTCTTGCCAGTTTACTTTGAATAGTTCTTTGTCCCTTTTTATTCATTGCAATTGCAGTTGAAATGTTCCGCAGTTCTGTTGCCACTATTTTATACTTCTGCAGTAACTTTGTAGCTTCTTCTTTGAGTTTAAGCATTTTAGAAGACTCTTCTGCTATATTTTTTCTGGGTAAAATATATTTTAAAATCTTGCATTACATTACAGTGATACTTTGATCAGAAAAAAAATTACATAGATAAATACATTTTTAAACAACAGATGGTATTGTTATAAATATATAGACAAATATGGATATATTAAAAAAAATGTCACAACATACTTATACTTTTTTTTTAAATTAATTTGGTCAATTTAATTCGGAGGTATTCTCATAATAAGGACACATGTTGAAACTCAATGTTAGAAACAGAATTTTTTTCTGATCAATGAATACAATCACTATTGAAAAAAAAAACGTATTATAAAGTTGTGTATACCTTGACATTGCTATTTTTTCTTCTAGATTATTAGAGAACGTGTTATTTGGCTCCACAGTAATATTTTTTGGGTTTAAACTTTCTTTTAATATGTTGGCATTTTTTTGGTTCATTGATGCCTGTCTCATTTGTTTCATTTTCTCCAACTCTGCCATTCTTTTAACTAAATTCTTGTACTCAATTTGTTCAGATTTGGGTAAATGGTTCACAGCCTAGAAATTGTAACTAGTATTAAAGTATTTATTGTATAGATTATATTAATTAATCAGGTTTTTACTACCTTGGGTATATATTTAGTATGTAGCTTTGAAATAGGCTGCTGCTGTATCACA
Organism: Papilio gigon; assembly: GCA_027563995.1. NCBI lineage: Eukaryota > Metazoa > Arthropoda > Insecta > Lepidoptera > Papilionidae > Papilio > Papilio gigon. The sequence goes on from JAODUI010000028.1 coordinate 1,877,869, forward strand.
TCAGGCAATTTATTACTTTCAACTTGCAATCTGGTCGACTTCAAGAATAAATCTAATTTTTGTTGGAAATCTATACGCTCTGATAATTTCATGTGCATTTTAGTTAGATTCTTTGTAGCTTCATGTTCACCCTCAGAGTCTGTGTCTTTCAAATTTATTATAAACTTCTTTTCTTCCGGAACATTGTTATTCTTAGATTGGGTTGTTGTGGTTGTTTCTTTAGTATTGTCCAGTGAATTCACAACATCATCCATAGCAACTAAGTTTGGCAAGTTTTTTGTTAAGGATGTTAATAACTGTGCTCTCAATAAGTCTTCATCGTCTTCTAATTCATCTTGTTTATTGGCAACAGATTGTTTATTTACATCTTCTGTTTTTTGCTCTAAATGTGTATTACCTTCTCCATTTGTTTCTTTAGTCTTATCATCACCATCAGATCCAATATCCATATCCACAGATTCTATATCAGTATTGTTCTCTAAGTCAGTAACATTCCCTATTCCTGCTTCACAGTTATCAATATCGTTTTGTAAACATTTCGACTTTGACTTCAATCTTTTTCTTAACTTTTGTTTCATTTTCATTTCAATCGCTTTCTTTAATAAAGCTGATTTAAGACAAATTAATCTCAAATCGGCAGTATCACTCTCCTCGTCCTCCGATTGAGGCTTATTCTGAGCCTCCTTGGATATCTCTGACTGCGATTTTGTTTTAATACTCTTTGTATTCAAAGCTAGTTGTCTGAGTAATTCCAGTTCATCATCTGAATCTCCGTTATTACTCGGAACTTCTTTGCCATTTAATTCCATTACCACTGTGTCATTGTTTACTTGACAGACTTTTTCACTATGTTCAATACCTGGACTAGACATTTTACCGTCACACTCGTCTTTTCCTTCATTGTTTATTTGGCTATCATTCTCATCTTGTTTTGGTTTTACTGAATCATCAGTATCATTTACAATCTCAATGTCATTCAACTGAGTACAAAGCAAAGTTTCCTTCTCTCCACTATTATTAACGCTAGCTCTTTCTATAGTAATCTCTTGTTCATCAATTATTTTATTGCACACCTTTACAGTTTTAATATCTAAACAATTTTCTTTAGGTTTTTTGCCAAACAACATTTTCTGAAGCCTAGCCTTTAATGATGTGTCAACCTTTTCTTTATTGAGTGCCACAGCATTGGCTAATTTGCGTCTTTTATTTCTATATTCATCATCAGATTCTTCACTAGATTCACTAACAATTTTTGGCTCCAATTTTCTTTTGCGATGATATTTTTTCTTATTTTTTTTATGGCCACTGTGTAAGTTTATTTTCTTTTGTTTATGACTTGCTTTTGAGCAAATTTGGTTTTTGGAATGCTTATTATAATCTATGGTATTATCTTCTAGTTCAGTAGCTGATATCTCAGAGAGATCAGGCAAAAATGTTACTGTGCTCTTTTCTATTTTACCTAAAAGTTATTTTTATTTTAACCTACATCAAATTAAGTATGACTTATTTACATGTTAATATTTTTTAACTTAAAAGTAATTGATAGTTAATAACTTGATACAGTAAATGTTCTGTTTGTTTATTTTTAAATATATGTTATTTTAATATTTCATAGACTAAATGTTTTAAGGCATTTTATTATTCATTCGTTACTTACCATATTGTTGAAAAATTACGCTGCTTAATCAGATACTTATAAATTAATAAAAGTAATTTAAAAAAGTAATCAGTGGCTAGGAAAGAAATTATGAAACAAATTTCGTTTAAAAGAAGTTAGTTTTAACATTGACTTCCATGGATAGCAATAGCTTAGTAAAAATTACCTTTAAATTAGTGAATGATTTCTATATTAAATTGTATACAATACATTTAAATTGTAACTTGAGTATCATCCTACTCTTATTTAAGATTTATTATCTCGTAAATGTTTACAACTTTCTAAAAATAGCTTGACTTGACATTTGTAATTAAAGAACCGACATAACTTCGTCCAGTATCTACAACACACTTTCTCAATAATTTACTTTTTATGTCAAGTGTCTCACGGAAGCACAATAAATATAAAAGACTTTTAATCAACTACACGTAATACACGGTCTAGGAGAATATTAAACGTTGTTAAAATCAGTGAATGTACATTTCAACATCAACTAAAAAAGTCTTAGATTAAAACTTCTTATCGTGTATAAGTTAATTTTTTAGAAATAACAATCGCTAACAGACTACGTTTTAACAAGTAATGAAACAAAAGTTGTTTTTACCCAATGACACCCTTTTGGCTTCCTTTCTCTCGAGTACATTATTATAATTTTCCAACACTAGCAACCTTTGTTTTAACAAAAACTCTTCTTCTGACGAAATATCGGATAGATCGTCCCATTCATCTACTATTTCTCCTTCTTCCATTTCTGAATCATTATTCCCTTGAGGAATCCTTTCTACACTACTCATCTTGACGTACACTTGATCTCAATATGCTTATGAACAAGAGGTAAAGTATGACCCAATAAAAAGGGTCATTACATGTATCAGTCAAAAAATAGGATAAACCTATAAGCGATGTGATAAACTAGAACTATACGATTAAAACAGAAAGTTTTCTGTAAATTCTAAGTAAAAATATGCATATAAGCACCAACAGTAAAGGAAAACTGATCATAGACAATTTCTAAGAAAACAAATGTAAAGGATGTAGGCAACAAAGAGCCATCTACACGTGAGTCATAGAGTAGGATTTAGACCATTTCACAAAAATGATTTTTTTATAAAGCAATTCGGAAAACTAAATTGACAATGAATAGGTGGTAATGCATCCTAAAGAGTTTTTATAACCTGAAGTGATTTTTTTTTAAATCTCAGATTTATATGGTTAAATATGCAAAACAATATTTTTTCTCATTTATATCCCTAGGATATAGCATGTTTACTAGAAGTTGCTAAGTTTTCCAAAGTTGTAACCAGTTGTTACCAAGTTATTATATGTGAAATTAAGACTCAAATCCATTCACATCACTACTTCTGTTGATTAGCAACTTTTTGATAAACGTCAAACATCAATACAATATTGTCAATCAAGTGACAATTGAAGGGGTTTTGTTTTGTGTAAAATTAAAAACAAATATTTTTTTGTATTCAGGCTTACTATATCTTTACTTTTGATTTAATAATGAGAGATAACAATGAAGAGAAATATGTTTTTGCTGCGTGTACTTATTTTGCGAAAAACCATCCGGGAGAAACATGCGGTAGTAATGGATTACCATTAACACCGAGTTCAATATCAATCTTGGGAAGAGCTCAACGCTTACTTACTTTACAACACCCTAACTTGTGTACATATCTTGATATTATACGCGGAAAACATGGTTAGTTACATTTGTGATATTTCGCTTAGTAATATAAATAATTTCTCTTCGTAAAAGGAGTATTTACATATACTTAAATTTGTACCTATTCATTCTTGTCACTGTAAAGTTATTTTGTGTCTTAAAATATTGTTGACTACATTACAGAGAGAATAATAGTAGTAACTGAGGTTTTCGGAAAATCATTAGGAGAATGGCAGTCAAAATTTTCATTTGATGAAGTTACCAATATTGGACTGCAGATAGCAAAAGGCATGTTGTTCCTGCATAAGCAAGATATTGTACACAGAACATTAGCAGATGGCAATATATTATTAGACAGCAGTGGTAGGGTTAAGTTGTTCAATTATGGAATGTATTACATGACTGGTGGTGGCTCTGATGTCCCATTTCCTCTGGGGTCAGTATATTTAGTTTTAAAATTATGTGTTTTCAATTTATAAACCATGAATGTTGTGGAAATACCATCAACATAAAATTGTTTAGAAATTAAAACTGAATTCATTTTTTTTTACTTTTACAAAATGCAATTAAGGATTTTTTATTTTTTAAACTAAATATTAGTATTACTTTATGTACATAATTGTTTTAGGCTTCCAAGATACTTGAGCCCGGAAACAATATTGAATGGAGGTGGTTCTGCTGCTGATGTCTGGACATTTGGTATAATTCTACTTGAGCTATGCATTGGGAAACTGTGGCAAAACTTGAAACCTGGACCAATACTCCGGAGAATACTAACTCTTGTTCACGCTGCTAATCCAGCTGAGCGGATAGCCAGAGAACATGATTGCTTTGAAGCATATAAAGTAATTTTTTTTATTGATTATAACTTTATTAAATGCCAATAGCCTAATAGTTAGGGGTATGGATTTCCCATACCCCATATACATAGTTGAGAGCTTGAATCCTGCCATTTAACTATTGACGTAAACCATATCCTACCAGAAGCCTAAAGCTTAGTTTGTATCGTAAAAGAAATATTAGTGAAAAAACAAAAATCTGCTAATATTATTATAAAAAAAAAATTGTAGTAAATATGTGGAAATGCGAAATTAATAGAAAGATCACATTTCGAAAATTTGTAGTTTTCATGAAAAATACTTAAACCTGCCTGATTCAACATTGTCATGACAAATTAACTTAACATTGCTTATATTACTATGAATTTAACCTTTTTAGAGGTTAATATGTGTGGTTGAAAAAAATAAATTACTTCTAAAAACATTCTTACAGTTAGTACCAGATCATTTAAGAAACCTAATTGAGAAATGTTTAAGAATTTATCCAAGAGAGAGGGCAACGTTTGAGGTGTTGGTGAAGGAATTGTCACAAGCTAATGTCAAGACGTTGGTTGATGTGAAGAAGCCTCGTGGTCTAATGGGATGTAAACTGCAGTACTTATATCACTGGTGGCAGTTAACCGGCGGAGATATACATGCAGAGTTGAAAAAGAATGGCTTAATTAAAAATAGTCCACCAATTCTCTCTATGCCTATGTGAGTTTAAGTTTTATTTACAAAACCAATCAATTAAAAAAATCAAACACAGAATAAATTAAACTTCATATATAATTTATAATAATTTGTTGTTATGAAAATGTAACATTGAACTAACTGTGTGTTCTTTAACAAACTATTGTACAATATTCCAGAGCAATACTTCTAGATGGTTGTACTATCGGCGGTAAGCGCGGGGCGTTATTCGATCGTCGCATCGCGAAGTACAGTTTGGATTTATTGAAGGCGCGTCTCAGTCACATACCTCCGCAGGACTTCTACCCGTTGATGCACGAACGTAGACGAGATTATGACGCGGTGGCGCTGCCCAAGATTATAAGGGAACGGGATACTGAATATCAATTCTACAGACTGCTTTGGTTCCAGAGATTACTTATTGTAAGTTTATCTTTAATATAAAACAGTACCTTAAATAACTTAAGTTCCTTCAAGTAGCAAGCACATCTCAAAGGCAACGCATCTGCTCCTCTAGTGTTGAGAATGTCATCGGACCTCGTGATCCAGCCGCTCGTTCGCCCTTGTCTCGTATAAAAAAAAAATTCCTTACGTCCATGAGTTTTTATAACATTGTCATTAGCTCTTATACCCCCACTTAGGGTCTCAAGCCTCAAGAAGGGTGCCTAAGCCGTATCTACATATCATAGTATTTCCTTTAATGTCTCGTTGAGTAATTAAGCCATCTTAATATTGTAGGGTTATCCATACACAGCTCAATATATTAAAGCAGAAGCAGAGATCGACATTCCGCCGTTGGTGCGAGGAGACGTGTGGGCAGCGTTGTTGGGGGTGAAAGGAGACATTGAGGAGCAGTATGAGAGGATTGATAAGGAAACTCCCACGCCTACTGATAGACAGGTAACTTATGCAAGCTTACAAGAAGTGACGTGGGGACGCTGTTGTTTAATTTCAATTATTTAATTAAAACGATACAAAAATAGTTAGTGGGAAGTCGTTGCATGAGGAGGACTGCATATTGTGGAAGGCTTTGAGGAAAGTATGTCCAGCTGTGGGCTAGGTTGATGATGAGGTAATAAATGACACATACTATCTTATTGCCTACAGCGCCCTCTATCGGCGGTGGGATACTTAAAAAATTAAAAGAGATTTGTAGGAAGGGAAAAAGGACTGTATCTATATAGATTAAATCAGGGTTTTAGATTTTTTTTTATTACACATTTATTTAATATGTTTTTTTGCTAGATCGACGTGGACATTCCCCGTTGTCATCAGTACTGCTGGCTGCTCTGTGGCTCCGCGGGTCATCGCACCCTCAAGCGGCTGCTGAAGGCCTGGCTGCTTACTAACCCACAGTACGTCTACTGGCAAGGATTGGACTCTCTGACTGCTCCCTTTTTGTACTTGAACTTTTGTAATGAAGGTAAATTATTTTATTAATTCGTATATAAAGAAAAGATTGCATGTTTTTTTTTCTTTTTAAATAATACTGTTCCGATTTTGAGGACAGAATTTCACCAATAAAAAAAAGTTGCGACAGCTCTTTCGAGTGTGATAAAGGGGGTTTCTTTCAATTGATAAAAACTCGACGATTATGAGATTGTTTTGATTTACAGCTCGTGCGTTCGCCTGTTTATCCGCGTTCGTACCGAAGTTCCTTCACAAATTCTTCCTCAAAGACAACAGCGCGGTGATAAAGGAGTACCTAGCCAAGTTCTGGCAGATGGCCGCCTTCCACGAGCCGGAGCTCGCCACGCACCTGCACGAGATCAACTTTGTACCAGAACTGTTCGCTATACCCTGGTTCCTTACTATGTTCTCACGTAAGGTCTTATTTTTTATAAACAGAAATAAATGATTATAGATCTACGGTTTCCTCTGTCTTCCCTTCAAAAGGTAGGATTTTTTTCGAACATGGCCGCTCGTCCTCACGACTAAGCATAAGCACCATTCGAAATATTTTTTTTAAATGTCATTAGCAGATTATTTTTTTATATATTTGATAATCTGTACAGCATGTGAATTTAAAAAAATACACAAAATTACGAAATGTGTGGGGCCGCATATTGTGGAAGGAAATGGGGTCGGCCTATGTCTAGCAGTGGGGAGATAAAGGCTTATGATGAAAATGAATTTTAAAATATAATTCACGTATATCTTTACAAATAGTAGTTTCACAATAAATCTTATTTTAGCTACTTATTCTGCCTTTTTTATTAGAGAATGAGACAAACGCTGGGGCCGGGGGTGGGGACGAAGTCATTATTGACCCATAAACAGTATTCTACACACATTTTTTTATTGTCATAATGTTATTACATTAAAAAACTAAATAATTTCGTACAGACGTGTTTCCCCTGCACAAAATCGTGCACCTCTGGGACGCGCTGCTGGTGGAGGGGCCCGCGCTGCCGCTGTTCATGGGCGTGGGCATCCTGCGCCAGCTCAGAGACACGCTGCTCGACTCCGGCTTCAACGAATGCATTCTACTCTTCTCTGACCTACCCGAGATCGATATCGGCGAATGTGTTAAGGTAAGAAATTTCTTACTATTTTTAGTAATTAAAAAAATTGTTCCTTACCTACTGTCGCAATGTTACTAGTTTTTTTTTAATTAAATTGTTTATAGCGTTGTTAGCGTATTTTAAAACTGTAAAATTAAATTTGTAATTTTATAAAATAGGATTT
>JAODUI010000028.1:1885953-1897451 GCA_027563995.1 Papilio gigon
TACCGATCCCACTCACCCTGAAGAAGAGCCCCCGATGGGCTCGAAACTAGTCGGTACCGACACCGATTTACACGTGAGCTTAGTCGTTTTATAAGTAGTATAGTGAAATGTCTCACGAAAGTTTTAATAGATTACTACACTTAACAATTTATTTTTATATTATAGTTAATAATTTTTATTATTCTGTTTGGTTACGTTTTTAATCCTTCCAGGAATCAATAGAGATGTGCCGGAGTTCTCCGAGGAGTATCAGTTACAGAAGGTTCACTAATGAACCAGAAATAAAAGATCCTATGGTAAGTTATGTCAATAAAGTTACATTTTTTTATTGTGTCAATAGTTCAATTACAAAAATACGGTCTAAAAAAATTGCTTTTTTTTCTCAAGCCTTAAAACGGCTAACAACAAAACTAGTCAGTGCCGACACCGGATGAATACTTGAGTGTCAGACGTTTGATATATATTTTTTTTCGTATAGAACATATTTCATATTTGGAAGAAATCGGACAGACTGTATCTTTGCATTTATGTAACCGTCGACTTCTACTACCGAAACGAGCAATAGTTTCTCGAATTTTGTTTAAAGAAAATTCTTACAATGACATTTTATATGATTGTTTACGCAGTGTCGTGTTAATGTGGGTTACATTTAGTACGCACTTGTGCAATATTGTTCATTTTTAAATCGTATTACGTAGGTATATTAGCGCCCGGCATGCCGACCTTATCTCTGAGTCGAATCAATTCAATACACTCTAAATTGATTCTGTACAAATCAATCCGAGCTAGCGTTCTAACTGAATAACGCGGATTGCGTCATACTTTACCATAACGTATGTAATTTCAAATATCTTGTTGGCACATGGACACGCTGTGCAGTGCCTTCGCGTCCCCATACGCCCCTATACGCTAAAACTAGCGAGGCGTATAGAGATGTTTTGTATTTGACTCGTACGATGTTCTTTGACAAAATATTTGGCAAGTGTAAATGATTGAACTTTCATTTGACAGTTTCATACAAAAAAATGTCAACTGATTTTTTCCGTATTAAGTTTTTATATTATAAATTCATAAACTTTTTAACTTTCCTACCAATGTCTAGGGTCAATCTGAAGCAACGTAGATCAGAAATATGCTATGAATATATTGTGTGTGTACAACTAATTCACGATCATCATCATCATCAGTCTAAGGACGTCCACTGCTGAACGTAGTCCTCCCCCAGCGATTGCCACAATGACAGGTCCTATGCCGTTAGCATTCGACTTATTACCTTATATACTGCTAATAAATTAATGTCTCACGAAAGTATTAATAGTTTAATTATTACCTTATTTATACGAGGTCGTGAGTCGAAAATATTGTAACTGCTATTATTATGAGCAATCATTTAATAGCCTACATTACTGTACTTGTTATTCTAAGTGTTATTAAATGAAATAATGCAAATGACTGCATTATTCTTAATTAGGACGATTGCCTACATTGTAGTATCGCAATCGTTTCAACGGTTCCGATGACGATGCATTAATTTCACTAAAATGTAAAAATATAACGTTGACATCTCTTGCATTATCTTTAAAAAAAAAAACACTGCGATGTGACAGTATGAGCGTGGCGGCAGTGGAATTCGACGTTAACATTGTGTATTTGTATTGCGAAATAATGAAAGAGAATGTACCAGAACACGACAAGTGACACAGATATTTGCGATGCCTGCTTTATCGGCGCGCGCGGCCTAGGCCAGCCCAGTCTAGGCATTAATAAATCATACCGCCATCCTGAGTGTTATCGGATTTTTATTCTAATATCTGAAATATTTTCTAACTTAGCAATGAATGTGCTTTGACGTTTGTGTTATTTAATCTCGACAAGACTATGTGTTGTTTGACAAAAAATCTTAAATTATTAAAAAAATTAAGAATTATTAATTAAATTAACATAAGGTTTTGTATGTTACATGAAATAAAAGAGTATACAATTTTCTATGAATATACAATAATTACATTTTTAAATTTAGAAAATTCTTCCTTATTAACAAAAAAACAGCTAAAACATTTTTTTTTTTTTTTTTTTAAATCTGGTGTCAACAAGTGGCACGTAAATCCTCATCTCAATTTCAATCGTCATACAAAAAACTGATGCATAAAAATTATTATGTTGACATTAAGAAATTATCCTTTGAATAAAAAAAATGTTTAATAAATAGTAAGGGAAATTCTTTTTTTTAACAGGATATTGTCGAAATACCAATGGAGGTGCTCTTGTCAGAGATCAGTCCACGCATCAGCATGTCCGACTTCTTCTCTCTGACCTGCCAGGACAAGTGCTGCGTGGTCGACATCCGCTCCAATTTACTGTTTGTATTTTTTTGTCCTATTTGATCTTATCGACGAATATTTTATCTGTGACATTTAAGTTGACAGCTGTCAAGTTGACAGTTCGTTTAGGCATATATGAAATCGATTTAATCGATTCTATTTTTTGTATACTTATGTAATTGGTCGTTAATGGCGCCTAACTACCGATATAAGCTTACTTTTTATTTCTATAATACTGATTTTTGCGACATTTAGTAATTCTAGTCAATATGTCTTACAAACTTCAATCTGATAATCTGACAGGTACCTACAGAAGCCAGAATACATAGAAATTGACACACAATGACACCGGGAATTTTTATCTACCAGCCCAAGAAGTAATAGTATTATTATAGTGTTTTCCAATAAAAGTTTTATTATTCAATATAGTTACGAAAAGAGCTGTATCGAGGGCAGCGTGAACGTGCCGTACAGCGGCGTGCAGCTGGGCCAGCGCGACTTGCGCGCGCTCGGGCCGCACGCGCACCGCGCGCTTCGACACGCCGTCAGCAACAAGAAGACCATCGTCATCGCGTCTGCCGAGGACGAGACTGCTCAGCTTGTGAGTCAACTATTAGTATGTCTTCAAATATCTTAAACTGGGCACTGCGCAGTGCCCTCCCTCGCATACGGTACGGCCATCATCCAACACCTTTTGCGTGCACTACCATCATCGTCAGCCTTTTATGTCCAGTGCTGGACATAAGCCTTCCACGGTATGACATCTAATAATATTAAAAGTCAATATTTTAATAATGTAAATATTGTTTTTAATGTATTAGTGAAAAAAGCTGCTAGTAACATTTTCACCTTCCGATTTAACATCGGAGTAGTAAAAAAGAAAAGAAAACAAGTAACCGTAATAAATCTGAACTGATTCTGTAAGCGGTAACTCTATTATACGGTGAAAGTGGCTTTTTTTTAACGTTGCACTCGGAATTTTAATAACTGAAAGTCATGCAACTCGTGCTAAGTAACCGCTCGCACCGCCCTTTACTTTAACTGTACTTTTATCATAAGTATTAAAACAAGTGTACACTTCAAGTCAAAATTATAGTAAGCTATTCACAAAAGGAAAATAGATTTTTATGTCAATTATGTGAAAACTACTGAACTTATTGATACGAATCATTGACGAGAAATTGTGCTCAGATATTATGGTCTAAAGGCATCAAGTGTGATTGCTGTCAATTTACTAATATTTTTTTTACCACTATAACTAAGATCTAGGCTTCTTTTACGACAATAGTCGAATGATGGGTTTCGTATTCTCTACCACGAGAGCGAAAAACCGTAACTAGAATTATTGCGCTATTGGCGCTTCAATGTTGTGTTGAAAAATTTGAAAAACTTTTATCATTAATGGTAACACTTTTTTTTACAGTTCAGCGATTACTTAGTGAAATGCAACGTTCCAAGAGTGTGTATACTCTATGGAGGTATATCCGCCTTACATTCCCACGTGCCGTCACTCTTCATCGTACCCATTAAGAAGACTGGATCCAAATAACCAAAAGTCCTAAATCGATCCATAAAATTAAATTTAATGATGATTGTACTGCGGACGTCCGGCTCGATGGACCATTTAATACTCGTCAGATATCAGGTTTGTTAATGTGCTTTGTTATCTTATAAATTTCTTTAAATTTCAATTTCAATTATGAAATTTAATTTAATTTTTTGGCATACGCAAATAAGTGGTGTACATAATTATATATTTATAGTTTTATTACAATCATATAAGAAAGAATATAGAAGAGGAAGGAAAAAGAAATGTATGCAAATATGGTATTTTGTAAGATGTAATGTGCAATGATTAGTAATTACATAAGAAATTGAATAATTAAGATCTGTTTAATAATTAAACCAGAAATAAATGTTATTTATAGTTATGTTTAAATCTATTATTTTTTTTTCCCTTATCTATAACAAAATAAAACTCGTTCACTATTATTTAACTTAAAGGTTAATTGATACAGTGACTTAATAGTTATTAACAAATAAATTTGTGTCGAAAAAAGAATGAAAAGACCTAACGACGTTCAAGTGACACAAAGTATAGTTATTGTTCATACTTGTTGCAATGTACCTAAATATTTTTTTTAATTTGCAATTAAAAGTACATTTTGTCCTCATTCTCTCAGTGTAAACAATCTCGCTCCAAATGGTACGTGATAACAGGTGCTGAATGAAGATTGTGACATACATGGCGTCTCGAGCAACCCCCGTATCCTAATTCTTGTTCTTACCCCCTTTAATGTTATGAATGAGCGTGCGGCGAGAGGCGCGGCGCGCGGGGCGCGGGGCGGACGCTCGCGGCCACTCCGCGCGCCTCATTCACCGGCCGGACTCCGCCGTGAGCTCATGTCCGTTGAAACTCTCACTCGCAAACCAACATTCCTCGCGTGCAGTGAAATTTTATAAAGTATACACATTTCAACATAAAATCAAATGGGCTTGGAAAGTGAAACATAAAACTTCGTTGTGGTGATACGTAGTGTTCTATATAACGTATAATATTTATACGACTCGGTAAAGTTGTGAAGTTTACATTCTTGCCGAGTTTCGCACACAGTTCGTTGGAGGACCGTGGAAGCGTGACAGTTTGCTGGTGTGTTGTGCGTGATCATCGCCAGGGAGAGTTTGTCGGTGCGGTAGTCGGAGGCCGTCGCACCCCCGGCCCCGACATGGAGAGCTACTTCGACATCTCCAACGACCTGAAGGATGTCTGGGACGCGGACATCGACCCGGTGAGTCGACCTTGCTGTACTTATCTAGTAAAGGTGAAATTGTTTGTGTTTAGCGCGAGGGCGGGAAACCGGTCAGTGTCAGATACGTTCGGCACGATATCACTGATAACAAATAATTGCGATCCGATCTCGCCGGCCTTGTTGTTTGCTCGAGCCGGCTATCTACCTGCAACTCGGCTGCACTCGCCTACGAGTACCGCCCTATACTAATTGCATTACCTATCGGTTTAAATCTAATTTTCAAATGTATCCGTTATCACCGTCGTCTTTGATCAGTGCGCGAAATAACTAAAGACATGTTTCGTACGATATCTATGATAAAGGTTATTAAAATGAAATGTCGTGTACACTTGATTAAGTTATCAATGATTTTTCGTGTTCCTTACAATCGTAATTCGTTTGATGTTAATACAATTAAAACTTCTATATTTTCTACATCGAAAATATTCGCTTAATTACTTTTACTATGGCCGTAGACATGTTCAGAGCGATTGCCGTTACTAAAATTTATTGTAAAAAAAAGTAATCAACGGACCGGAATATGTTATTGATGTTCATGGCTTTCGGTGCTTTTCATTTAAGGGTTCCAAAGTTCGTTTGCTATGCATATAAAAAGAGGTAAACAATATTGAAATTGCGGGCGATGGCTGGCAATAACAGTTAGTTAATTACATATACATATATGTATTATGCCGTACGGTAGGCAGTACGCGAGCAATCGAGTTTCTATCCTGTTACGAGAACTATGTAAATATTCCAGTATTTACTCACCACATAGTCGATCAAGTGTGAAAGAAATCGTGGGGAAATCGCTTCTTTTAGATCTAGCTATAATATCCTTCATTATAATAATACGCGTTTATTAAACCTTGAATACCAAACCTTGCGCATTACGCCAGCGCTGTTTACTATGGCCTAGTCATCCCTAATAATTGAGTGGGCTCCGAGCCCATCAGTGGCGACGTGTAGTGAGATGATGATGATGATGTTTGCGCTTTATAATATCATCTATTATCATACTAATATAAATGCGAAAATTTCGATGGATGGATATTTCTTAGTAGAAAGGCTAAACGGGTTCCTCCAAAATTTGACATGGATGTAGAATATAGTCTTAAAGAACACATAGTTTTTTTTTTAATTCCAAGAAGACGATGACGGCTAGTTTTAAATAATTTATTTTAATTTCTACGGAAAATTTCAGATCATTGAAACAAGAGATCGAAAAGTGAAATTAAAATTGTTCTGGAGTGTATCTCGCTTAATCACGTATTGATTAATGACTTTACTCATGAACATTAAATATCTCATTACATCTTAATTACATTTGCAAATTCGACAGATACTTAAATATTAATCAATTATATTTTTATTCATCGCGAATGCAATTTACTTTCTATTTTTCATAGATATCGTATCAAGGAAATCTATTGCCGAAAATACAATATGTAGTAATTTGTTAACTAGGTTCGTATTCTTACAGTGGGCTTCCACTACCTTGCATATTCTAAAAAAGTCTGTAATACACACACTGTTGACACTTATTTTTTCTTAAGTATTAGCAGATTTTTGTTAATTCATTAATATTTCTTTTACCACTCCAATTAAGCTCTAGACTTGTTCTAGGATATGGTTTACGTCAACAGTGGAATGGTGGGATTTGAACTCACGACCACGTGATCGGAAATCCGTGCCCTTACCTATTAGGCTATTGGCGCTTTCGCCTTATTGTCTCACGGCTTATGTTCTGTCTGTATCAAATTTATCTCTCTACAATTACTAACAGATTGGTTTACTACTTTTTGCTGCTATCGTACTGGGTGTGCCTCTTGCTTTAAGGACACAGATAACAGTCACTCGTATCTATAAATAACACAACGGTACACTGATGTAATAAGTGTGCTCATAATTAGTTACTATTTTTAGACACATTAATAAGTATCGTGAATTTCACTTCAAACAGACAAATATGTTGTTGAAGGTGTGGACGGATTGTTTGGAAGAGGTTATACGTAAGGGTGTGAGTTCAGATATGACGGGAGATAGAGATGTATGGAACAGTAGTACATACTGTGCCAACCCTATATAGGGAAAAGGGCAGGTTGATGACACGAATATATTATTGTTACTTTTTCACATACGATGAGCACGTATTTGAGATTTGAAATCTCATTGTTATAATGCTCGGGTAAATAATAAAGTGTGACACATAAATGTCAAATCTATGTATACGTTATCCCGAAAACAAAAGTCTTGATTCTAATCAAGATATCTATGTGAAACTTGTATGAAACATTCCATCTATGTTTTGTATTTGTTTGTATATTGTCGGCGTGGAGGTTTTGGGATTTTTGAGGCGGCTTTTGAAAAGCACTTATAACTTGTTTTCTCTGCTATGCGGTGACGTCACGGTTGAATGTTGATGGCTAAAATCCGACACAGGTGCGATGTCGGCGCGCGTCAAGTGGCCGGTTGCGGGTGGCTGCTCTCTACATTTGGTCGGGTTGGCGGAGCGTATATTTCTTATGGTAGCGTACGGTACACCGTGGAGCGACGACCTGACGCCTTCAACACGGAGGCCCGGGGTCCGTTTTTTATGAAGTATATTTATTACCATGTTAAACTTTACCAGTGAGGCAGGATGCCTAACATATAGATTTTGTTTATAAATGTCACGAAGCCATCCCATACAAACTTTCGTACAGTCTTTATTTTAAGCCATTCTAGCACATCCCCGGCATGTTTATGGGATGTAAAATTATTCTATTTATAATTATTTCTGTTCTCTAAAAATATTAATGCGATATTTTTTATCTGTTTTACGTAAACGCTACTGAACAACTTTTTCTCATCTTTAATTCAGCTAAATCTTTCATTATAGTTTGTAGCGTATTTTTTACTATTGTGTTGCCCGCATTCGAAATAAGTATACATAAATACTTCCTGTTTCCAAAATGGACGTTCATCCGGTGTCGGGTGCGTCATCAGATGTACACTTGCCCGCGCGCAGGGATACCGACCATATTACTTAAATATACATTTGCGATAACTGACTGCCAGAATTTCTTTACCGTAATCATAACAAAACTATCAAAGCAAACATCTCCAAAAAATCAAATCGTTTTCTGTAACAATAAGCAAATCTCATCGTAGATCTCCACCGCCGAAAGACCTATGAGTATTGTCGTCAATTCTCTTGGAAACAATCAGAGATAGTGATGTTCTTGTATGATGTTGTTGTAAGTGTTTAAGCACAAAAAAATACTACCAGTATAATTAATTTGTATGGAGTACCATTGGGTAATGTACACGAACACCACACACATACATGTACGCATGCTCACACACGAACGCTCACACACACGTGTGTACAACAGTAAGTAACAAGTTGTCATAAACTGTTTCTTAAGTACGTAAATATAAAAGATCATATTACATTGTAAAGATAATCGGTTTGATGAGTTTTTTGAACTAACGCTATCAAGGAAATAATTTGTTACTTCCCATCCCGTACGGGCTGTGATGACACGCATTGAGATTAAAGGCCATGTCACACGACGCGTGTATTGATAATTGAAGTACGCTAACTTGATAACATCCTATTAAACTATATACGCATGAGTTAATTGAAATGTTAATCTTTTAGCTAATCTCTCTGAAAAGCAAATAAAGCAAATTTATAAGCAGTTATAACGTATTCCAATTTATTTTAAATTTGAGATAACAATTTGCTCGTTTGTTGCACCTTATTATGAATCTTAATGGTGTAAGAATTGCTTTTAACGACATAATGGAGAACCAATTACGATAGTTTTTTTTTATTTTTTTATAAAAGTATTTGTCACTTGAAATAAAAGTATTATTGTATAATAAATCGTCAATAACATAGTATTAGACAAAAAATATTTTATTTATCGAACAGTTGTCGTTTATATCAAACACATTTTATAAACCTACAACAGTTCTCGTCTTGTTATCGTAAAGCGCTACAGACGAGTGTAACTGTACTGAGTAACAACCACCTACTGCCATTGTAATATTAATTTTTTTGCGCCGTTCCCGCTTCTGAATGCGTAAATTTATTTAAATACATTATTGTTAGATTGATCTATTAATAAAATCGTTAATTAATTACGCAAACGCTTTTCATTAAAATATTATCATATCTTAGATTGACATTCATTGTACGAAGGAATCTGATGCATTGTATTCTACCTACATTCTTTGTATTATCTTTTAAGATCTTTCATATTTTTTTTCGTTCAGCATAAGTAAGTAACAGCTGACGAGCGACCGAAAGGATCTGACAGAGATCTGTGCGAGGAAACCTTCTAGACTTGATGTTTCAATAGTTCAGACTATGAAGACTTACTGCGTATTATTGAGATAAGACGTACGTTACTATGATATATTTTAACAGCAAAATCTAGATATACAACTGAAACTCAATCTTGAAGTACTAAGTATAAATCTAGACGGGCCCAGGTTCAAAATTGTGTTAATATATTTTTACTAATTTTCTCTAACAAAACACTTTGAATTATACATTATATGTTAACTGAGAATTCATAGCTCGCAAGCAACAGCCAAATGAAATCTATAATAAATATTTCTCCGATTAAATTCAGATCATTTACAGACACGAAGCGTGCGGCGAACAAGAGAGGTTGTTTGTGATGCTGAAACAATGGCGGTATTGCGTAAATACACGGGCGCCGTTGCGTCACGGCCGATACCTCCAGTGCTGTTTCAAAAACATGTTGACACAAGTGCTCTCGATGTGTCCCCTTCGCGAATCATCTATCGAACGAACGATCACTATCGGTTTTAAACATTAAAATGAGCGAACCAGCTCAGTCACGAAGTTACACAGATAAAATAACAATTGGAGACTTAGACACTGGTCAAAAACAATCGCCTATTCGTAATTCTATATTAAAAAAAAATTAACAAATAAACATCACATCACAATTTATATCCTCGTCTTCTTTAAAGCGATTTATTAATCATATTTACACGATTTACGGCCGAATATTGGGACATTTAAATATGTAACAGGATCATAAGGCCACCCTTACTCTCCCAATTTGTATTACATTTGACGTCTGTTAGATTGTAAGCGGCGATGTTTAACAATCGTTTTAGTATTCGAACGTTAATCTATCTTATTCTATTACTGATAATAAGTTTATTAAGAACATACTAATGAACAAGTTCGTACTAACAACAGAAACAAAATCTGTTGCGGCTGTCATAAATGTTGGAATTTACAGAACACTATACTTTATATAAATTCATATAGAAAGTTGAAGATATTCAATATATGTGATAATTAAACGTTTTAAAGACAACATACAAGGTCAAGGGATGTTTAAAGTCAAAGGAATTGAAGTACGTCGTAGTCAATGAGTTATAAAAACTAACCCGTTTTGTATTTAAACCAAATATCTTAAACACGATATCTCTCTGACACAAACTGAACGCGATTAAAATACCCGACTCTTAGATTGTCATTAGAAAGTCATTTTAAGCAATAACTTTCTTTTAATGCGACCAATTAAATTTTAACAATATGGAAAGAGATTAGTAATTATTTTCAATTTTTTAGACAATTTAGTGATGTTTTTTTTAATTTCATAAAAAGAATAAATCTGTCGGACGATAACGCAAATATGCAACCTACATGATGAGTTCTCGTTTATGTTTAGCATAACAGAATAGATGCTGGCCCGTTTCAATTTGAAATTAAAAAATTAAACTTTATGGCCAGTGTTAATATGCATAAAGGAAAAAAAACGTTAAAATTGTAGATTATGTATTTAGAACGTTCGAAGAAACGATGCAGGCGCGCGGTGCCGGTGCCGCGGTGCGGTCGTGAAAGGCGCGGGAGCTCACTCGTTTGCATTCCTCTCACCGGTGCGCCTTCACGAATTTAGAGAGTCGCCTTTTGGACTGGAACAATTGTCATTCATCATTAGCACGGTCTAGCGGCACATTTTTCTTGTTAGCGAGCGCGGTTAATGACACACTGCCATGTCTTTATTGGGCGACTCCACAACGCAAATACGGTAGCAATAAAACTAAATATGCATGTAGGTGATTCTAATTAGATCCAATTTGTGAGTTTGTAGTTATTTAACCGATGGTAACTTGCAGGATTTCGAATGGTTAGGCTTAATTGGTAAAAATACGACCCCTTACTAACTTCTTTCATGCTATGTCCGTGTAGATATCTACATTAGCTCAACATACTCAAAGCATGCTGGATAAATGCGGATGAAGTCCTGTAAAAGAATTATAATGGACTCCTGAGACTTCGTCAAAACTAACCATTGCTAACGGCTTCTGTGAAATTAATTTGATTTCTTTTACATCGAATGTTACGGAC
>JAODUI010000028.1:1977655-1994375 GCA_027563995.1 Papilio gigon
TGCAGCGACGCGCGCCGCCCGCCGCCCGCCGCCCGCCGCCCGCGGCTCTGACTACTACGCGTGTGCAATTACAATGTTCTGTTTTTAAATCATTTAAAGTTCTTCCTATTTAGTGTTAAGTAAATGTTCTATTTATATCATCGCTGGAATATATCGTGTATTACAATCTCGCTCTATGAAGCGGCTGAAAGAATTTATTGATATATTTTAAGAGATTTTTTCTATTAAAAAAATTTTAGAAATGTATAAACACTGTTTTATGTGTCTATCGCTATACAAGTTAGTTATATAAATTAGTGTTTAATTATATCTATTTATATACAAAGTATAATGTGGAAATTGCAACGCGTGCCTGTCTCGTCCGACTATCAACAGACATGACACCGAGGGGGTAGCAATTCATGTGCTATTGTAACTGTTATATATTTAAATAAAGTATTTAATGCGTAGTTAATATAATTCCTAACATGGCATTTACCGTCTAAAAAAGAGTGATTTCATTAAAAGCGTTTACGAGGAACTGCGGTGTTACTTTGGAATTAAGATTAGTTCCGTCGCGACGTGTCGTTATTTCGACATAATATGTTAAATGCCAAACTTACGTAAACATACATTTAAGTATGGACGCGTGTTGACAATGTCCCGAGGTTATGGTCAAGCTGTTTGTGGAGCGCAGACGTAACCTCGCGGGGCTCGTGCGAGGCGCCCGTGCCGCGGCCGCGCCGTGCCCACGATAGTTTTGTTACGTTAATATGAAGTGTAATTTTATTAATAGTTTTATTTGTTAAAACTATTCGCTGTTACCTTGAGTCATGATTTGTTAAATCGTTTGTTTTATTATTTTCCAATGACAATGCGGATGTACTACTGTCACCCTTGAGCTAATAAACGAGATATCGTATATTGATTGCTTTATTATTTATACAAAACTACTGTTACATGAATAAACCGGACAATATTGTTCTGTCACATAGGAAGAAGTTACTTGATGAAAAAAATATTCTGAAAATTAATCACTCCCCTAATGTAATAATTTTTGTAAAGACTGATTGGTGATAATAAAAATAGAGAAAAATATACAAAATTACATCTCGATTTGATTTCGCTGATGGTATTCATCATGGCAACATCGTGTAACAGTGTCAGTTGACAGTTTTTAGGTCAGTTCACTTAATTACTAATACTCTTTGGATCAGTTTAGACGTTGACATTAAAACAACATTTTCTATATAAAAACTCATTTATTTCTAATGCAACGCAGCAATAAATCTAAACTATACTTCTACGCAGTGTAAAAAGTAAAATTCGTTACTTTGCTCTAAACGAGACTAGATTATTCTCAAACGCACGCGGACACACTTGTACAAATCCATTAAAGGCTTCGTTAACGCACTTTTGAGCATCATTTTACACTACATAAGACACATCAGAAGTTACATGCTATGTGACATACAAAGGATCCTTAAATATATGTAACTATTTATAAAATTCTACATATAAAAAGTATTTAAAATATGTATTTGACGGCACTTCAGAGACGTGGTCACAATTGAAATGAGACCACGAAAGCTACTCATAATATACTCTTAAAGTAATTCTTGTAAAAATTTGTGTATAGAAGAGTCTAAACCTGAGCCAAAAGTCATACACACACTTGACTTACATGGACCTTTAGAACCTCAAAAAAGTATATTCTATAATAAATGTCTGTTAACTACAAAGATACGACATTGCGCTGGCGCCTGTGCGGCAGCAGCGGCACGCTGAGCGGCGAGCGCGGCGGGCGCGGCGGGACGTGCTGCGCGCGCAGCCGCACTATGTCCGTCTCGCGCCGCACGTCGCGCGCGCGCGCGTTGCTGAAGAGCTCGTACTCCGCTATGTTGACGGTCAATGCGGAGTCGAATGAGGCGTAATCTCAGAGGGTTATAAACACTTTCTTCTTGGCCATGACGTGGGCGATGATGACCCACAGCGCGGTGCCCCACACCGCCTCGGCGAGGCGCACGGCGTGCGTCCGCATGAGGGGCACGCGCCAGTGGAAGGGGAACAGGTGGGCGCACAGGGAGTGACCCACGTAGAGCGCGATGGCGTTGAGGCCGGGCGCACGGAAGGGCGCGCCGCCCCACAGGCGCCAGGCGTCCGTGAACGTGTAGCAGATGCTCAGCAGCGTCAGCGAGCACGCCGACGACGCCAGCACGAACGATATCGACCTGAAATGTAACGAATACAAATCAATATAGCTTTTATAAGATTTCCCGCTCTTTCCTGCTGCAGTCAGAAGTTAGTCGCACCAGAGGTTCTTGTTGATGGGCAGCACGCCGTGGTCGCGCGAGAAGCCGGCGAGTAGCGCGCCGGCGAGGGCGAGCGCAAGCGCACAAGCCAGCCAGCGCGATACTCGGGCGCGGTGCGCGCGCTGCAACAGCACCGTGGCGCCCGCCTGCACGCCCAGCAGCGCCTGTACCGCGGACGTGAGGCAACCTGCGCAATCAATGTTTATCAAAGTAATGATTTACAGTTCCTACCAAAAATGTATGGCGAATATTGTGACAACTATACCAAGTAATCCTTCAGGGTCGGTGGGAGGTCCGCCATAGACGCGGCGCGCGTCGCTGTGCTGGTAGAGGTGCGCGTCGCCCAGCAGCAGGCGGTCGAGGTAGCCCGACGCGCCGCCGGCGCACTCCGGCGCGGCCCACTCGTCGTGCTTGCCGCCCGGTCCCAAGTAGCCCCTGCACCAGTTAACATGGACCATACCATAGATAATCAAACTCATGTCTAATTACTTCCACCTTTGACTAAGACATCAAGATCAAGTTACATTAGACTTACACTAAAACTAAACTAAACTTCGTTTCTGTCAAGTTAAATTTATATATTCCGATGTACCAATTATATTACTTAGATTTAAATACTAGTTTCGTCTTGCTTCCAACAATGTGATGCCTAGGTCGCTATAACTTACGCAGGACAGTCCGGATGGTGGACGATGAAGGTGATGGCGGTATGCGCGGCCACCAGCACAGCCGCCAGCACCCAGCACCAGATACACGACATCAAGTCTTTGAGGGCTTGCCCGCACGCGCCCTGGGACACACGAGACAGTTGTTTAATATATTTCTTCATGTTAGGTGTATACCAATAACTCCATGATCTAAATTACAAAGATTATTTATGTTTTATATAACATGAGTTATTATTTATGTTTTATATAACATGAGTAATTGCTAAAATAACTGCGTTGGTAATCATTTTTTTAAATGTTTGTAAACGAACAAATTAGATACCTAAACTGCACTAGAGAGCTATTCAACCTTGTTATCGCAAATATATTTCTTAACCAACAGGAAAATAGTACTTAACGAATCATGACTTAATCAAATCCTGTCTTAACACAATACATCCGCGAGCTGCACGGCTACTTTAAGGTCTATAATAAGAACATTAAGATTGCATCTTGCACACGAGTGCATCTTGAACCAAATTTATACACGCCACAATGACCTATTTTACAGAGATTCAATTCTATAATATCGTATTACATTTCCTTATTTCAAAAGCTCTAATTCTAATTTCAAATTACGTCGCAACGGCCACTAAAAGCAGTTACACGGATATGAGCGTATTGTCAATGATGTCTAAATAATTGAGATTTTACCCGTGGCGGTGTGTAGTACTTAGGCGCGGTGAGAGCGTAGAAGCCCGCGGCGACGAGGTAGGCGACGGCCAGCCGCTGCAGCACGCCCATCACCCGCAGCTCGCCCAGCATGTTGGACCCATAGATCGTGTTCAGAGACACGCCCAGCACAAACATCACTACCGAACGCTGTAAAAACGATTCAAGAATTAAAAAGTTACCTCTGTGATTGTATTTTGTTCAAAGAAAATTAACATCGTTACTCAAGACTATGTTTATATGTCAGGTCAGGGTAACTTTTCATCTGCAATGTACTATTTTTACTTTTAATCTAAAATTAATGTGGTACATCAAATATTGATTTTAATTGTCTTCCTGACTGCCCATAAAGATAGATGTCGGTACACATATTTTAATATTCCGGAACAGTTTGTACCGCGTGCACTTTCACCGTCACACGACACTGGCCCGATGCACTCGGATCGCATCTGTCACATTCACTTCGGACGTAAACAATGTGTTGATAAATAATTCAAGTGCGCTTGTGTTTTGCTGAATAGTTCATTAGAAATTCCTCTGTCGCGTGCCATCGGCCGCGTAGCTCTCTCCGACGTTTCCCCCGTAATGATGGAACATCACTTTATTTGTTAATATAATACAAGATCATTAGAAACTAATGATTTATCAATCTAAACGTTCTTATGTTTTACCTCCTCTATAAATTTCAACTGGCTTAATATATGAACATTGAATTGACACAGAGTTAAAGAATGTCAGGGGATTTTAGACTATCTTACTAATAATGTTTTTATCACAACCACAATGGATACATTATAAAATGTGATACACTATCGAAGCGTCTTGATCGTCGAACAAATCCCGATACTTGAATACGTAACAATGGTAATAATACAGGTTTGGCAGCGGTCGGCGGGGACCAGTCGGTACAGCAGGCTGTACCGGCTCTTATGTAAGCCATTCTGCAACTTTTTATTTGAATGTCAAAAACATTTTAAAAAGACTCTTCATCTCTCTTATTTTATCGGAGGCATTTTGTATCGAATTTAAAGTACTTTTAAAAAAAAGAAACAGGTAAAATCTTTTGGTCGAAATCGAAGTCCAAATTTGTGGGTTCGAGAAACGAAACAAATTATATCATTTAGCTACTATCGACTTTTCAAATTTAGTGTTTTTTAATATCCCCAAAATCCCAGATGAACTCTGTTACAACCTCAATAATCGAGTCTAAGTAAGTGCTTAGTAACCAACACATCTACCAATACCATTGATAAGGTGTGAAATACCATTTGAGATAACTTGTCTGATACATACATAATGATAACAAATATTTAAAATTAACAAACAACTGTTCTAAAAGATATACGTTCAATGACTAAGTCGGCCTCTATCGAATCGTATTTTTTTCTACTTCTTCTCAACCACCTCTCTTTGTTAGAGCCTGGAACAGCAAGAGGAAGACTTGTTACCACTTACCCTAAGTATCTGTAGTACAATCTTCCACCTGGGTACGCCTTTAGCAAAGGCACTCTTGACGGACAGCGGGATGCAGACGCCCATGATCCAGAGGAAGGCAGGGAAGACCAGGTCGCCGGCCACCATACCGTTCCAAGTCGCGTGCTCCAGCCACCAGTAGCCGCCCGCGCCGTCGTTCACAAATATCATGAACACGATAGCGATGCTACGAAGGTAGAATTAATAGTAAAATAAGCACTCAGTAGCAATATAAATTAATTCGACAAGGTTCCACTCACCCTCTAAACGTGTCAAGTGCTCGTAGGCGCTGCTGCATTGCTAGTTCTTTGTCGCCGTACCGCAGCTTGCCCGTCCGTCTGATCCTCGACATGATGAACTTCCCGAGGCCGTACAACACCCATACTGCTAGCAGCAAGCCGACACAAAGGAGCAGAGCTGCAAGCGAACATGTTTAGAATGTTATAAGTTTGGATATATTTTACGTGCAGTAACGGATTACTATTTCATCTTCTTTCTGCTGATTTATTTTTAGGATTGTTAGAATATTATGGTACTTATTTACTTTAGTTTAATATTGACCATTATATTTTTTATCAAACATATACCGTATGTAATTCTTAAGAACTGTGTTACGTCATAATATTGTTGTATCTGCATGCATTTGTCAAATGTTTGATAACATCAAGCTTGTGATATACTTTAGAATCCTGATAGATAAGAGACTGGAACTCCATCTCGTGGAGATAAAATATCCGGCACTTAAACCTGACACACACCTCACGAACGCCAGTCGTGATAGCGCGGGAATTCGAATCAATACATAATATATGGGATTTCAAAATGAAATTCCTTTGGTTACTGTGTGTTCTCTGTGCGGCAAATTATGTTGATAGTGTAAATTTACGTGTTGACCCCCTCGTTCTAATCGAACAAGGTCTAGTTCGGGGACGAAAGTCGAGAGATAATGTTTATTCGGCGTTCCTTGGCATACCCTATGCCCAAGTCGACTCCAGCAATCCTTTCGGGGTACGTAGACTTTTCAACAATAAGATTGCAATTGAACACTAAGTAACTACCACCGCTAATATATATAGAATATTATATGTTCTAAAATATTGACTTATTTTCGTTTTGTTAACTATAATAAACAAAAATTATAATTGCTCTCTACACTTTTTTAAAATTTGCCCACCAATGGTTAAAATATAGTGTGTTTACTAAAGAAACAGTTACAATTGTAACAATTTTACGTATTTCAGGCGGCGCTGACACCCGCGGCTTTCGAAGAAGAAATATTCGACGCCGATGACGCTACAGCCAAATGCCCCCAATCAGTAACTTCGTCCGCCAGAGGATCCAAACGAGAGATCGGTCAATTAGATTGTCTCTACCTGAACATCTACGTGCCTATAGCTGCCGGCATGTTTAATCCATTACCCGTGCTTGTATGGATACACGGGGGCCAGTACGCGTCCGGCAGTGGAGGAGAATACGACGCACATGACTTAGTTAAAGAAGGTATTATTGTGGTTACAATAAACTATCGTCTTGGACCTTACGGATTCATGTGTCTCGACGAGCCAACGATCACTGGCAACCAGGGACTTAAAGACCAATACACAGCCTTACGTTGGATCAGACGTAACATCGGAGCGTTCGGTGGTAATCCTTACAACGTAACAATCGGTGGCCAAAACGCTGGAGCTACTTCCGTTTTACTACATTTATATTCGGACAATGAGAAACTATTTAACAAAGCTATCGTAGAGAGTGGTACGCCACAAACCGAGGGTATGTTTGTAAACGGAGATTTAGATGCAGCAATAAAACTGGCGGCACATCTCGGTCTGAACACATCTGACAATGCAGAAGCCTTGACGTTCCTAGCGAGCTCATCGCCTCATATTGTAACAGCAGCCGCGACCGCTATGAATCTAAAACTAGGTCCGTGCAAAGAAAAATCATTCAGCAGCGTTAAGAATTTCGTCGAGACCGATCCCTTTACTCTATCCAATGAACGGAAGATCAGAAATACTCCAATACTAATCGGACACACCAGCAAGGAAGAGAAAGGTTCAGTTGAAAATCGCGGTCAGGAATATTTCAAGACAGATCCTTTTTATGAAAAACTACGAGACAATTTTAATCTCAACGAAGAACAACTGACTCAAGTCGCTGGCATTGTGAGACGTTATTACATAGGCGATAAACAAATATCGTCGGACGTGACTGCCGAATTAGAGGACTTCGAGTCGGATTTTGTACATAATCATCCAACGCAACGTACGATTACGAATTTGTTAAATGAAAATGCTAATCCGATATATAATTATGAATTCAGTTATGGAGCTGATGACAATGACGCTTCACATTCAGCAGAAATTGCATACCTTTTTCCGGATTCAAACTCAAACAACGAAGACGCAGGAGATCGACTCATAAGTAACCGTATCACTACGCTGTGGGCGAACTTTGTTAAATACGGGTGAGCGTATTTTGTTATTGTGATGTGTTCGTATAATGTAAATATTATGTGATTATTATTTTGAATTCATATTTTCAGGAACCCAACGCCACAAACAACTGACTTAATACCCGTGACGTGGGAGCCGGTGTCAACGGAGACCAGGCCGTACCTGGTCATCGACACGGACTTCAGGTTGGAGTACAGGATCCTCAACAGCCGGATGGCCTTCTGGGACTTGTTCTATTCCATGTACGGCAGGCTTAATAAGCTTGCCCGTGAATGTGATATTTAGAACCCTCAATGTTCGTGCCATAAAGTTACGCGGTAGCAATATGAATAAATTTGGAAGTATTTCTGTTTTATTTCGAAAAATATAGATAATAAATTTCTCAATTAGCTAAGACAAATCGTAAGTTTTGATTATTAAATCTCAACAACAACAAAAAAATTAAGTTTGTGTGATCAAACACCAATATATTTTCCTGCAATAATTTTCGCCTTTACTTTTTAGAACACCCTGTATAAACAGTATCATATAAAAGGTAAACGTTAAATGCAAGTTGTTAAAAATAACAACATGACCTACATTCTCTAACGAGGTGGACAGTGAGACCTGATTGAAGAGTTAAATCTGTCGCGTGCGCGTGTGCGGGCGGAAGACGCTCGTCAGCGCGTCGCCGCAACAAAGGATTTGGGCCAAGACTCGCGCCGCCCACTCGACGGCTCTTGTCTTCGTACCGCATTGTTACATGTCCAGGATTAATAACAGGATGTGCGAATAACTGTGAATATAGCCTAGAATATAACATATTACAACCGGGATTCTACTTTAAGTGTAAGCGTAAAATTCCGTTAGATGGCGCTGTTCCTCGTGGAACTAATGTAAATAAATTTGTGATCATATGAAGCAGTAACAAATTTCCTGTCAATAGGCTAGGAATCGTTAATAAGTCTTCTTACAGGGCTTTTCTCTATCTATATGCAAGTAAGTATTGTTACTGAGGGGAAATGCCTTTTATAATGTAATATTATAATGAATACTGGTTTGTATTTATTGTATGTAACCTAAACTCAAAAAGTACTTCTGTACCGTTAGATAGTTATATTATCAGTGAGTGAAAGATTACATTATTTAGAAGTAGATTGTTTTAATTCTGCGCGAACGAAGTCGCGGACTGGTGTTATTATTCTTACTAATTAATTTGTTTGTTATTACGTACTGACCATGTAACAGCTGTCAACAGTCGCTTGTAGAAATGTTAGATTTATCGATACTCCGTCCGCCGATTGTATTTTATTCACAGCTTTCACTACAGACGACAATTACGTCAATTTTTCGTTATCTGTCTCCCTTAGAGCGTGACTTGAATTTATTTGTTTTCACTTGGTTATTTATTTTCTAAATTCATTGATATATTGAAGTTAGAAAGTTAGAAATTAAAATAACTATTCGATTTTAACAAAAATAAATGTTAGATAGAAATGTAACCGCCTAAATAAAAACGTAAACATACAATTTTGATTTCAACTTACATAACGGCTATGTTCAAAACCTACCTAGTCCCACCACTACACGCGTCCCCATTGACCCCCAAGTCGTACGGATTGAATCGCGAGTGGGCGCGCGCTGTTTTGGTTCAATATAATACTAATAATCATAATAAACACACGTGTTGTTGTTATCCTCGTATAGCTGACCTTCGCACATCTGCGACATTGCATATAAAGAGGCCGGCAAGACAGGCTGCGTCAAGTCGTCGAATTATTATACATGTCATAATTACTACGGTCAGGAAAATACAATTTCAATAATTTTAATTTCGAAACATACCAATTAAAACATTTCGCTAATCAAATTGTAACCTTTTTAAGTCAAAATCTTATACAAGTCATACATGCCAGGTTCGATATTATATTGACGTAGACACGACCGACTTTAATTTAAAAAAAAACATAAGAACGTTTAAATAAAATCAAATGCTAGAAAGAGTAAAATAAAATAATGGTTAAGGTATTTCAAAAAAGACTAGTAACAACTAACATTCACAGGGACCCTGTTAGAGAAACAAGTTTGCAACTGGTCTCCCATAAAACAGACGAGATCTTAGAGGTTACACCTTTCAAGGTATACGATTAATAATTAGTTATGTAATGTACTGTCTATAGTTCTTCATTGGCATTTGATATACAAGAAATTTTTATACAATTATACAGCTTTAAAAAAAAATTCGACAAAAAAAGTATAAAAACTTTTTTGTTTTTGTTTTCGCTGCATTTCATTAATATGAAATAGATTTTTGATCAAATAATAAATAGCTTAACATTTTAAATGTAACGATGTCCTAAATTTTTATATAAATAAACAATAGAAATACCAAAATCTTCGACCTTGTCAAGACGAAAGCGTCACGAATACATTATATTTCGGTCCGTATAAAGTGATACGGTTTTTAGATTTAGAATGAATCCCATTGACATTGATCGAACAACGGTTACAGCACGGCTAAAAGTTGCCCACAATTTTTTGTATAAATTTAAACGTTGTGATGACACGAATTCTTAGTTTAATTTCTAAATTAAAATTGAAATAATCTTAAGATTGCATTGCATATAAAACACTTCTCTGTAAAGAAATATTGGTAGCTAAATAAATCATGTTATCATCATAGAGCATCGGTGGCGCAGTAGTTAAGCGCTTGACCGGACCGGACCGCAGTCGACATTGTCCAAGTTCGATCCTCGCCATGTACCAATGTGTTTTCGATTTTCCCATTTCATATCAACAATATCCGACGCTTTTACAGCGAATGAAAACATCATGATGCAACCTGCAAGTGTGAAGTCAACCCGCACTTTGCCAGCGTGGTTGGCTATGGTCAAGTCATCCATCATAATAGGGTAGGCTCCGAGCCCCTCGGTCGGGACGTATAGTGAGCTGATGATGATGATAGAACATTGTCTGGAAAAACACATAGACTACATTAAGTTTTTTTGTAATTCACGCAATGTCGTAAAGTTAACGAGAATTTTATTATTTTCTAGATTATAAATTATATATGACAATTACGTACTGATTTCTTCGCGTTATTATATCTACTGTATTTACTGTTGTTGTCTTTTGAAGTGGAACAACGCCAGATTCTCCGATAGTAGGTACTTGTATCATTTCGAAGCGGATTACGCCCTTACGTATACAACTTTTCCAACGTAATTTCAATAAATCATGTTATTAAATAACCGTGTAATTGTAGAGTGGATGATATATAATTTAGTTTATGTATATGTATATATAAGAAGTGTTACACATAAACGCCGCCTCGCCGGCCACGCTCTGCTGATTTCGTACTAACTCATGATAAATATCGATGTAAACATGGTAATATTTCTTACACGTCAAGACATGATTATTTCAAATTATGTTTGTTTTTTTTTCATAAAAAATAAAAATTAATTGATGTTTATTTAATTTGCCAGAGCGATATAAATTGTTCGAGCTATATTATATGGTAAATAAAAAATTTCATTAACTAATTCTCACATATGAACGAATTTCATTGTATTAAAATTTTCATCGCGTCCTTTAAAATATATAGAAACTATTTTCCTTAACCAGAAAGATAAAAGAAATAAAAAAAAAACAATGCATTTGAAATTGGAACGCAATGGGACTGAGCATTACGAATCAAGAGAAATGACAAATGATGAAGTCGCGTTCCATTTTCAAATTGTCACAGTTCCAGCCAGCATCGCACCGCGCGGGAACAATCATCGCGTCCCGCCGGGATTTAAATCGATTTCTTCTAACATTAAAATCGATATCGTCCTCAACTTTTACTCAATCTTATAATTATTCTATCGGCATTATCGACACATGCCTTGAACATTTAAATGCAGCTTTTGAATTAGTATTTAAGACCAGACTTTCTCAAGAGAGTCGACGGCTGATTTTATGTATCTGAAATATGCAGTATTTAACACGTTCGCTGCGGCATCAATTTTTGTTTTTTTTCATCTCTGTGGTACGAGGTGTTATCAATCCCGTAACTAGATATTAGTGCGACACGCGGTCCATTAAACCCCACCCATAACAAAGTACACGTTTTTCCTTGCTGCGCCACCGAGATGGTACATTAGGGATGATTTAGGCCTCGTTGCGCAGCGAACCTGTTAATAAACGAAATGTGGGGCTTTGTCAAAACAATGTTACTGCTAAGTATTGCGTAGTATTTCTACAATGTCAAGTATTTAATTATAAAATGTGATTCAACAAGATGCCTTCTGACGAACAAAAATATGCGAGACGAATGTTCTATCTGTAGTTGTGTTCAATCAAACAAACGAGTTCTTAGAATCGTATAAACAGAGGCACGCGCTCTCTGAGCTTAATAGTCTGTGCAAGTGGACAATAACTAGGTTTTTTATAGTGTCCGGTATACGCGAGGTGTTGTTCAAAGTTGTCAACGCGTTACACTCCTTACTTACAACGAAAAAGAACGTTTTAACACACACATTTGAATGTACATTTTTTTTTATAATCATTCAGGTCTTTGCAATGAAGTGGACAGGTCACTGGAGTCACTTGTGATCCAAGCGTGTCATTTAAATTTATCATGAGACCTGGATGTATGGATCTGAGTGTTGGGACACCAAAGTTACGGATGAAAGGTAAATTGTATATAGCTGAGCGTTTGCTATGTTGAATGGGTGTGACGAGAAATGATAAAAATCTGAGTATATTAGGGGAAATTTGAGAGTAGCGCCAGTGATAGCAAAATTGAGAAGCAAAAGGTTATCCTGGTATGGACATGTTATGCGAAGCGATGACCACATAAACAATAAGATGAGATTGAATGTGGATGGCTATAAAGGTAGAGGAAGTCCGAAGAAGGTGTTTATAGATTGAATGAAAGAGGACATGCGTAGGAAGTTTGTGAGTTCAGATATGAGCTGACAGAGATGTACGGACGTAGTACATACTGTGCCGACCGTCCATAAGGAAAATGGCAGGTCTTTGTATCAAATAGGTGGTCTTTTACATATTGTGTACATTGTACTGGCACTCTACAAATGGATTCATTAAAAAAAAATATTTAATACCACCGTGTAAACAGTTGCGAGTGTTGTTTAAATACATACGAGCGGTGGTTACTGCGTGCACTAATGACAATGCAATGTTTGAACGCGGACGTCAAATACAGACTAATAATTAACTTTACATTGTTGCCAATTTAATGCTGGCCACCAACGCGCAGAAATAATGGCAACACAGTGGTATTAATAAAAGTGACGATTTCCTTTAACGTTTGTTTATGAAGACTGTATATAATTCACCAGGATGGAAGTTAAAACGTTTATTTCGAATTAAACAAAATTGTACGAAGATTTTCGAACTTCTTGTTAATGTAGCGAGCGACTGAAGCGCCAATAGCCTAATAGTAAAGGGTACGGACTACCAATCTAACGGTCGTGGGTTCGAATCCCGCCGTACGACAATTGTCGTAGACCATATTCTAACACAAGCTTTTTCTTTTAAAAAGTTTTAAAAAAATTACGAAACGATATTAAATTACATTTAGCAATTTTTTTTTAATAAAGAATTTTATCCGTTTGTTGTTATAAGACTCAAAGTCCATTGTATATTCCAGTCAACCGACAACCTGTTAAGCAGTCACGAAAATCGATTACAACAAAGGCGAGACATCGATATTAAATCGAATCAATTTGTCGAGATTCCCGCTTGAGGTCGCCCCAATCTGAATGACAGTTATGACGTGGCGGGCTGCGGGCTAGCGGACTAGAGGCGTGTCTGGGATTGTCCCCGACTTCATTTGTCGAACCATTTGCTCCGCGGAATGCGGTGTCATCAGTGGGGAACGGAGCGTGTAATAGAATACGCCCCTACACTGACAACCCCCGGGGGCCCTTCCCCCGCGGTCCCCTTAACGTGCTAACGAAAATTCCTCGCACTCGATTAAATATACGGTTGATGTATTCAAAGAGGCATCGCAAACTACGTAAACATGCATAATTGTAACAATTACGACTTGGTCCAAATTTTAATTGCAAATTGAATTTATACTGCGTCGGTTAACAAATTATGACAAGTGACAAAATATAAACGATATATAAACTATAAATAATAAAACAATTATTATTTATTGTATCAAAATACCTTATTGATGTTCATATTACTAAAGTGGTGCTATCCTCCATCGTTCACATTTAATTTTCTGTTGAACCTACACCTTTTAAATATAACGACCGCTCATTGTTCCAAATTCAAAATCTTTTTCATAGTTTTTTTTTATGCAAATAGCTTTATTCACTTCTCTACATTAACCGATTCAAATTTGTTTTACGTTTTTAAATATTATTATTAAGTTAATTATGACATTTTTAGATAACTGATCAAAATAATTAAGTGAAAATGTATTTAGATATGAACACTTGTTCTAGAAGTTAACTGTCGTCAAAATAATAATCAGTAAACAACCATAAATTTCAATGTTCCGTTTTCAATCCGTACAAAGTTAGAGGCACGGTGTGATTGTAACAAATTGAAAACTCAGTCGAGTGGAGGTGTCCTTTCTAAAACGACCCCCTAATCCCCGGGCGGGGGGCTATCTGTTTACTAAAGGGATCTCCCGGCTTTAGCGACATCTGTACGTGACCCCCAACTAAATAAGCTAAGCGTTGAGTCGTTTGAATTCGAGAACAGATTTGACTTTAGGAACATTGTTTTTTTGTTTATGAAATGTTGCAAATAACGACCTCACAGTCTCAAAATACTTAAGATACTATCAAAGGGGTACTTCGGTAACAATCTTTGACTATATCCGACAAGAAGGCGATAAGATTGAATGTGACTATCAAGGTAAAGTAAGACCGAAACGGGTGTGAATTGTGTGAAAGATGATATGCGTAAGTGTGAGTTCAGATATGAGCTGACAGAGATGTATGCAGTACATACTGTGCCGACCCTCAGTAGGGAACAAAAGCGTCGATTCAGTCGTAGTTATCAATTCGTCAAACAGGCCGGCACAACCTAATAACGCATCTGTAGTTTTCTAGTTTTGCAGATGTCTGGGCGTCGACGTTCACCGTTGTGATCCCGTCGCTCGTTTGCCCCATTCTTTAAAAAAAAATACATTGCAACACAAACACAAGCTTGACAAGATCTTCGTTTGTTTTTACAATGTTTTAAACGTTGTTAATCAGCATATGTCATGTATAAGATCAATTTATACCGTTGTCAATCCTTGGCAGTCTTGGTTGAAGTATGTCATGTGATATGGGCATTTTATCGTTGCGCCAGCCACACCTTGCGTTCATCATCATTAGAGCGGTCATAGCATTCCCGGGATCGTTGTGCCGGCGAGTAGCGCGGACTATCATGGCGGCGTAATGTGGCGGGAAACGCATATACGTCTCAATTAGTGACGCGCGATAACAAATGGCTGTCCGGGAGCGGGATAACGGTTTGGGCGCGCCTCGGAAACTATGCTTTTTATTTAATCTAATAGTCCCTACATTGTTCGAAATTATTAACAAAATCCATAATCTTTTTTTATTATTTACTTTTGAATTAAAATAGCTTTATGCAATTTTTCTCCACTTTAATTTAGGTCGTGGTTTCTCACGTGTTATGATTATTTTAATGGACAACTATTATTATTAAAGATATACAATTCATGTATACTACGATTGCAATTATTTTTAGTTTAGTACTTAGTAATACCTTTAGTTCATAGAATAGATTAGATATCAATGCATTTGTTTTTTATTTTAATGTAGCCTTCTTAGTTCCAATGTTCTCTGTAACCAAAGTCAGGTATTCTAAGATGCAATGTCAATCAGATAAATCACTAATAGCTCGTTTATTTTTTTTTTCTAAGACCACACATCAAGTGTAAATGCCACCCTAGTTAAAACCAATACTTCTCTCACCACGACATCTGCGACCGGCAACAAATTACCAACTTTACAATGGCGTTCTAACATGTTTGGCGAAATTCAAGTGTCATTTTATTTTACGCCTTCAAAAAAAAAACATCTTCAGAACAAACATAAACACTGGCCGAAAATTGTTACGTATCCGAATTGACGTTTGACATTTGTTGCTTCGCTGAGCTGCTGTCAAATAAAAAGTCTACAATGTTGCCAAAATTATCTATGAACCTTACGCCGTGGGCAATATAGTTTAATTTCGTTTAGCATTTAGTTTTTAATGTTGGTAACGTGAGTTTGTTTCGGCGGGGAAGTGATGCCACTAATATATCTGTCAGTGGGGCGTTCTGTTGCGGGCCCCAATGACAACATGTGCAGTGATTTGTACCGACCGCACACAAAATGTGTTGCTCTCAATATTGTTATTAACCGACGATATATTTGTCGCACTTTTAAACATTTCATTGCTTTCTTACGTCGTAAAACTATTAGAGAAAAATGAAGCGCTTTTTTTAGATAACTTTTTTTTTAACTTTAAACTCGCATCGTCACAAGTTTAAAAGTTGCTTAGCGTTTACTTTTGCTCTTTAAAAATAAAACTTTGAGTGTTATGTTTCGACTTATGCTAATGATTAATTAAATGTCAACATAGAAGCGCCAATAGCCTAATGGTTATGGGAACGGACTACCGATCTAACAGTCGTTGGTTCGAATTCCACTATTCGATTATTGTCTTTAACAATATCCTAATACAAGCTTTTCCAAGCTTACCAGGACGAGTTACAAGAAATGTTAGTAAATTAACAAAAATCTACGAATATTTTACAAAAAAAAGTAACGATAATAATTCACACTTTCTTAACATAACTTTTACCACGTAAATAATAATTTGATAACTTACTAGGTTTTGCCTGCGGATTTGTCGGAATCTTTGTGCCATATTTAATCTAGATTTAGTCCTTTTGAAGTTACCTTCTAACAAACATCTATTATAAAAGTTAAAATGTATTTTATTAATATCATCATCATCATTAGCCCCTCTGCCCACTATTGGACTATTGGCCTTTCCCAATGCCTTCCACACCATGCGGACCTTCCGCGTTCAAAGATTTCCGTCCGCACTAAGTCATCATCGAGGACATCCCACAGTTCTGGTCCCCAACTACCGTCACACCAACAGT
>JAODUI010000028.1:2011227-2030149 GCA_027563995.1 Papilio gigon
GACATCTTAAGATATTCAATCGGGCCATCCATATTACGAAGCGGTAGGAAACAATTTATTCCTTCCCGGAAAAGCGGAAAATAACAACATACAAATAGCATCACTAATTACGTCTTTATATGGGCTGGTAACAAAGTTGTCTGTTGAAATTATAAACCAAATTTATCACAAAATAGCCATTGCCATGAACAATATTTCATAAGTTTTATAAAGTAGTTAACTTCAGATCAATTTAAAGCCAGTCTAGTTAGTTCGCCAGTACAACGTGTTCGTCGTTGTACTAAAAAATAGTATTTTGTGTTAATATTTATATCCATACAATAAAATACATTATCCGATAATGTTGTTTTATTTTTTCAGTTGCCAACAACGTGTCTATTAATTCCCCAAGGAGA
Organism: Papilio gigon; assembly: GCA_027563995.1. NCBI lineage: Eukaryota > Metazoa > Arthropoda > Insecta > Lepidoptera > Papilionidae > Papilio > Papilio gigon. The sequence continues at coordinate 2,011,623 of JAODUI010000028.1, forward strand.
TTAACTCCAACAGTGAACTCAAATCAACCAAAGCAACGTATCAAACCAGCTAAAAGCACCAGCAACTTATTGAGCGTTGACAACATACAGCATGATACTAGAAACAGTACGAGCGACCTATCTTCTAGCCGCCAAAGGAAACATAGCAGAGAACACAGCGAACCGAGACAATCAGAACCACAAAAACCGGAACAACGAAAGAGAGAGAAACCACCTCGTAAACCAGCAAATATAAAGTTAACAAGAGAAACAAATGAACAGCAACACCAAGAAAAACCAAGGAGAGAAAAGAAGAAAGGTCGCGCTCCCAAACCACCGACAATACCACCGCAACAGTTACAATATTCTAGCAACACTTTGGAAAGTTCCATAAGCCGTAGCAGCGGCCCGCCGCCCTACTCCGCTGAAGCAATACCCAATGACAAAGATAACACTGGCAACACCAGCTTCAGTAAACCAGTGGACGAGAGCAGTTGGGACCTTGTGTCACAACATAGAGAACAATTGAATAGGCCACAGACTAAATCTTCTGCGAAACCAAAGAGCAGGATTCTTGATTTAAACTATAACGCTGGTGCGCAGGACTCTCTCGAGGTTAAAAACAATAGTGAAGTCTGAGTACAAAGCGTGCACAATAACATGAGATGCGCGTTTAATGCGACCCTCTGCTCTCTCGGTGACAGCCTGTTATTGGTTTGATAACATAGTAATTTTTTATATATTTTATGGAATATCTACAGTGATGTCATAATTATATAATTGTACGTTAGTTAAAAAAAAACAGATTAGTGAGTACTTGATACTTTAAGATAATTTCTTAAAGACATATCAAAGTAGCTAACGATGATTGGAGTTAGACAATTATTTATTTGAGTGCATAATTTAATTTATAGACCAATATCGATACAACCAAAAATCGATATAAGCTACATCTAACATATAATAATAATTATTATTTTTATAGTTTTTAACAATTTTGTAGGAATTTTATGCAACTTTTTGTTAATAAAATTATTTTAATATACAATGTTGTTAATTATTACCAGGTATATCCTTGTCTGTTAGTCTTGTTAAATTGTCAACTCACCCGTGGACCTTGGCGAGGGGGAAGTGCAGGCATATCTTCTGGTACAGCTCCGTGAAGTGCTTGTAGGAGCGGTACAGCAGCGAGGGCGTGGCCTGGCCCTGGCGGTACACGCGTAGCGCGTACACGTAGTGCTTCTCCGGGTCGTAGCGCTTCTCGTAGCTCAGGCACTCTACACGGACCAGTCTGCCCTCTTGTGACATGCTACGAGAATTAATGGTGTTATTTCTTTTGTATACAGTGGAACAGGGAGAAACCAAAGACTTGACACTAACGTGTATGTCCGCGGCATAAATGAAAGTAGTTCCGAAGAGCTGCTGCTCTGATCCCCGCTCGCCCTCAGTTGCGCCAGATTGTGTAAAAAGAAGTTGATTGGTGTAAATCTGTAGTCAAAACAAATAAAATTTTTCTATGAATAATTTGTTTTCTCCCCCTCTCTGTTCTTCTTATACACAAACAAATTTATGTATACCTGCTCTTGAGCGAGGAGTGTATGAGACGGGCGAAGGCGGCGGCGGCCTCCGAGTTGGTGGCGGCGGGCAGCAGCGCGGCGCGCACGTAGCCCACCGCCGCGCTCGACACGCCCGGCACGCCGGACATCGCCATCTTTACACAACATAGGAAAAAAAATCATATACAAGGTATTTTATCGATATATTGCTGAAAAATATGAAATTATTTTTTTGTTAACAAAATTTGTGACGTAATAATTTAGTTCAGTACGCCTGTGTGACCTTGTCCGATTAAACGTCTCAACGCAAGAACTGAAGTTTTACATTTTATTTCAACAAAAAACTTTCTCCGTCACATAGACCTTTTTATATACATGTAAGGAAAATTAAACGGGTCTACTATAGTCTGCCACCGGCATAACTTATTTGGATGATTAAATTTAAATAACTTATGTTATAAGTGTATACTCGAAAGCAATTGACCCGCTGCATGTGCAGCCACTTTTGCGTACGTACCAGTGCGAACAGATCAAGTATATGTGAGCGGTGCGCGCGCACCACGTTGAAGGCCATGCAGCACAGCTCGACGAAGTGCTGGAAGCGCTGCGTGGGCCGCTCGCCGCCGTTGATCACGTACGCCATGTCGTGCGTCAGTACGAACGGCGCTCGGTCCCTACAATGTTACAATTGTTCTGAGATTAAAAAAAAAATAAAAAGACGTACAAACAAAAAAAAGAAAATACGTTTACATGATTTAACATAAAAAAAATAAAACAGTTCCTGGTTAAGTGATAGAGTGTTACACTTACTGTGACAAGTTCAGAATTTTTTTTATCGATTCCGGTATTTTTCAATTAGGTTACACCCGACTACATTTAAGATAGCGTTGTCGTCTAGCAAAGAATAAGGCAAAAGTGTTGCAACTAAACGTACCTTTTAAAATTACCGAACATCTGCGCGTCGCCCAGGAACTTGCCGAAGTCGATGTGGAAGAGGTGTCCCGAGGTCTTCAGCATGATGTTGTCGTTGTGTCGGTCGCAGATGCCGAGCAGGTACGTCGCCACGCTGTAGCCCGCGCACGACGCTGTTCATACAAGAAAGGTCATAGTAAACACCACCATGAAAACATCTCATCTAAAATTTCATTCGGTCTCCCTTTTCCCTATGGGGAGGTTGGAAACAGTATTTACTACTCTCCATACATCTTTAAAATAATTATATTTTCTTAATGCTCCTACGCAACTCAAATAAATCGATAACAAAAAGTAATTATTGTGGTTTCTCAATACTCCACATTTCCTCGTATTTTTTGTATAAGTAACACGCTGAGAGGGGGAGAAAAGGGGGGATAGTAAACATAAAGATTACTCATATATATATTGTACTTTACCAGTAAAGTTGTCCCTGGCCCGCTGGTACTCGAGCTCGGAGGGGTTGTGCTTGGCGAGCCACTCCGCGATGGGCTTGTCCTTGAACGAGCCCGTCAGCCCCCACTCCGTCTGGATGGCGCGCAGCGTCTCCGCTTCCGACACTATCTCGATCATACCTGACATCATGCAAACAACTCTAATATTGTTACTTTTCATAATAGTTAATAACATGCAGAATTTCTTTCAGTAATTAAAAAAAGCCATGATGATGATGATATTATGACCACACTGGCCAAACGCAGTTGTCAAAAATCTTAATAGTGGTAAAAAATCCGTTACTTGCTAACTTCATAACCTAATTTTATTAGTGTGCTATAAAAACATTCGTATCAGAAATATTCGCTTTAGAATTTTAAAAAAATCATTATAATTTGTCCAAGTAACAAGTCACGTATACGGCGAGGATACAGTTTTATTACCTCTTTGGTCACTAGTGGGCAGTGCTTGGAAGGTGACTATCCTGAGGTCGAGGCCCGCCTTCAGCCACAGCGTGTCCATCACCTTTATCACTTGTAGCACCAACGCGTCTTGTCTTAAATCATCACCAACCTAAAACACAACAATTTTACAAAGGGAAATAACTTACGAGTATTCCACTGTCGTAGACTTGGTGCGGACGGCGGGACGAAGGCGGAGGAGCGTATACTGTGCATTGGCCTATGTCTAGCAGTGGGCAGACAAAGTCTGATGATAATGATGATGGTGATGTTATATTTACCTTAAACATGGCGGGCACGACGGCGTTGTCGACACCGATAAAATTAATCTTGAGAGGTAACGTGTTCGATGAGAAGTAGGAACAGGACCTGAAAGTACCGACAACATTTTGTTATTAAATATTATAATATCGAACCACGTTTTAAATCAAATTATACATCAGACTACACATATTTGTTTTATTCGAGATGCCGTATACTATGTGGCAATGTTTAAGTGGCAATAACCTTATTGTTAAGGGTATGGATTTCTGATCAAGTGAGTTCAAATCCCGCCATTCGACTATTGTCGCAAACCATATCCTAGAACAAGTCTAGAGCTTCGTTGAAGTGGTAAAAGAAATGTTAGTAAATTAACAAAAATCTGCAAATGTTTTATTTTAAAAAAATGTATTTGTGTACATACTTTATGTCAACGTCGTGCACGTATCTGTGCAGCGCCAGCGGCAGCGCGACGGGCTCCTGGCGCAGCAGCGCGGCCAGCCGCTCGCCGCCCGCCGCCAGCGCGCGCTGCCGCACGCCCTCCTTGGCGCACTTCACCGACAGCGCCACCTCCGACACCGTCTGACACAGGTATACTTCATATAGTAACCGCCGCACCCAGGCTTCTTAATTAGATTCAACGATGTCTGTTTGCCGACAGCATCTTAGGATTACTTTAAATGTAAATAAAAAATGTGTGTCCGTGTGTGTTGTGACAAAGACCGGCAGTTATTGAAGTCGAAGTCGCCGAACAACAGTAAGTGAATTCAGTAGTATAAAGTACCTTGACCAGCAGCTGCTGGCGAAGCAACGTGCGTGTGAGGTTTTCCCCGCAGACGGCGAGCAGCGCGCGCAACAGCAGCCGGTAGCGCCAGGTCGCCGTCAGCGTTGCGTCCACCTCCACACACTCGCTCGCATTCTCCTCCAGTGAGATGCCCAGAAAATCTTGGTTCGGTGCCTAGTAGTGTTACTTAATTATTTGTACGTCTTTTCAATTGCTATAGTGGTGACTCAAGGTTAACTGCGTATAGCGCAGTGCTCCCCCCCCCCCTCCTCCAACCATTAACAAGTTTTTACACCGCTCTACTCCGAATACTGTGGTCTGCACAGCGACTGAAACTATGATTTAACAATCTCCATACCATCATAGAGATTTTTACCGAAAATTCTTGTTAAGATCAACAGAATATTTATATATAATATAATATAATATATAAACTCTTAAAATATTTTAAACATAAAATTTAACACACCTGAGGCACATTGGGTAACGAATGGACCAACAACCAGAACAGTTTATGCGCGACGGCCGGGGCTGACAGAGCGCGCGACAACAGGAGCTCTTAAAATACAATATGAATTTAATTATTCACACAGAAATTATGCGATGGAGTATCAGATTGAGGATACAAACATATTCGTTTTTCGTATGTTACAATGTCTCATTTCTATTGAATTCGACTAAACGTTATACCTGCTAGCGGACTAGCCTCGTAGGTCTCGTAGCGCAGCGCCTGCGCGAGCTGCGGTAGCACGCGGATGAGGTCGTCGTCTGACATGCCGTTTATCAGCTCCGCGGCGAACTCCCGCACCGCCATGTCGGGGAAACTGAAGAACAAAAAAATAAATTGAAAATTAACTTTTACCAAGTACGTTTCACAAATGTCTGTTGTTTGTTAAGTATATTACTTAAACAATAGCTTAAGTGACGCCGCTTAGTGACGCCGCTTAGTGACGACTCCGAGTGCGGCGGTATATTAATGTATTTGTATTACCAAGGCAGCAGGAGGTGCATTGCGTTGAGCGGCGAAGGCTTCTCCCAGCGGCGCAACAAGCGCACAAGATGTGCCCGGTGCTCGCCGCACCAGCTGGTGGCGGCCAGCAGCACCAGCGGCAGCGCGCCCGCTAGCTCCACTAGGTACTGACGCTTTTCCCACATCACCTGCACACATACACTCCCTTACACATCTATCCACTAGTACGTAAGCAGTTACTTCGTCATTACGGCGATGGATGGCCACTGTTGAGATCATACCTCTCTCCCCTCAGTGGGCATCCTCTGGTAGGCGCCCTGCTCTATGAGGTGCAGCAGCTGCGACTGCGTGTGTCCGTCCAGCGAGTCGAACGCCGGCAGCTCCTCCTGCGTGCTGTTCTTCTGTTTCTCCTCATCACCGTTCGTCCACTTGACGCCCGTTCGAGTGTAGATAGGGATTTCTGATGATGTTGAAAAGACAATGTATTGCATTTCGTACGAATTTAGTGCACTAGTATCATTATAACGCATCCAACTGACCAATATTGATAAGGGGGTGGGGCGCAGGCGGTGCGTGCAGCGGGTGCGGCGCAGGCCCGATGCGGCGGTCGCACTGCGCCGGCCACAGCGGCAGCACGTAGTTACCAGACGCCAACATACTAAACACAGCATGACATTTATCAATAGTTTTTACTCGTGAAGTAGCGCGCGCGAAATTAATAAAAACTAACTAATATGCGCTATTCCAGACAGTAATCTATGTCAGTGTCAAATTAAATTCAAATCTGTTAAGCCATACATCCATCCATCTATACTTTCTTACTTATCATATTATTGAGATTAGATTAATAAATTCAATTTAACACCTATCACTTTACAATATGCACATTCTTTTTCTTACCAGTCGTAGTCAAACATCTGTATGGCGGCCCAGCCGAGCTCCACTTGCTCGTACTGCACGCCGCCCGCCTCCCCCGCCCCCTCGGGCTCCTGGCTCGCCTCGCTGGCCTGGTGCTGGCTGTCGTCCGCGCGCTGCGTGCGCCCGAACAGAGTCAGCACCAGCCGAGACTCACGAGGCAACGTGCTTACGGGTATGTCTTCCAGGTTTAACCTAGCCATCAAAATCACAATCAAAATATTACCCAAAATCAAATAGAACCTTTTTGAACAAATAAGAAATAATTAATGAAACATACCATGTATCGAAAATAATTCTCGGATAGAATCCCCCGCATTCTATCTTTGAGGAGTGCGTGGCGTGCACGGTCTTGAGCGGGCGCGTGCCATAGTATATCTGCGCGTGGAACAGGTACTCGTCGTGGCTCCAGCACAGCGGCAGGCAGTGCACCGCCTCGATGCAGAACAGCATCGTTTCCGATATACCATGCGCCGCTACCGCTTCTATACACAAGTCACTTTTGAGGACATTTTATATGGTGGATGGCGCTGATAACAGTGATGGCCTTAACATGTTTAGTTTAAGAAAGCAAATTGATATTTCTTCTATTTTCTTCTTCTTCTGGCATAAAGGCTTGCTCGTTTTCTGTCTTTTTCTAATAGAAATAATAGTTAAATATTATAATTTATGAGTTACTGACTGTTGGGCTGCGAGGGCGTGGTGGGCGGGTCAGCGAGTTGGAAGTCGAGCAGGCGCGTACGTGTGTAGAGCGCGAGCAGCGCGCGCACAGCGTCTCGCACACGCGCGCATTGCTGGGCCACCGCTTCGCGCGCGGTCGCCGCGCGGACTGACACCTGACAGTATGGCCCATTCTCTGATTGGATCTCTGGAGTCACCGCATTGCCGTTGCCCTGCAATAATTTCCATGTGAAGTTATAGTTTTTGGTATTATTGTTTTAAACATTGACTTATTTATACGCAAATTTTACAAAATATTTCATGTGTTCGTAGTCGAACCTGTGAGGTGCAGGCCTGCGCGAAGGCGTTAAGCGTGTATGTGACGTGCAGAGTCTCGACGCCGCCGGCCAGCGCGCAAATGGCCTTCACGGCTTGGAACACGGCCTTTGGGGAGCAACTGCCCTCCGCGCCGACCACGCCCACCGCACGGGACAGTTCACCTTCCAGTGTCTCTGAAATTTATTTATTTATTCATTAATTAATTCATTCATTCGTTCATTCTTACATTCATTCATTCATTCATAATCATAATTAGATATGTAGTTTCACGGCTTAGCGTTACAAATCCACTTAAAATAGCAATATGCAATTACAATTAAAGATAAACACATCTTGCGTGCAGTATATGTGTGTATAAAATAATACGAATCAGTTTTCAATACTATGTACATAGTGATAAAATTAATCATATCACTGTCTACGACAGTTCAATGTAAGAAGGCTGCAGTACGTTCTCTCACCGAGCAATATCGAGAGGTTGTCGAAACTAAGCGTGGACTGGTCGGGGATGAGGTCGTCGAGCGCGAGGTGGGCGTGGCGGGCGTCGTCGCGGTCGGCGCGGGCCAGCGCGCAGTCGCCGCCCTCGTGCAGGAACAGCCGCACGTCTTTCTCTAGGCGCACGCACTCGCGGATGTAGTCGTACTCGCTCAGCGAGCTGCCCGCTGTTAGATACTCTTTAGCGCCCCATACCTGCAACAATACGTATATACGCCTTGATGAATTGCCTGAAAGGGGACATGATTAAGAAGTTGACGTATAAATTTAATAGAAGTAAGGATTTCCATCTGGCGGTCTCTTTTAAATTGTTTTACATATAGACACATGATTCTATATTGCATATTGGTGAACATATTGATGGCGACTTGTAACAGAAGTTTTATAACTTACCCGCAACATATATCCGGACATATCCGCTCTGATGTCATCGTCGAGCGAGCACACTACAGTCAGGATCACGTGTTCCACAGTCGACTCAACTGGAAAAGTACCAAACATTTTGATTAACAGAAAATAAGTCTGGAATTAAGTTTAGTCAAAATTAAACCAAACAATTTTTTGTCATAAAAGTCTCTAATATGATTCACAAGAGTCAAATGGTTAGATTTAAACTCAGAATCGCTAGATCGCTAGTCCTTATCTGTAGCCATTAGGCTATTGGCGCTTCAAATTAAAGTGAGCAATTACCTAGCATAAATAATTATAAAGACACATTGAGGCGTAGGCCTAGTCACACGTAATAATAGGGTAGGCTCCGAGCCCTTACTGGTGGCATATAGTGAGCTAACAAAGCTAACGGAAGACATATAATTACCGTCGGAAGTGAATATGATAGGTTCATCGGAATGCGCGTGGTGTACTAGGATCTTAATGCTGGTGTTGGGCGGGTAGCGGCCGCCAGAGCGCGCCGCGATCACGTGCCCCGGGTTACACCGCTCGTCGGAGTATACGAACTTTTCTGAAATACACGCAAATGGTAAATATATTTTTCTAACCGGATTCATATTATAAGTTAGAATTATATTTCAATATATATATATATATATATATATGTATAATGGAATACTCACTTCGGACATCCAATACTAATTTCAAAAACGCCTTGTGTTCACTGTCGTAATTTTTACTTCTAATTTTCACGATGCAATCGTAAAGTTTATTCTGTAACAAAATAAATATGTCACAATTAATTAATACACTGTTAAATCATTTTTTATTCTCTAACACTCAGAGTCGTAAATTGGTAACTTATTCGGTTATTTGTCACGAAGGGGGACCCTCAGGGACCAAATAAGGACAATGCTGTAAGAAATGGCATCAGTACCCTTCTTACGATTATGTGTGTATCAGTGTTTCCAAAGTGATGGCTTACAGTAGTGGGTCGTTTGGCGAGCGTAGGCACCGGAGGCAGGGCGGGCAACGCTTTAGGTGGGGGCGAGGGCAGCGTGTCGCGTTTGTTAACGGTGGCGTACACGGGCGTCTCGCGCATCTCCGTCTCCCCGTACAGGAAGTCCAGCGGGTCGTACTCCTCGTACACGCTGCTGCACTCGCTGGCCGCTGCGTACTCTAGAGTTAAATGTATATACAGCTCGGGACAACTAAGTTTAATACGTGCGCTATTGTGATATAATGGTACAAATATGTTTTTTTTTTACTTTTAAAGAGAAGTATTTGATATGAATACGTGTAATTATTATAAAACAAAAACAGCAGTGAATATTAATTTATGGCAAAATGAAAATAATATTATTGCTGTTTAAAAAATCTGTTAGAGAGATGCTCGTCAAAAAACATGCCGTGAAATAACGAATTAAACATATTAGAGACTGGTTTGTTGGCTATTTGATATCAAATGAACATCGCTAGGTTTTACTTCACGGAATACCTTGACCCTTCTACTTTCACTATAAAAAAAACAAATGATAATTATATAACACATAACACAAATACTAACTGCAACAAAAAGCTCTCCTATTGTCTATTTTTAAAGAGACCATTTTTTTTTCTCGCAATGATAAAAGTGCTACACATCCAGAATAAACGGCTGAAGCAAATTAATATATTTATATTTCCACATTGTTCCAATTTTTGCAGATTACTTCGACCATGAAGATTCCCGACATTACTCACAATATTGAATGAAAATTATTATCATATCTAAAACATGAACCCATATAGAACACCAAATAAATGATTGCACACACATGATTGTCACACAAAGTCAATAAAATATAAAACCCAGTGCTAATTTATCCCGTATGTGAGATGTAACCAATATCTCAAAAGTACCTTTTAGAGAAGAAATCCAGAAAAAAAACAAACTGTGGTGGTAATTATTTTTTCATCTTCAAGTCATTTTTAAAATAAACAATTAAATTACTAATTCATAACTTTTCCAAGTTTTTTTATTATATTTTTAACTAATACACTAATTCTTAATACCTCTATACTCGCTGTTACTTAGAACATCTCTGTGTACATATTTCTTATACTGATGCCATAATAAAATTATGTTTAGGAAGCAATAAGGTACTGAATGTCAGTGATCTATTTCATATTGATATCATAAACAAATTTTTCTTTGGGTCTATGTATTACCATCACAGTTTGTGTAAGCGATTGTGAGACACAGATAAGCCACTCACCGGAATGTGCGTGATCAGTTAGTAGGGGATCGAAGGCCTCTAGCACACTGACTCTTACGCTACCTGCCTGCCGGCCCCCGAAGTCGATCAGGTTCGCAGACTTGGGCAGGCTGCCCACAGCGTCGTTGGACTCGTTCGACTGTCACAAACATCAATTCATCACCTCTGAATTAATTTTCTTTTCTATTCATTAACCATAGTAACAATTTCATGTTACCAAAGTTTAGCCGTTTTCATTTCTAAATTTCAGTATATATGAGATCTCAAACACAACTATAAATATTGAGGTATGTATTTAAAACATTGACAACTCAGGTAACTTACCCCAACACTAACTTCAGATGATTTACGTGAGCTGTTACTCTCCACACTATCCCTTGAAGGCTCTGCCTTCACAGCGGGCTGGTTGTTCGTTTGGCCAATATTTTTAGCTGTATTCGAAGAGTTGGAAGGCATTGGCGGGTATGAGTGGACCTGATTGAGTTGGGGGTACAAGCTGACAGGCCTTGTAGGCCTGGATATCATATTCGTTGTGTTATAATTATAAGTTGGTTGATTAGGAGGTGGATATCCGACATATGGGGTCGGAGACGCCATTCTAGTTTGGCTATATGGTATTGTTTGTGTATACAAAGGCGGGTTTGTTGCTGCATATGGATTTAAGGGGTCTTGTGGAGTAGGGATTGGAGCATAATATGAATAAGTGGGTATATTTGGTGCTAGGGGCATGGGCGCGGGCATGCCGTACGGCGCGGCGGCTGGGTAGGGCGGCACGGGGTTGTACGGCGGTGGATAGTTGTACCCATACTGCGCGGCGTATGGGTAGCCTGGTATTTGATTGTAAGGATGATTGTTCATTGTAGGTGGGGTATCTGGGGCATTAAGATTTATTTCTTCAGTCTGTTGCCCCAATCTGTAAGAAATTTATACTCCCATAAGAACAAGTACTGTAAAAAATATGAAAGAAAAGAAAAAAAATATTTATAGTAACACAGCAAAATCTATTTATATATTGTACATACTTGTTAATCTGATCAATGTACTCCTTGAGGGAGGCATGGGAGTTCTTAGGAGCTGTCTTAGTGGTGGGACTCGTGAAGGATATCAGGTCACTGCTTTCAGTTCTAGTCGGGCTGGTGCCTGTCGAGCGGTCACTAAAAAAAAAATTACACTTAATGATGCAATAATTATACATTTTCAGACCACCTAGATCGTTACTAATAAGGTATTTAAGTCCACGGAAAATTAAGTTAGAATTAAAACTAAATGATTGTTTTCAATACAATTATTGTCTTAATTCAATCATTGGTCAATACTTCTGTACTGTATTGTTAGAATTGCTCACGTCATAGAGCTTTTATTGCGAAACAATGACGGCAGAGTCACATAAAATAAAAACTTTAATCATTTCACTGTTCATTAGTCCAAAATATAATATTTTACATCAAAATCATAGTGCGGAATATCCATAAAAGTATAAAATAATATGCGCACAAAGTAAATTTTATCGTGACAAATAATGATACGCCGTTTTCACAGGCCATATCAAATCAAGAAAAGATAACGAGAGATAAAAAGAAAATGAATTAAAGACGCTAAGGATATTGAAGGTTTCCACACCTGGATGTCTCTGATATTGATATTCTTCCTCGTGGGGGCTTTCTCGGCGGTGGCGGCAGCGCTGGCGGGGGTCCTTCGCTGTCGTCGCGCCGACGCGTACTGCTCGCAAAATTCTCTCGGACATTATCTATTAAAAGATATCGATATGATAATAAACATGACGATTGATAGAATAATCAACTTTATTGGATGTATTTTTTTTCTCTGCGGTAGTATCGCCAAACAACATTTTTGTTTGTGTAAATTGGTTATTGACACAATCGTAAAAGCTCTTGAAAGATTCGACCAAGACAAAAACTACTATTGCAACTTTAGACTATCCATGGTTCACCTTGACAATTTCTACAATCTACAAAAATAAAAATAGATGATGGCTCCTATGTAACAACAACAACATAACTAATGCCTGTAACCCAGGGGTGTAGGTAGAGACTACAAACAACCATTTGACACACCTCTGTTGCTTTTTGTAACTTCACAATATGCACTTTGGTTTCATGTACTTTTATTACCGCCTATATTAAGTATTTTATTAATCAGAATTATTTATCTGGGATGGTCCCAACAAACCTTGCCTCTCACTGTCATATATAAATTTTCCTTGGTTAATCTCCTTTTATTCATCATAAATTTAATCTTTTAGAGATATAACACTTTTCATTACAGCGGTCGAATTTTGGGGGAACTAATTTCATTTAGTAAATTATTAAACCATTCTTAAAATATGACAATAACAATTGGTTGGTTGTACATTTTCTACTCAGAAAATTACATATATTTTCATTAATTTGACACAAATTAGCCAACCATATTTACACAAATGAAATTAATGGGAAATGCAGATGTTTTATTTATATATCTGTTTAAAGTGGTTTATGATTAGCATGGCAATAAATAATAATAATTACACTATAACTAACAGTATTTTTATGCAATATAATGTAACCTATAATGTGACCATTACAAATCCCAGAGCTGATTTTAATTATTTTAAATCAATTGGAAGTATTTTCTCAATTATTACATATTATTTTATTAAACAAAATGACAACTGAACCCCCTTAACCCTCTGCTAAACTAAAAGAAAGGTAAATGAACTCCACTTCCCTTCACATTGATAGCTACTTTATCAAGTATGAACCCAATTGAGCATGTTAAAATTGTGCTGCATGTCCCTACAATAATCTGACACATTAAGCCTAAAAGTTTTTACATACCTTAAAGTCCGGGTATGAAATTTATATGATTGTAAAAGCAACAAAATCAATTAAAAGGCCTTGAATCTTCACTGTGAAGAAGAGGGTAAACAAAGTTACGTCAGTTACCTGTATTAGACAGTAGTTTCTGTCTTCGAAACTGTTCAAGAGCCAAACTTTCTAAACTTAAGGCCTGAGCCTTTTCCAGGTCCGCTTGAAACTGAAGATCGTAGTCAGACATTATGCGTTATTTTCCATTAACGTCTACAATGATATTTTCAGCAGTTGAGCGTGGGAATAATTAAATATACACTGTTTTTTAAACACATTTCACACCGCAGTTACATTGTTGTATCTAAGTAAATAGTCACTTATCGCGCCAGAAATACATTTATACGATTGTCTTACCAAAAGAGTGCGACTACACTTTATTTATTTTAGTTTTAAGACATTTTACGATTTGATTTTGGTTTTGGTTCTGTTTTCTGTTCTACTGGGTAAACTTCAGGTCATCAGATTCACGGAACAGATAAAATAAAGAACTGTCTTCTTCTCGATGTTCACTTGAAAATCGATTTCTACCACATTTCCAAAATGTCTATCATTAATTTGGGATAAATTCCTTTCCGGTAAAATAGTAAAAATTTTGATGTTTAACGTGGTGTATTATGTAATTATTTCAAAAACAAAATGAATTGTCTGATTTAGGAGAAGCATTAAAGAAATCGATATTTCGTTTCGTCTCGATCAATTCAATCACTCGGTAGAAAATTGACATTGTGTTCGAAGATTGCCATTAAAAGTTAAAAATAACGCCATGGTAATTATAGCAATGACTATACGGGCAATTCGAAAAATAATACTTTACAAACTTGAACTTTCAAAACTTGGAACTCTAACATATTTATACCATTACCATAGGATTTGGCTTACTGTTAATTTACTTCACTTTTTTAGAACTAAGAGATAATGACAGTCATAACTTATTAGAAAATTGTTTATTTTTCCGTAAATAAAACAACATACTTGTTACATGCGTAAGTTTATTGTAGTCAAAGTAGCTAATTCCCTTTGAACTTGAACCGGTTGTTTTAAATAAAATCTCACTGGTGTTTTCGGCCTTTTGTCTAAAAATATTCAACATCACATTATAACCATAAATTGTCTGACAACTTTTCTTTAGTCTTACATAAACATATCAATACATCTTATATAAAGTCTTTTATAAAAAAGTGATTTTTTGTTATTACCTTCTAATCTAGGAGGTTTGACTATTTTTTTATTATTTTCTCTAATGTCTTCCTTTTGTGTTACGACTGGAACACTGCTTGAAGTTTCATCAAACTCTTGATTGCCCTCGCTCTTTACGTCAGTCATCAGTGGCAGGTCCTTGGAACACGATTTACAGGATGATGTACTTTTTATTTTCTTGACTGTTTTTCTCCGGCGTCTGACGCGTCCAGATTTATATTTTTTTGATGTCCTGGTTCCGACCGAAGTTATCTTGTGTGAGGGGAAAGCGCAAGTTTTATATGAAAATTATTTATTAAGTGATACTTTTACTAGGTGTAATTTTTTTTTAATAAAAATAAAAAAAGAACTTTTTTTTCTTTTTAATTGCATTTGAATTCCGAAAAATGCCGGACTAATTGTGCTAGCAAATACTTAACCTACTTTCAATAATTATAAAAACATGCTGACGATGACATTACCTCTTCTTGAATATATTTTTTACGATCAGATAATTCCAATACTTTTTTACAAACGCTCTTCAGTTTCTTTACACGCTTCTTTTTGATGACAATAACGTCATTGCTCAATCTAGCAGTTCTAAAATGAGTAGCAAGTAAATTTTTAATGGAAAAAAATATCTATTCAGTACAGTCTCGAGGAAGAGTCTACTTGTCATGTTCGACAATAACATGATACATATGTCTATATTATGTGATCATTGAATTCGGGGAATTCAGAAACGGGAACTCTGCTGATCACCAGGGATTAAGCAGAGTAAAAGATCGAAGTGTTATAAGTCTACGTGTTCACTACTTGTGTAAATATTATGTATAAATGAAAAAAATAATACTTGATAACTCTTGACTTGGGATTTTGATCCTCGGCACCATTAGTGTCACTGCTATCCCAAATATCTTTAAAAATCCTTCGACGTTCTTCAAAACTCTCTGCAATGGCCGGGGCTTCCTCCATATTGATATGATCTATTTGAAACTAAACTATTGAGCCATGCTTGTTACTTAAATTGTTTTGTACATCCTCTTTGTTCTATTGCTTTGCTGATTGGGTGGCGGATCTCGGTCGGCCGGGAGCGGAGCCCTAACGTTTAATTAATTTTACATTTTGCTCGTTTCAAAACATGACTTTGTTTACTGACCGTAAATAATTTGTAAATGATTTATAATTTTTGATCTTAGGACACTATAAAGGAAAAGACGCAAGGAGAATGTATTGTATGATCAATGGTACGTCGGGTACAAAAAGTTTGTTAATATCATTTTGTTATCAATGATTTTTATAAGATATTGAATAAATCATATTCGGTGTTATTTTATTATCAACAATCAAAGAGGTCTTGTTTTGTATTAGACGACACTTCGCACTTCACTCGTTCACCAATTTCTTAAAAAATTTATCACACTTGTAAAAAAGTTGCTGCGACAACACGAACATTTTAGAAGCGATGCGTGATACCGCAACAGGTGTTCTGTACAACGTGGAGAGAGCGTTCAGTAGACCTCAGGCACTCGAGCAAATAACTACACCATACAAATAATCACTTAAGAACATTTTAATAAAGGTCGTAATAAAATTTTAGAAACAAATGCCGAGCAAATATGATCCTAACGCGTTATGGTTGGCGCTCAGTGAGTACAGTGACGGTGACATATTCAACGCGTACCCGAAGTTACTGGCTGAACTATTCAGTCAGGAGGATGCTGCGCGGCAGGACGGCGACACCAGCGAGGCCGAGCGCCTCGTGCTACCCAGCGACAGGGAGTGGCGCCTGCAGCAGTACTTCCTGCTCGTCGACATGCAGAAAAATCTCGAAAATAAAAGGCACGTTCAAACAAGACTCCTGACATAGGAGTGCTTAAACGTCAGTAGGGCCACACGTAATCGAACCAAAACGTCGCCCAGTAAAGTTAAATCTTTAAACCGCTCTATGCTTAACCGAATACATATTTTCATTTCAATTAAATAACTCTACAGCACCGATGACAAAAGAATAAAGGGTTTATCGATTTCTATACATAGAGAAATGCTAATTGTGGAATGACCGTGACCTACACAATACGTATGATACATGTATTTATAGATATGTGCCAATAAATTACATGAACAAATCCTATGTTATACGGGTATAAATCTACGGTATAAACAATGTAAATTATTTGACATGTTTCGGTCTGCCGTATGTATATTTTATTATATTTAAACTCACGTAAACTTTACGCCAATTTTGGAAGAAACATAACCAAGCATCATTGATACAAAACAAAAGTCAGACAAATCAAAATCAAAATTTTATGACAAGTGTATACTGAATTGGAACGTGTTAAAATTTATTTATTGTCTATTTATAACCATTTTCTTACAATTTTAATGGATAATTAAATAGAATATAATATCCAGATAGTGTTCATACATGGAATCTATCATGGGAACTTTGATAATAAATGCATTTGTTCAGAACGGAGCTTAAATGGATTGTAAATAATCAATAGAAATGACTGTACACAGTAGCCGCTCGCCTTCACAGTAAGATTGTATTTTTAATAGAATTAAAAAAATATAGAAAATATTTGATTCTTTTAAGAAAATGTTTTTACTCTCAAAACACAAATGTTTCTACGTCTCATTCATTCCTTCGCTTTCGTTGTTTATGGAGAAAAATTAACCGATATTTAAAAAGCTTAATAAAACATAGAAATTAATTATCCAATTATCCCAGTTTATGTAAAATGGCGCGAATAGCGTCATGTCATAAATACTAATCTGTGTTTTTTTACAGGGAAGAAGATGTCAATAAAACCACCAAACAAGATTCAATACAAATATCAGATGAATGGGCGCCATGGAACCTGGAGCTCTGCACAAAGAGCCCCAATGCGCCGCCGCCAGTCACCGTCAAAACCTCACCCGGTCCCGCCTGGGACATAGGACAGGTGACATTTATATTTCGGGTATTAACTACTTTTATTAGACAAATTGTGATTTTCTGAATTAATATCTGTATTTATTCCAGGTCCTAAAGGCAGCTCGTTTGCTCTGCAAGCCCCCGATGAATGTAGAATTCACAGATGAACAAGAAATGCGCTGCGTCTATTCTCTTATCTATGATGTGTTCCGATGTAAGTATTTAAAAGTGCTGCTTTAGGTGACAAGCTCTTCTCGAGATATTGTGTACTTCACGGGGTCAATTTTAAAAAAACAAAACACTTCCAATATATTATCCTATTTCACGGGAACACAATTGTAGTAATAGTCCTAGGTGTATTATTACCTACTTAGAAAATAAGTTTTACCATCATTTTGCATTTTATTACCCATTTAAAAACTATTCGCAGTGAGTGTTGTTAAGCAGAGTTATAAGTCGAAATGTACAAACGACTGCCGAAACGTCTGCGAGCATTTAACGTAAAGTGACACGAAACGGTTTAGCTAACACATTAAATACAGGGCTTCCATGTTTTACTACAAAATTATAGGATTGTTTTAGTATTCAAACTATTATAAATGTGAGAAAAAGTAAGTATTTCTTGGCGCTGGTAACGATCCTTAGACGTGAAGCATTGATACGAATTGAAGAGGTGAAACTGTAGGCGTAGATAATAAAACATCACAGGATTTTTAATTATTTCTTTGTCTCGTAGGAAAAATATATGCGTATGTTCATTCGAATTAACATAAAACCTCTACAAAGGCTTGACAGGATATACTAAGAATTCTATATAGGAGACAGGCTTTTAACAAAAGACTTGCAACAAAAAAAAATTAAAGAATAAAAAAAAATGTCAACAGTTTAAAATTTTAAATGCATGGTTCCTATACAAGCGTATAACAGCTTTAAAATACAGCTCACAGCGCTATGAACTAGTTTAGGGGCGTCGGGAGTTATTTAAGTATATCACAAGACCGTGTCGTGCGATAAGAGCCCTATAGTTCACTCACCCTGATGAAGGACTCCCGACGAGTCCGAAAGTAGTCGGTACCTTTTATT
>JAODUI010000028.1:2030249-2055756 GCA_027563995.1 Papilio gigon
TATTACTGTGCCAACATTTCACGCAGATATATGCAGTCGTTCTAGAGATATCTTCAAACATATATCGAAATTCTAGCCATCACAGGATTTATAATTATTTCTTCGTGTCGTAGGAAAAATATATACTTATATTCATTCGAATTAACATAAAACCTCTACAAAGGCTTGACAGGATATACTAAGAATTCTATATAGGTGACAGGTTTTTAACAAAAGACTTGTAATAAAAAAAAAATTAAAGAATCGAACAAGTCAACAGTTTAAAATTTTAAACGCCTGGTACCTATACAAGCGTATAACAGCTTTAAAATACAGCTCAAAGCGCTATGAACTAGTTTAGGGGCGTCGGGAGTTATTTAAGTTTATCACAAGACCGTGTCGTGCGATAAGCGATGGCGTGCTGGTATTGCCTCACGCCTCACGCCTCACGCCTTGCACGCGGGAGTGTTCGCCGCGACCCCACGCTTGTTATATTGAAATTGTTACCACATTCTATCACACGATTGCACACGATACAAGCTGTAAGCTATTGCCACTAGTTGAAAAACTTTACAAGTATACTCATCGCGAATTGTTTGTTTTTTATAACCCACATTCTAGTTTTAGTGTTGAGAAGTAAAAGTATTTGAGAGAATACTTTATACACATTGGTATCCATTACGTATGTTATTGCATCGCATCATGTGATTCCCAGTTATGAAAGACTAAAAACGTCCATAAAACCTCCACCTATTTTATGTTGTTTATGACACTTTTATTATTCAGCCCTTGGGTTTATGGACAGAATATTTTGTGTCACGCGATTTATAACTTGGTACGAGTAAGGTTATGCGTAACATATGTGAAGGATACAAAATGATATCAAGAACTATCAAATAACACACGACTTAACGTCTTGATTGGACGAGATTGATATTAAAATGTATCTTTTTACAGACAAGTCCATTTTGGATCAGGCGATTGAGGATATCGATTTCTTTGGAGATTATCCACAGGTCAGTTCAATAAAGGAAAGTTAACCGGGCTACAGTCAAAGCAGGACAAGAATCAAATTGGGATAACAACCCGGTTCACTTTTGAGTCCAGAGTAGGTTTACACATTTCCAGTTTGTAATCCAGCGCTGAAATCACATTAATGTAAATGACAAAGTTGTCTTTTATTAACAACATAAAGGAATGTGTCTCAAAGCAATTGATGCCATAAATTTTACTTAGCTTTCGTGTTTTTTTTTCTGCCAAGGTCGGGCTCGGTCGTTAGCAAGGCTGTACATAGACCGTCGTTATCTGTCTCGGTTAGGGCAGGTTCGACGTGTACTGCTGTGGAATCGAACTTATCATATTCGCATTATAACCGTCTCGTGACCGAGGGCATTTCTTTCCGAGACGCCGGGGACGCTCACGAAAACGAGATTTACATTTTTTGTAGTCGTCTCAACCAAAAGCAACTAGGGAAACGAGAGAGCGGATCAGCTGGCAAAGGCGGCCGCGATCGGGGTCAAGACCAGGGCTAATTATGAAAGGTGCCCTGTTTCATTTGTCAAGGGGCAGATTCTTTTAAGTCAGGTTTCTAGCTACTCCCGTTCGTTATTTTAATTTGGAATACAGATAAAAAATAATGGTTCATAGTTTGCTGAGCGCCAGCACGTCACTTGGTTGTTTTTAATGGAGTTGGCACGGCGCAAGTGGCGTGCGCGGGGGCGCGACGACCTCGCGCGCACTACCGCGCTGCTGCGCGACGCTGGCGCCCCCTTCCAGGACATCGAGCACGCTGTCTGGGACCAGAGGGTGCACTTTGCAGCCGCTATCGCTAGAATACGTATCAAGCATAAAGCGTACACGTAAGGAATATATTTTAGATTAGAAACGTTTGTCACCTTTCTTATTCCATCTGGGAACTGAGATAATAGGTTATTAAATGGACGTTCGCAAAGGGACATGGTATCCAAATTTGGCTGTTATAGTATTCTTTTCGTAGTCTGCTATTTCTCTCATTCATATCTATGTGGACGGTAGGCATAGTAACTAATGTCAAAATGTGGTAATCTTATGCAGATTGACGGACCTGCTGCCACAGCACCTACGCGAGGAGTGCGTGTCGGCCTGCGTCAACAAAAACACCGTCACCGGCTGGGTCAACACGTTCAAAGCCAAGTAAAGAATTTTTAAACGTGGCTAATTTATATCGCAAATTAAACAGATAAAAGAAGGATGTGCCAGGATCTTGACTAATGAATATCCAATATTATTTTTTTCCGTCTTAGGGAGCGATTTATTTCACTGACTTGTTGCAGGAAAGTTCCATTGCTTGTGAAGCGACTGCACGAACTGGGCTACTCGTACAGCAGCTCGCGACAGCTCTGCGCTGGAGAGTACAGATTCGACCGCGTGTGTCCCCGGTACGTCACACCAACTAGAGACTTGTCTCTGTATAACACTAACTAAACATGCCAGTTAATGTAAACTCAAAAAGGCGATTGTATTTTGTTCTTTTATATTTGCAGGTTTATAACACTGCGACCGCCCGACAACGTGAGCATCGGACAATTGGACCTTGTTAAAAGCGGCATCATCGTACTTCAGGTTAGCTAACCATTAGTTAACTATAGTTAGTTTATAGGAAAGAGTCATCGTTACTCATTTGTCCTGCCTACCTCTTTTGGCGTGATAAAGTTAAGACAAGCTTTTACAAAACAAGGACACACTGGCTCACTATATCATTTATTGTCAATGTGTTTATTTATACACATATCGGTATTTGAATTTGATTTAAACATGTCTGTTGCAATTTCTCATTTCTACTGAATTGAACTATATTAAGGAGCGTGAGTTCTGCGAGGGCGCATCCACACTGTGCCGCGCGCTGCGTGCCAACGCTCTCCGCGGCGTGGTGGTGCAGACGCACGCGTGCTCGCCGCGCTGCTCGGCTTACTTGGCGGCGCAGCTGCGCGAGCTGGCGGCGGTGCTGCAGGCCGGCACGCCGCCCGCGCCCGCCACACCGCACCTCGGGAAACTCGTCGTCTTCGGCGCGGGGGACAAGTATACACTGATACTTTTTTACATTTATTTACCCTCGTCAATTATGTACCATACATTTACAACAGTTGTTTATAACAATTTCTCCAGAGTGGCTAGCTACGTGAGCTCGCTGCGGGAGTTGGGTATCGAGGCATCGGAGGCGCCGCAGTCGGGCGCGCCGGTGTACGTGCTGAGCGAGCCGGTGCACGGCGAGTCCCCGGCCGTCGCCAGCGCGCTGGATGGCGCTGTCGCCGCGCTCGCCACGCCGCCCAACTCTTACTCCGCTGTCACTGACCCTATCGACTTGGTGTGCGGTCGCGGCGGGGACCTGGCCATGCTTGAGGTAATGTAACATACCTTAAATAATCTAACACGATATAAAGTAAGGTAGTTAACTAGAAATTTTCTATGATGATTGTTCATGTTTGGTTCACACGTTCCTTTTAGATTCTCACAGAATCCCATATGGACGTCAAGGGCAGAGCAAGAGTACAATCAATCTTGGAAGAACAGAAGAAAACATTGAAAACACTCATGTCAAAACCACAGGTAACTCAAACTGTTAACGCCGTTTATACAAATAACACTAATACGAGGAACAGTTAAAAATAAAAAAAAAACAAGAAGTAAAAGAATCGTCTATTTTGTAACTTAACGTTAATTACATCTTTATTCGGATTGTGTTAGATCCAGCTGATACTGTACGAGACGCACTCTGCGCTGGAGGCGGAGAACCAGGCGCAGGTGACGCGCGCCGTGGCCGAAGCCAACCGGCTGGCACGCGAGCGGCACGCCCTGCTCCGCAAGAAGCACAAAGACCATGTTGTTAGTGTACTCACCAACATATTATGCACTACAGATAGTTATCCTAACGTGATTTTTATATTAAAATGATATTTTAACTTCCTATCCTCATCTACATTTCTTCAGGTAAGAAAGCCAAAAGAAGAAATAGAATTATCAACAACCGATTCCTCCGAATCAATAGATCCAACGCGAACGCATTCAAATACAGTAGATCACGAAGAAGGTGACTCGAGCGATGATTTGGAGAAGGCTCTAGATCCCACACGGCCAACTTCAGCAGGTGCTCGGAATGTTTTAACGAAACAAACAAATAACTCTAATACCATCAGACCGGGAACAACCAAGGCCAGGCCCATACCAGAAGATACATCTGATTATGTCGTGCCAAGAGACCCTGATAAAGATAGTCCCGATGTTTCCGTAAGTTTTTCGACACGTAGTTTCATATTTAGTAACTTTAACGAGAGTCTATCCGATCAACATTTTTTGTAAATATTCAGCGCTAAAAGTTTACCTCTGTACTTGCAGGTGCCTGATTGTGACTTATTTGAAATTCAGACCTTGCCAGGATTGGGGAACGGCCTGGATATCAACTACATTCTAGACAGAGATGGCTGCTACCTCGGCCTCATTCAGAGAAAGGTATAATTGTTTATTTTATAATGTTTCAAATGTCAAATCGTTACAGCTATTACTTACGATACCTTATACTAAATCACTTAAAATAGGAAATAACCCGCCTGGACGCTAAATACATGATCCGCGTGGCGGAAGAGCGTGGTCTGTTCGGCGCGTCGTCGGAGAGCACGCGGCGCAAACGCGTGGAGACGCCCGCCGCGCCCCCGCGCCGGCGCCACCGCAAGCAGGCCGGCTTCGAGGTAACCTCGAACAATTACTATCAAATGTTGTTTGTGTGAACCTGATTGAGGTAATTAATATGTTTGCTTTGGGTGAGTACATCTTTTCAAAACATCGGGCGTCTTAGTTAAAGTCACGATATCGCTCCATGTCTTCAATTTGAATAACAACTTCACCATTACAAGCTTTTTTTTACTTTGATTATTTACGTCACGTGCTTAATGGGATACGGTATGTGAGGTCGGTAGCGGTAGTATAACATGAAATCAGTATTCGGGCGTCAGGTGGATCGGGTAGCGGCGCCGACGTACGCGTCGCTGGTGCGCGCGCGGCGACGCTGCTCTGCGCCCGCCGCGCAGCCCGCGCACGAGCCGCGCGACGTGCACGACGCGCCCGAGGTGCCGCGCGTGTGCTCGCGCCACGCGCGCCGCATCGCCGCCGCCGCCATTTACACCGACACTGCATGCTCGTGCGATGCCAGACATAGGTATGGGCGTAAATCTTATTGGTGGCGGATTTTGTGCTGAGTCAAGGAACTTTTGATGTCATTTCGCAGTGACAATGCAATTAGGATAAAAACTCGTATCAAGTCATGATTCTATCCTATGTTCTACGTTACATACACTCTATGTAGATATTGGTAGAAATAAAGATGCAATAGATATTTACAAATGGCAAACATATATTTCCATCATTTGCAGCTCCATTATTATTGACATTTTCCACATTGATTTACATTAATTATTACGAACATTTTATTACAATTCATCAGTGACCTTAAGTCTCGCAGACGTGACACGAACAAAATGTATCTTAAAACATACATCACTCTGGAAATTTCTTAATCAATTGTATAAAAGTAAAGATTTCAATAAAATATTGTTGAACGCTTGTTTTGCTTCTATATACTTTGAAAAGCAAGCGGGTATGTTAAAGTTTGAAATACCTTCCAGACCGAAGAGCCGGCTGCGGCGCGCGTCCGCCAACCTGCCGCTGCTGCAGGCGGAGTCCCCGCCCTGCCGGCAGCCCTTCCCCCTCACCGTGCACGAGCTCCGCCTCAACACCGTCAAGCGGAAACTTGTCGCATCATAACCGTTATTTCCAACAATCGTATCTCCTGAATGTTGCTATCTCTGTTTGTTTCGAAGAGAGTAAGCAGGACAGCAATATTTTGGTTATACGACACAATATTAAGAACTTCATTAAAGACTGAACGTACAGACAAGAGTAGTACAAAATATATAAAAAGCATTATCTGTTAAATTTGTAATGTTGCCATCGTAGACAATGTATTTGATTTTAAGTAAACAATATTTTCTTAGGCAAATTACCACCGGATTTATCTAATTTTTAGATTTTATTTATTTTAGAATAAAGTATTTTTATGATATTATTTATTTAATATATTTGAACAATTTTTTCAGTGTGTACATAGCAAGGTATACCTAATACATTGTGAAGTAACGCCGAGGGTAAAGTGTAACACAAGTTATAAATTGAGCTTAAAAGTAACGGAAACATTATTACCTATTTTTTTTTATTTTGCGCTCTTATTAATAGTGCTAATGAATTCAATTCAAACATTAGCATCACAATCGGCCATTTTATGTTTCTACAAATTGTCAACTGTCGTATTCCGTTATACGAAATATATTGTAGGTTAACATTAGTATTAATAATTAATATAAATTATTTAGGAATATCTCGCAAACATTAGTGAACAAATTGATAGTGGTTTTAAGATGTCATTGTAAAAGTTGACCGTTGAACGTAGGGTAGTTTGAAAAAAAACTTACATCTAAACAATTTCTATATTGCGCAGTCACAAAATTTTTGATATTTCTAACAATTACATTTTTAATAAAATATTTTACCTAATAAGCAAATTTTAAAAGTAATATAGTACAAAACAAGACTGATTTTTATTTATCAACTACCCACTTAAAAATGCTACAGTTCATGATGCGTATAAGCGACTTACATATATTTACTCCTCAGACTCCTTACTAGCAACTTACTATTAAAATAGTTTCAAAAGATAAAATTTTATCTTTATAAATAAAAAACTCAAGCTCAAACAAAACAATCCAAAATTTTGTTGAACATGGATTTTTAAATTCATCGTAAAATGGCATCTAACAACCTATACGTAAAAATAAACCAACAATATTCGTATAAATACAACAAACGTTTATTATTGACAATACAGAGCCATCGATGGGTAGGACTTAACTGATTAAAGGCGCTCACACATTTGACAAACTCCACTGGCAATCGAGAGTACAGTCGGTGTCGAGTTCATCTAATGTGTGCTGACCTTTAAAGTTATCTTTCACTATACCCATTCCGCAGCGACAAACCGCGGCGACCGCGCGACATTTACGCGTTGACGACGGGTGAATGCCGCGCGATCGCTTAACGAGGTACTACTTCGTGGGTCTAATGAGCGGTAACCTTTATTGTTCGTATAAAGCGGTCGAGCCTAGAGCATGCCGAAGCCTTTAGAGTAGCTGATGGCCTTCATGAGCCTGTCCCGAAGCTTTTCTCGGGAGTCGTACTCGGGCAGCAGCAGCACGTTGAAGCAGGTGTGCGCGGTGGGCAGGCGGTCCGAGTCGGGCCCGTTGCGCGCGATCACCAGCTTAAGGTAGCTGAGGCCGCCGACGGGCACGCGGTCCGAGCCCGTCGTGAACTGCAGCAGTTTGCGCTTCTCCACGATGCACAGGTTGTGCACGATGCACCAGAAGTCCTTTATTATCCGCGACTCGGCCGTGTACCCGCCGTCGTACTCCGTCGACTTCTCCAGCTCGTTGAAATCGAAGTTCTATAAGATAATCATTTTATGATAATACACCCTGAGCATATAATAAACACATGAATTTCAAACAAGTTATTTCTAAACCAGTCGTGAAAGATTGAGAGCAAAAGAGAGAAATATAAAAAGTCTTTCTTCAAATCCATTGGTTTACTGTTCCTAAAGCGTGCTAAGAACATAGAAGTAAGGTTACCTTGCTACCGCAGACAAGAGTCTCGATCTCCTCGGGACGGAAGAGCGCGCTGAGCGGGCTCTCGTCCGTCACCATGACGAAGCCGCGCCGGAACGCGCGGAACTGCGTCTCCACGGATTTGTTCAGCAAGAAGTCCGCGTACAAGTCCACAAACTCCTACAAAATACAACATAACATATTAATTTATATAGAAGAGTGTTATTAACGTAGATTTAAAATGTGTAATAACATACTCTTTTATTGCCTTGCGTAACAAACAAGCTGTCCCCATCGTCCTTGAGATCGTGGAATATGTTGTTGCCGAACACATCCTTGTAGCATATCCTGAACGTCTGGTAGTAAACTTCCTCTAAATCATCGCCGTTATAATCTAACATATCTTTTAAACCATTATACAAGCTCTGAAACAACAAAATAAACATTGTTAATAATTATTTAATGCCTATAAAATACTTTATAAATATTGTTAATTAGTCACTAATGGGAGCTTATTTAACTACTCCGACCTCAGCAGTAAGTCAGTTCATCCGATAAACCAAATCTCATCATTCATAAATATAAACAAAAAGTTCCAAGACCAAAGAGGTCACTTTTTGTTTATATTTATAAAAATGACTGAAGTCAACTGCCACTACTAGGTACTATAGAACTAACAGGATTCCAGTCTGCCAAATCCTCGAAGGCGCCCTTCCTGCCCATGAGCTTGCGGTAAACCACCATGGGGAAGTTGACCGCCAGGATAATGTTGTTGTATATCGCCAGCCCCAGCACTATGCCGATCAGCGTGAACTGCGCCTCCGTTTCGAACGAAGTCGGGTTGAACCTGGAAATGGAATACAGGATTTTTTTTAAATCGATATCGTACGTAGCTTAATATTTCAAACCTGACTTACGCAAACTGTTTTAACAACAGACTGCACTGTTTTGCCGACTTAGAATAAACTGCTTTACCGACATAGACTGCACTGCTTTACCGGCATAGAACAAACTGTTTTACCGACATAGTCTCGACCAAGAATTTAAAACAGTATTTTCTTATACTAACCATACAGTATGCGAGTCCGGTTGCTGCGTGAACATGCCGTAGTCGGGGTTGAATATTTCCTCGACGATGAGCTGGAAGAACTCCTTGCTAACGCCGCCCTCGTCCACCCCCTGTTCGCCCTCGAACTCCACCATCAACTGCTTTTTCAGGTCCAGCGCTCGCTCCATTGCTATCATTTCCAACTGGTAAAAAAAATACTACGATTTAATACTTTAGATGGATGGATACTCAGTATTGGAGACGTAAATTTAAAAATCAATAAAATTTAATTACGATTCATTTTCATTTCAAGGAGTTACTACAATGTGTTTATATTATAATTAACTAAAAACTTTTCTTTTAAATTCAAGCATACAGATGCGTACCTCAACGAGTGCGTCCGCGATGATGTGCGAGCGGCGCACGCGCAGGCGCAGGAAGGGCATGGGCGGCGCGGCGCCCACTACCGCGTGCAGCAGCGACACGCGCCGCTCCGAGTACATGCGGATGCGGTTCTCGTAGTACAAGCCGAGGGACTTTGTCGCCGCCGTCAAGATGAACGGGTAGTTTAGGAACGCGAACTTCGTAGCTGAGGAAAATATATTTTATAATACAAACAATGATACTGAATTAGCGTGTCCGAGGACCGGCCCTCGTCAAGTGGCTAATATGATGATGACGATTATAAATAAAAACAATATTTTACCTTATCTTTTACTTTCCGCGTTACTCAGAGTCCTGGGTTCTTATTAACAGTCCCTTAGTGAATTAAAGTAACCATTAAGTATTCCGAGTACGGCAGAGACACTATATGAAATTATACTTTTAATAAAAAAGATAACTCACCACTATTAACATCAGTTTTATAACTGGCAAAGTCGATGTCCATCTCAATACTGTCGCTGAGGGGCTCGTTGTAGAACTCCTCAAACGGCAGGTAAGGCTTCCGCACGTCCAACGAATTTATTTTCAGTTCGACCGCTGAAATATTACAATAGTTTTGTTACATAAAAAAAAAATCTTTGTATTTTCATTGAAGTTTTCACAGTTTTTTTAATTAACTTTTGTCAAAAAAATGTTGTTTTTTAATGAAAGTAAAGCTTCTCTACCTAATGGGTCTTCGGGCAGTGATTGCTTGGAGGTCTTCATTGAGGACAGCGGCAGGAGGTCGTGAAGCGCGTCGCCCAGCGGGTCCAGCTGGCTGGCGATCACCACGGCTTCCTCCTGTTGCGGGTTCTGTTCCACCTCGCCAGCGAGCATGTTCGCGTAGTATACTATCTGTTGAATACAATTATACATATGTCATGTATTTTCAAATAAATCGAGGAGTCGAGGTACTGGCCGTCAGTTCAAATCTCATTCGACTTTTATCTTGAACTATGACCCTACCAACCGTTTATTGAAATTATTATAATTACCAGAAGTTAAAAAGTAAACAATAAATGCACCAATAGGTGTAGAAAAACCTCATTTAGTATGTTAAAATTTAAGTTAAGAATTATATTAAAAATGATTTGTGACCTTCATGAGCTTGGTGGCTTTGGTAACACACTCGTCGTCCTGCACTTGGTATATCCTGGAGTAGTTGGTGGACACCACTCGAAGCGTGATGAGCTGCTGCAGCGCCTCCAAGATGTGTCGCAGGCTCTCCTTGCAGTACTCAGACCAGAGACGTGCCAATCGGGCTTGCGCTGAAATGACACAATCGTTAAAGCTTCGCTCATAAGACGCGTCATCCACTCGTTGGTGATTAGGGGATGTTTAGTTGTAGTCAAAGGTAGAACTGGTCCCAGAGAAGTGAATTTACTAATGTTAAAGCATTGTCTCACGAGCACTAGATGGCTCTGATGTGTGATGACCTGGAATTTTCGATATTTCCTTGTATCATATAGATGTACTAAGAATGTAACAATTCTAGTTAGACTATTCTCATTCCATTCTTCTACGATTCTAGCATCTTATTGTATCTATACTACATTTTGATCAAATAGTTTCTATCATATCTTCATAAAATGAATGGAAACCGCGATATTATTATCTTTCGTATCCTTGAAACGTTTTATAATTGTCAAACATTAATTATCACAAGTATAAAATCATACCTTTAATGGGTAAATATTCAACAGCATGACACAAGGTGGGCAGGGCGACCTCCAGGTAGTCACTGCAGCCGATGTCAGGTATTTCAAATGCAATCACAAAACAGTTCACAACATCCTCCATTGACATCTTCTTACTGATCTCCAAATCAATCTTCAAATGTAAAGCTAGCGTTTCCAGTGCCGAGACTAAGACGGAATTGTAATGTTTTGATGGCACCTGTAATAAACATGTATTTAATCTCAGGGGAATTAAAAAATAAAACCACTAACAAAAACTGGCCTATGTACTATTCTAGACAATAATCTATCTCTGTATCAAATTTTATCCAGATACATTTAGCTGTTTTGGAATTATATATTATCAAACATGCAAATTTACTTTCACATTAAAATATGGTGATATGAAGCTCCAATAGCCTACTGGTTTAGCCCATTTAAGTATCGTGAACCATATTCTAACTCAAGCTTTTTTAAGTTTGTCTCATGATTACAAGAAATAGTAAACTTAAATTTAAATTACCAAATATCTTCCGATATTTAAAAACATATATTTGATAATGTTATCTGTATTATTCAAAGATAACTAACGATGATGACAACTTTCTGCACAAGTCTATGGTTCGATTCTTACATATATAATGTATAGTCGATAAACTTACTTTGGCAAGATACTGGAATGCTCTATGACATGACGCAGCATCAAACTCGGGCCCCGTCACACTGTCTATATCTTTGTCTGGATCGCTCGAAGAGCACATTGCTTTAGATTCTTTATCTAGAAATAGTATGAAACCCAATATATTTGAAAAAACATTATATTTAAAAGTGCTAATTTTCTTAGTTCATACCCTTTTTAACGTCGCTTTCAGGTTTTGGATCATTTTCATTTATTTGACGACGAAATGATTGGGCCAATACATGTGGTTGCCGGAACGCTGACCCCAGGGCTAGTAACAACTTCTCCGCTGACTGGCTTTGCATGCACTCATCACATAACTCTCGCATTCGCTCTTCCATTAATGGCCCGCTATCTAGTAACAATAATTACAGTCTGAATGTAAATTGTATAGTAAATATTTTTTTTTTAACATTATCTATTATCATTTTTTGTCTACAGCATAAGTGGTACAAGTCTAACATAAGCTCAACGCAAGATCGGCACAAACGAGGCTTGTAAAAAATAAGCAAACCCACCATTTGCCTAGATATTTTTTTAGTGGCAAAAATTAACATTGGTTTTAAAATTAAGTTTTTAAATACCCATTATACTTCTAAGAGAACATGATAATTGTTTAAACTGATACTGAATAAAAAGTACATATCATAGGAAACAATGAGATTTGTGTTGATAATTTATTGTAGTTCATTTCCTTCTCTTGGCATTAAACTATCAATATTCTGTTTAGATCCAAAAATTAGTAGTTGGTGTAAATAGTGGTAGTAATTGTGTCAAACAAATGAAAAGTAAGTCAAGACACTTACTAGTTGATTTAATGTCTATATTTTCAATTTGTTGTGTTAATATAATTGGACTAGATTCATTTGCCGTTTCTTTACCTTGACTGTCTTCTTGATCTTTGTTTTCTGACAACGACTCTGTCTTTTGGTTACTGCTTGCTGTTTTAACTTTTTTAGTTGATGTGTCACATGTGCTGAATAATAAATACAAAATATTAAATAACATTTTTTAAGGTAATATATTTTTTTTGTTACTTGGCGATTTGGTGCTCAAGCGCACGTAAAAATAAGCTGCCACAGGTAATAAGCTTAAAATAACCACAAAAAAAAAACTAAAGTAAACATTATAACTTCAAGAATAATCTACAAAGTTTACGGTTAGTATTCCACCAATAACCAGTGATCAGGGCTGCAGAGAAAGCAACATTCTCTCAATTCACTATTATTTAAATTAATATATTCTGGAATACAGGATGTTACCTGGAATTAGAATCACAGTTGTTTGTATCAGTGCGAGGAACTTTGTTTGGATGTCTGTCACAGAGGAGGGCCTCTTTTTTCTCTGCTAATTTTATAGCTACTGCAGCAGCTTCATTTGCTGTTAGCTTTTTAGCCTAAGAATAAAATTAAGAATTAAAAACTGTCCAATTATTCAAAAATACTATATCAACATCTTTTGTCCAAGATGACAGTGTTAACATTATATGCAGTCTATTTACACATTTCTTTTCTAAAAGATTTTTCTTAAATTACTATTTGAAATGAACTACCAATATTACAAAACACTAAACTGTATTCAACAATTTCCCTATATCTACAATACTTCTGACAAAATCAAATGTGTATTAACCTTCCTATGTAAATTTTGATGTTCAAAACATGAGCTTGTAGGATGTATTAAAAACAACAATTTGAGTTTACCTTTTGACTTGAAGCACAATATTCATTATCACAGTT
Organism: Papilio gigon; assembly: GCA_027563995.1. Classification (NCBI taxonomy): domain Eukaryota; kingdom Metazoa; phylum Arthropoda; class Insecta; order Lepidoptera; family Papilionidae; genus Papilio; species Papilio gigon. The sequence goes on from JAODUI010000028.1 coordinate 2,043,476, forward strand.
TGGGTTCCCACAGCCCTCGAGTAGCTGATAGAAATATCTCTCAATCAACTCCTTAGCTGCACGCTTCATGATGTCTTGGGTGCTACCACACACTGGATTCACACATAAAACTGGCTGAGATTGTTCCTCGGCAATGTTGTTTGGGGTTGAGATATTATTTGACGATGACGCTTCGCTCCCCCTGAAAATAAAACAAAGTACGGACATGGTTTGAACCTTAGTCAACAAAACAAAGAGCGAAAATAGCAAGTAATGGTTAACCTTTACAACGTATCTTTGTGGTAGTGCGCATTTAACACAATAAATAAAAGCTTATTATTATAAATAAAATACAAAATTGTAACATATTAGAGTTAAAACTAACATCGCAAAATAATGACAAATAAAATTACCTTGAAGCTTCGTCAGTTTCGCTTTTTGAGTTCATAGAAATTAATAATATCCAATGCTATAAATTGCCTGCCGACAAATAATGTAAATGCAATGGGATCAATCGAAACATTCGCCAGTTATTTCACGTTCAGCACAATATTTTAATAAAACAAATTGTAATATGTAGGTGCAGAAAAAATACCATTTGCCAATTGTCAAAGAGTATATTTTAATGTAAATGTTAATAATTAGACTTGGCAACTTTTTATCTTTCTACATTCTGTAAAAATATTTCCCTGTTGAAAAACCGCTTTGAAAAAGTGTGGGTTTCCCTGATTCACATCAAAATAAAGTACGTTACGATGTTGCGGAAAACCTATACACTGACTAAGTTTTATGACCCGATGGGCAGAAGTCAGATTAAATGAAGAAATTACCATATTGAGAAATAACAGAAAAGTATAAGAAATCGAATATTCATTGATGGAGTTGTTGAATATTAAAGTTTTTTGATTGTGTCCAATCCTCTGTATACAAAGATCGTCAATAGTCTGCTACACACATATGATCTGACTTCCTAAAATTGTTAGGCTAAAAGCCAAAGTATTTTGTGCCTAATTGATTTTCACAATTTTGGCGCTGACATTAGTGGTCTGTTGCGTTGGCAAAGACAAACGATTGCTAAGCGAAATATAGAAAGAGTGACTGTCAGTAACATCAACGCTGTTTTAAGTAAAAACGAAGCACTGTCATTTCCAAGCAACGACCTATCTATTTTTGGAGATCAGTGTTGTGGTGAATTTTTGTGTACGTGTGAGTGTAGCGTGCTTGACGTGCTTGACGGCTTGAGCTTGACGTAAAAAAATTAAAAGGGAGAAAAGGAGGGGGACAGACACGACGACGAGGCACTATTCTGTAGAAATACTTTTATTCCCTGTAAAAATTAACATACGTCCTAGGTCTGCTTTTCACATGATAGAAATCATAAAACACACGAAAATTAAACATTATATTACTGATATCGTGACTTAATATATTAAGTACTACGACAACATGGGGAAAGCAAAAAAAGGAAAGAAGAACCTGGCTGCTGATGATGGGTAAATACTCAATTTATGATAAGTGTATGAATTCATTTTATTGCCGTGGTTTTAAAAATACGTATTTTCAGTAGCAGCGATGTGGAAACAACCAACATTGATACTCTTAAGCCGGCGCCTAATAAAGGAAAAAAGTAAGTGTTATAGGTTACTTTTATTATTTATATTAGATTTAGGATTAATATTAGTCTGTTGGCATTTGTTTATGTTAACATTAAAATTTGTAACGTTTTGTTCTCGTCTAATGTAAATGTAACACAGACTGCATGTAATATTTTCCAATCTTACTTCTAATATATTCAATTAAATTTTTGGTAACATAATGAAATTCTAACGAAATGTGCTTTAGTAAAGTTATACTTTATTACTTTTAGAAACAGTGTTGATTCAGATGAGAGCGAAAGTGAAAAACCGAAAACTAAATCCAAGGCTAAGAAAGTAGACACTGATGTGAAGGAAGTCACAAAGAGCCTTAAGAATGTATCTGTTTCCAATAAAACTCAAAAAAAGAAACAAGACATCACAAGTGAAGGCAAGTCTTAATATATTAAATTATAAAATGATTTATTAATTATTCATATATAACTATGAATTCCTTTTAGATGAGTCCGATGCAGAGGAAGAGCAAAAGCCTAAGAAAACCAAAAAAAAAGAGGAGAAAAGTGCATTTTCTTTGTTAGCCATTGAAGATTCAGAAGAATCAGGCCCTGAGGCACCTCTATCTTCAGATGATGAAAAACCAGTACAGAAACAACTAAAGAAATCTGTTCAGGAGAAAAAAGAACCTGCTGGCAAGAAAGGAAAAAAGGCAAAAAGAAAGAAGGGTGATAGCGATGAGGACATAGAAAAAGTTCTAGCTGAATTGGAAATGGAATATGCTGGAGTGAAGACTGAACCAACACCTGCTCCAGTAGAGGATAAACCTCAAGAAGAGGTTGAAGATAAGCCTAAAACCAAGAAGAAGGGTAAAAAAGAGGAACAACAAAGTAAAAAAGAAGAATCAGATGTAGATGAAAAAGATAGTGATAATGAAAATGATGTAACAATTAAAACTGCTGCTCAGAAGAAGAAAGAAAAGAAGGAACGTGAGAAGTTAAAGAAACAAGAAGCTAAAAAGAAAGAGCAAGAACCTAAAAAAGAAGTTAACGATAGTAAGGCAAAAGCTTCCGAGATTAAAGCAGAAGTTAAGTCCGAAGAAAATCAGGTTGCTAAAGAAGAACTAAAGGCACCACCAGAGGAAAAAGATAAAGATGCCGAAGGAGATGCTCCTGTACCTGAAGGAAAGAAGAAGAAAAAAGGTGATAAAGCTGAAAAAGATGATAAAGCAAAAAAAGGTCCTACTAAAAAGACTATTGCAGCAATGCAAGAAGCATTGAAAAAGGTTAAGGAAGAAGAGGAAAGACTCAAAAAAGAAGAGGAAGAGAGGACGAAACAAGAAGAAGAACGTGAGCGCCAAAGACTCGAAGCCATAAGACTAGAAAAAGAACGCAAGGAGAGGAAAAAGCAGAAAGAAAAGGAGAGAAAAGAAAGACTTAAAGCTGAAGGCAAGCTATTAACGCCAAAGCAAAAAGCTGAAAAGGCACGGGCTCAAGCTATGTTAGAATCTTTGAAAGCACAAGGAATTGAAATAGGTACTACGGAAAAGAGACCTCCAAGGTTAGGAACTAGAATTAAGCCACAGAAATTAAAAAGTCAAATGTCTCAAGAAACACCCACAACTCCGGCAGAGGAAAAAAAGTTTGACTTAGATGTTACACAGAAGAAGGTAATTATTATTAGTATAGTTATTATTGCTTTCAGTTTACAATCTTTTATTTAAAGTAATGCATCTTATTTTTTAATACACCCATAATCGGAATCTCACAAATCTTATTTACCTTCTTCCAGGAAGAGCCTCAAAAATCAGAAGACAAGAAAGAAGATAATGATTTGATCAAAGACTCCTGGGATGCAGAGTCTTCTGAGGAAGAAATCGAGGAGCCTGTCAAGCCAGAACTCGCACCGGCTCAAGCTGCAAGTCCAGCTAAAGAGCCTGTAAAAACGCAGGATAAACAGAAACCGGTAATGTTTTATTTGTCTATTGGATTTTGGGTTTTTTTTTGTTCAGTACATTTAATTTTGTAATCTCAATAGAAGCAAGAGGAAGAAAGTTCAGAAGAAGAAGACGAAAGCTCTGATGATGAATCAAGTTCAGAAGAAGATAGTGAAGATGATCAAATGACTGATGCACAAAAGAAGAGGGAGGTTGTCCTCAAGAGATTAGAGGTAAGTTGTAAATAAGAAAAAGTTTTTTTTAATACCAGTTAAATAGTTCTTTAATTAATAAATAACTTATTTAGAAACGTCGCGAAGAGAATGAACAGAACAAAGTGAACAACCCACTCCGCGCTGCTGTGGTCTGTGTACTGGGTCATGTGGATACTGGCAAGACCAAGATCCTGGACAAGCTGCGTCGCACCAACGTGCAGGACGGCGAAGCGGGTGGTATCACCCAACAGATTGGTGCCACCAATGTACCTATTGAGAATATCAAAGAACAGACGAAGCATGTTAAAGGGGTAAGATTGAAATTATTTACTACATAATGGTAATGGCATTGTGTGTGTTAACTATTTTTGTCATGTCAATCAAAACACATAATGTAATTTAGCAAACTATACACTATACATTACATAATAAGATTTGATTCTTTCTTTGACCTAAATAACGTCAAAAACTGCTGACATTATTTAATAAATCCTTCACAAATAATATCAAAGACAGTTTTTCTATCAGTGTGGGATTTAACTACAAATATTCCAATTTTAAAACTTTTTTTTCCAGGTGAATGAAATAGCATTCAAGTTGCCAGGCCTGCTCATCATCGACACTCCGGGGCACGAGTCCTTCAGTAATCTTAGAAATCGAGGCTCCTCCTTATGTGATATTGCAATTCTTGTAAGTTTTACCTCCTCTATTTAAAATACTGCTTCATTACTTGTGGTCAAATACTACCTATTGCTGGCGACTTCATCAGTGGAGAGTTAAAAAAAAACCCATGTTTCTCCTACTTACGTGAGCTACCTTCCATAAAAACTATTAAAAATATATATGTACAAGCATTCTGATCTTTTATATTACATATAAAAAACTCCAATTTTATTAATCGGATAGACCTACCAATGGACATAGTGTGATTTTTTATTGCTTTCTTAGTCTTTAGTAAGTTTTTCATATATATCTTTTTCTAGGTCGTGGATATAATGCACGGTCTGGAACCACAGACGATAGAATCAATAAACCTGCTGAAGCAGAAGAAGACCCCGTTCATAGTTGCTCTGAACAAGATCGACCGCTTGTACGACTGGCAGAGCGCGCAGCGGAAGGACGTGCGCGACATACTGAAGCTGCAGCAGCCCAACACACAACTCGAGTTTGATAAGAGGAGCAAGGAGGTCATTGTTCAGTTCGCTGAACAGGTATTTTTTTTTTTATTTCATTACTGCCTTGTATCTTGTCGGACTGATTTCTGGAGTTGTAGAAAAACACCGCACGTTGTCTATATTTTCTCACGCCATTACACTTAAGGGGTGATTTCATGCGGGTGAAGCAAAATGGGAACAAAATTCCATTTTATTATCTATAAATTTTAGTCGCGTAGTTGTGAGGTACCATTATTTATCAATTTAAGAACCATTAATGTAGTCCTTGTGTTGGTCAGGGTTTGAACGCGGCGCTGTTCTACGAGAACCCGGACCCGCGGTCGTATGTGTCGCTGGTGCCCACATCCGCGGTGACGGGCGAGGGCATGGGCAACCTGCTCGCTATGATCGTGCAGGCCTGTGAGGGACCCCTGCACAAGAGGCTTGTGTTTTCGCAGCAACTTCTTGCTACTGTGTTAGAGGTTAGTTTTGTTTTTTTAATAAAAAATAGACCAGACCTCATTTGATGTTAACAATTTACACAGAAAAGATGAATTCTTGATCTGGATAATTTCTAGTTACTGTATCTGTACTGTAGTTACCGATTTCAATGTGACTTTAAACAGGTGAAAGCCATACCCGGTCTGGGCACGACGATTGATACGATCCTGATCAACGGCACGCTGCACGAGGGGGACACCATGATCCTGGCGGGCACGGACGGGCCCATCGTCACGCAGATCCGCTCGCTGCTCATGCCGCAGCCCATGAAGGAGTTGAGGGTCAAGGTAAGCTTCATGATGTTTAAAGCTATAAAAGAAGCCAAATGACTAATAATTCTTCTAATACAGTACTATTCAGCCACTGTATATTTTTTTAAGCATTTATTGAAATTTAGATTCGTTTAAAATTTCGCAAAATATAAGTGTATTGTGGTAGTTTCGGATAGTAATATTTTATGTATGTATTTGTAGAACGCATACATGGAACACAAGGCGGTGGTGGGCGCGCAGGGCGTGAAGATCGCCGCCAAGGAGCTGGAGAAGGCCATCGCCGGCCTCAACTTGCTCGTCGCGCAGAAGCCTGATGAAGTCGATGTCTTGAAGTAAGTTCATCACCATCGTCAACCTGCCCTTTTCTCCCCGGAGAGTCGGCACAATTTGCACTCTTCCATACACCTCTGTCAGCCGTGATGTCTGAGCTCACACACTTTACGCATATCATACCTCCGACCTTCCTCTACCTTGAAGTAACTTGTATTGCACTATATATTGTTAACTATTAACATGAAAAATTGTGCGTTTTTCTTGTCACTTTCTCTGTGACAAAATGGCGTGCATAACATGATTAGAATTCTTTCACGTGTACTAACTTATTTCCATGTACTAAGTGTAGGCAGTGATTTTGTACTAAGTGTGTATGGTGCAGGGAGGAGGTGGCGCGCGAGCTGAAGTCCGCGCTGTCCTCCATCAAGCTCACGGAGCGCGGCGTGTACGTGCAGGCCTCCACGCTGGGCTCGCTCGAAGCCCTGCTCGAGTTCCTCAGGACCAGCAAGATACCGGTCAGTCTTCCTTACCTAGTATTACAAGTTACGAGAAACACTTGCTATTGTTTTTTTTTTTAATTCTGTAAAGTAAAAAGGTTGTATGGACGTGGGATACAACAAAAATGCAAAAATCCATGCTCACCTAGCGTTTTATACTAATGTACTTTTATTTAATAAATTTCGTTCCAATAAAAATAAAACCTCCATGGACACTTGGAAATATTTAAAATATTTGTGATTTTCGTTTGCGTAATTTTTTCTAGTCTGTAAGATAAGTGTTTGTTGCAGTACTCCGCGATCAGGATAGGGCCGGTGGTGAAGCGCGACGTGATGAAGGCGTCCGCCATGCTGGAGCACGACTCGCAGTACGCCACCATACTGGCCTTCGATGTCAAGGTGACGCTGCAACTGTTATACCATCGTTTCTAATGAATGGTTAAATCTTGTACATATGATATATATTTCATAATTTCATTGGAAATGTGAATTTGTAAAAAAAATGTGAAAAATTCATATTCTTGATAGTCTTACCGAAAAATTAAGTGACGTGTTCAAGTTTTTTTTTTTAATAAAATATGCTTTGAATCTATTATTTGTTGCAAGCTTATTTCATACGTTAGTAGTATGATTAACTTGCTTTTGCTAGGGTCTTAACTTTCTTAAATGTCCAGATCGAGCGCGACGCCCAAGAGCTCGCGGACCAGCTGGGCGTGAAGATATTCGCCGCGGACATCATCTACCACCTGTTCGACAAGTTCACGGCGTATCGCGAGGAGCTGAAGCAGAGGAAGCGCGAGGAGTTCAAGCATATTGCTGTCTTCCCCTGCAAGATAAAGGTACGCGGTAGAAAGTATATATTTGAACACACTCCTGGAGATTGAATGTTTCGCCATTGACGTTTAAGAAAAATCTCCTAGTATTTAAAAATAAAAAAATGCAAGTGATATTTGCCAATAAGGAAAATTTCTGTGTTTTTTTTTTGTTGTTATTTACCAAGTTGTCTAATCAATAATGATCTGTTCAGGTGTTGCCGCAGTTCGTGTTCAACTCCCGCGACCCCATCGTGATGGGCGTGATGGTGGAGGCGGGCATCGTTAAGGAGGGCACGCCCATCTGTGTGCCCAGCAAAGAGGTACATATCTGTTATACATTATTATTTACTTTATTATATATTTAAATACTATTTAGAGTTATAGACATACAATCTTCCATCATTCTAAATTTTCATTGCTGTGTCTATCAGTTTGTACACTAAATGGTGTGTTTTGGTGTTACCATATAGACGGCGTATTTTTGTGACCTGAGATTAAGTTATTTGATCATTGGCTCGCAAACATGATTCATTCAATCACAATGAATGCTTTGTATCGTGTTCAGTTCGTGGAGCTGGGCCTGGTGACGTCCATCGAGGTGAACCACAAGCAGGTGGAGACGGCGCGCAAGGGGCAGGAGGTGTGCATCAAGATCGAACCCATACCCGGCGAGTCGCCCAAGATGTTCGGCCGCCACTTCGACGAGACTGACATGCTCGTCAGCAAGGTCAGTGAACACGCGTACACTAAGTGGCGCACTGAGGGTAGTGCCTACTAACCTAAGTGCATCATCATCATCATCATTATCAGCCTAGTGTAGTCCACTGCTGGACGTAGGCCTTCCTCATCGATTGCTACGATGCATAAGTGCATTTATACCTGATTTTTTTTTTTAATTAATCGCAATAAATATAACGAACTATAATGTACCTACACACTGACGGTCTCCCTTAATAAGCAAGTAACGACTCGTAGCGACATTAAGTAAGAATTCATACAAATATCATCATCAGCTCACTACACGTCCCCACCGAAGGACCCAGAGCCTACCTATTACTATTAAGGGTGACTTGGCCATAGTCAACCACGCTGGCCCAGTGCGTGTTGGTTGACTTCATACAAATCTTTGATTTTCTTCGCCGATATGTGCAGGTTGCATCACGATGTTTTCCTTCACCGTAAGACCGTCGGATAATGTACATATGGCATTCGAAAATTGAAAAATACATTGGTTGGTACATGTCGGGATCGAACCTGGACAATGTCGAGTTTTAATTATTTTTTTTTTTTAATTATATGTACATATAAATTATAAAAAAACAAAACAAAACTAGCATCACGACAGTAGTCGCGTTAATGGAAATGCGTCCTAAGAATTAGTAGATAAATTCCTTACTACGAGATATTATTAAATTTATATATTAAATTGTTAAATACTGTTATATCTGTCCAAAACACGAATAGATGCAGAATGGACAAATAATACAAACAAATAGATTTTTTTTAGTTACTTCAAAGAAAATCAACAGTAAGCAACTTAAGTGATCATTTAGTTACTGTTAGTGTTGTAGTGAAGGTGTGAGTTTTCATTGAGGAGTGTAACAGCCATTGAGTGGTGGCGGTCCGCGCCGTCAATGGCCTCCTCCCGCCTCCATTGAGCCCGCAGGCCTAGGGTGGCAGCACGTGCCGTGTGTTCCAAGACTAACTTAAATAATACCTCTAAAGAATTTACTACGCAGCGCATTATGTTCGCCTATTATCTTGTATCGAGTTACCTAAAATCTTTATACTTAAATATATCCAAAAATGTAAATTAAAGGACATACTAAAGAAATACTCACTTCATTATAAAAAAAAAATCTTTGACAGTTTATTCAATGTTGCAAATTCTTTGGTTTAGATTTTAAACGAAACTGTTTTCTAATTGCTTTTTTTTTAATCCCTTCATTAAAACTGTAACAAGCAGTTATATACAAGAATATGTACGTATCCGTGTAGTACTAATACTGTTGGTAACACTATCCCCCGGGTCAGTGGGTCGAGGGAAATGAGCGCGGGGGAAGGGGGAGTGCGGCATCCGCATGCTGCTAACTGTATCGGCGGTACCACGCGAGCGCTGCACCGTGCATGCGCCGTGCAGCATGCAACTATTGCCATGCTTAGATGCACACAAGGTCACGTACTTCATTACCACAAGCAACGCTGTTTAATTTTGTTATAAAATGGTTAAGTAAGAATATAGTGACAGATAAAAATCTATGGACACTTAAAAATCTTTCGCCTAATCCACTTAGTACCGGGAACATGGCATTTGACGAGATTGTAATGAGCACAGAGTTTTATTATCAGCCTTTGTCTGCCCACTGCTGAACGCGCCTTTACCAGTGCCTTCCAGAGCATTCGTTCCGCCTTCGTCATCTCCCGACTTCATGCCGTCCGTACAAAATCGTCAGTCCTTTGAATCTAAGTTCATATTTTTGTATGCAATTAATCGGAAGATGGCCATCTATAATCTGAGATTAGTTGTGTTTTAGTCCTTTAGTAAACATTCTTTACCACATCCATGTTACAAAATGTACTCAAGTATTTTTTTTTTGTAAAGACTAAATTAACACTTGATAATGATCCTACCTGATGCCAAGTGATGATGGGGTCGAAAGATAGTACGCGCTAGCTTAGCAAGTGTCTCTTCAGTCTACTCTTGAAGGCTTCGAGGTCATGCTTGGACGGAAACACTGACGAAATATAATAAATGTAGAAAAAATATTGCGTTGTACGTGATTTATTATTTGTAGGTTATAACTATCTATTCCAAGTGCTCCGGCGCGCCGCGGCCAGCGCGGCGGAGACTGGTGCTCAAAAGATTTATATTGTGTTTGAAAAATAAAATGATAGAAAAGCAAACAGCTAGAGTTTTACGAGCGAACTACATCGAGCCATCAATCTTTGTCTAATCCAAATACATAATATAGAATAGCGGGCGTGAGCTCGGAGCGGTTTCCCGTCACCGCGCGAAGGCCGGGCTATTTCCGTACCCCGTGACGTCACCGCTTTCCATACGATAGCTGCCCCCCTCCACACCTCCCCCGACCACGTGTAGCGAATCCGACAGTTTTCATAGTTTAGCTCAAAACAAGCCTTGAATGTAAGAATTTCTGTGCACTTTCTAAAATCATAGTACACCTAGCTAGCCGACTTCCGCTCGAATTAAAAAAAAAAAGCTTAGTGTTCTATGCGTTTTTACACTATGTAATCTATCCCGGTTCCATATTTTATCCAGATTCGTGTAGTTACTTTGGTGTAATTTACTAACAAACCTCCATCCATTCATGTGAACTTTCACATTTATAATATTAGTAAGATTTGATTGTCAGACGAGGTAAATGATTTAATAAACAATGACACAGATTTAAGATTTGCGGTTTTAGATGATCTGTTCAATAATATCAAACAATCTTAGATTTGTTTGAAATAGGAGTTACCTATTAATTCGTGTACGTAAGTATATTGTTAAACATGGAAGCTTATTTTTATTAAAACAACACAAGTACGTAATTCCTTTTGTTAATTGATCGTTGACAATGGTCGATGTGTCATTCATTGTTCCGCGGCCTCCTCGAGACGTGGCCGACATTATCTATTATAGATGGATATAATGATTCAGAGAGGACGATGGACACAAAATAACAAAGATGGTCTTATCATTTAAGAGGTGCACAATAGACTTAGAATGTAGACAACGCAAAGGTCGTCATCATCGTCGATGACAGTCCCCATACCAGTGATCAAGGTGGGGGAGGGGATAGTAAGATCTAAAATTCTAAAAGGATTGCTTATTAACATGTAATTCAGTTGAAAAATAACTGATTAGTTTTTGAGTTATCCATGTTCTAAAGTCATTGCAGGCTTCTTAATATTTCGAAAACTACTGCATAAATCTTTTTTACATTTTTTTGATTCCTATAGGGTAGCCCCCACCACCTTCTAAAGGTTAATTATCAAGTAGACTTGATATAAATTTTAGTAACCAAATAAAATCCAAAATTTGGGAACAACTGTTTAAACCTTTCAGTTCGTGACGTCACAACTCATAACAGCAGTACTCATCATTCGCATTCCACACACCGATATAAAATAATTAAAACGAATACATCACGATAGAAAATGAATAATCGCTTCCTTCGACTTTCGCTCCGTATGAGGGCGGCGGGAAATCGACTGAGTTATTATATTACAGCCGCCACGGAATTGAACCTGTGTAGTGTGCGTAACACGTCAATGTAGCAGGCTGATAAGATTGTACAAACGGACATTATCACTGCATTATACCGCTGAGCTTTATTAGCTAAATAGACGTACCCATGTATAGACTACGAAGCTAATATTATAGAATTAAATGAACTATTGAAACATTTATAAGACCTTTATAAACTTAATCTATACTAGTTTCAAGCCCATGGAGGTTTCTTCCTCGGGGTATTAAAATAAGGAATTAAATTTGGTACAAATTTCTCATAATTTTTCTTTCAATTTTTAAACCGTTGCTTTTCGATTTCCTTTCGTTATCTTGAGCGACCTTCAACATCAATAATGCTACCTGCTATCTGTGACCTTATTTATGGGAAGATAAAAATATCTTCATATCATTGTCGACTTTTCAGTTCACTCGAGTAAGCAAGGCCATTGTCTCAACTATAGACACGTGTAGATGTTGCGTGCATCACACGGGTAGTTAACGAATGTATTTTCTTATAATGAGCATTTCTAAATAAAGTCCACTACAATGTCTTCCATATAATATTTTAGGGTTGTTACTAAAACGTGATGTAATAAAATTGTGAGTCATTTTTATTTATAAACAAAATGATTTCGTAGATTAACTCTTCATTATCCAAAGGCAGAAAAAGTATAATTGTAACTATCGTAATTTGTTTATTTAATTTTTATTTACAACTATCTGACCCCGCGAACTATGTTTCGCCTTAAAGGCAATAAATAAACAGATTTTTTAATTTATTAGGAAATACAAAAAAAAACATTTCCTCCTCGG
>JAODUI010000028.1:2057449-2074352 GCA_027563995.1 Papilio gigon
TATGTGAAACTGGTCTAGATATAAAAACTATCACCTATTCGATGTTGTGACCCTTTTTTTTTCTTTATTTTTATAGCATTTATTGCATTATCTGCCAGTGTATTTTAATCATTGTAAGTCATCCAATAACAGGCCTCTAAATACAAACAATTTTTCCGAGAGTATTTCTAAATCGTTAAAAAATGATCTAGTCGCAAATAAAATTTCTTATTCTTATACTTTCCGCGTCGCCCGGCGCATCCTTGGCGCTGAGTTTATAAATCCAATTTCCTTTTCCCCGTGACCTGCGGTGTGGGCTGCCTTAGGCTGCAGCGGGGGACGGGAGAGAGGGGGCTCGACCCAGTTGCACAACCTGCCCCAGTTTCCCTATGACGTCATACCATTCACCCCGAGGTGAATCGATGCTCCCCAAACTGGGTCGCACTCAATGAAACCCCTGCTACATTCATCTGGAGGCTATTTTTAGAATAGACAGATATATTTCTTGTAGATGTGTCGATACACCTCTGCAGGAAAATACAAACAAGGGTTGATGTTTAATTTTCGAATTTCATTGTTTTGTAAATGACATCGTTAAAGAAATTTACACCAATAAGAGGTAATTTTTTCGCCTTTTGCGCTCCCGATTAGGTATGCGATGGCATCATATTCACGGTACATTCTGTTGCAGATATCGCGCGCGAGCATCGACGCCTGCAAGGACTACTTCCGCGACGACCTCATCAAGACCGACTGGCAGCTGATGGTCGAATTGAAGAAGCTCTTCCAGATCCTGTAGGGACCTCGCCCCTCGTCTCCATTGAGACACAAAGCTCTCGTCCTCTTTTACGTAGATGCGAACCTATTCGCTGTAAACATCGTCCCCCGTGTCTGATCCATCTAACAGTCGCACGGAATCTCATCCTAGCGCAGATTTTATAAAAAAGTTGGATTTTTACAAAAAAAAAATGTTTTATCTCAGTCAAATTCGCCATATGTTTTTGTATTTGTTAGCTTGTCGACAAATCCTTTGCAATACATTGTATATAGACCATTTATACATTATTTATTTGGGTTCAAAGCCACCGACAACCTTTTAGTATCTTCACGACTCAGGACTGAGCCGGCCGCTTGCTATGTTCTGAATATATTTATTTGTAAATATTCGATGATTAAAGATAGATCATTGCTTATGGAAATATAAAGGCCGTTGTCATCGAGTGCGTTGTTTTAGTGCAATATACGATCTCATTGGGACGCCCAACACTGGGCGGTGCTTTTATAATATCGATATAATTGCTTCTACTCGATGTAGAATATCGATACTTACATCACTATTCTATGTGTACACTTATCGAGACTAACACCGAAATATAAGCCAGAGGATACTCGCGATTTGACTGACCGAGAAACAAATGCAGAAGCTTTGTTTATTTCGTGACAGCTACATAGAGGGTCGTCCATTCAATACGTCATCTTTTTAACGCCCCCCTCTTTTGGGGCAGAAGAAATAGTTGACTATTCCTTGCTCAACACTTATAATCACGTATTTTTTCTACGAAGTTCATATTTTTTTATCTTCAATACAGATATAATGCGAATTAAGTAATTGAATCATTTCTAATTTATTAATTAAATTTTCCTCTTCATCTCCTCCTCCGCTTCCTGACTTTAACCTCATCCACCTCTTTGGGATGTTTCGGGATTTTTCGAAACATGTTCCGATTTTCGAGCTTTCCTATTAATGGACGACACCTAATCTATTTGTCGATTTCTAAAACATCAAAATGACAATGCCATAAATTACTAGAAAATCCTTGCAAGAAATTTGCAATGAATTTGTACAAGAATTTCTTTAAGTGCGTTATTGTTATTTTGGAGGTGTCTTGTATAATTCTCTTTACTCCAGAACTGCACCGCTCTGACGCTAGTATATCAAGACGTCATCTCTAACATCCTCTGACAGGACAGGGCCTGTGTAAACAAGTGTCACTCAATTCTAGAACTAAGTCAACGAGATCAGAGTCAATAGAAGATGCAGAAGGTTGTGTTTTATGTAGGTATTTATCCATTTTTTTTTAAATGATTTGTACTATATAGATGGAATCGGACATATTCTTATATTGAAGAAGTTTTATTAAATTGATAAATACGTAAATGTATTGTTTTATTACGAAACCTTTATACTATAAAGTTAGAAACTTGTCAAACACCCGCCTTGCAGATTGGTCTGTTCTAGGCGGTATTTCTAAACCAGCACTTGCCTTCAAGAAGCGAGCGTATCTTGGTGTCGGCTGTTTACCTATGATATGATAAAACTGGCGTGAGAATAAACACCAATGGTTCATCAAGACTCAATCTTAATATTGAACACTAACTAGCACCAACTACAATATCAAAAAGCAATGATGTAGGCGATCACTTGTCAGAGGATTACTGGCAGCTGTGGAAGCAGAGGAAATATCTACAATAAGGCAATAAATTTCCGATTTTTGACTCTTATTAGTTTTTGCTAAAGGTTAATAAATTACTTGATGAACTAGATGCGAAAAACAAACAGATTTTTTGAAGTGAAAATTGCCACGTAAACTCATCCATGCGAGGTGCTGGCAGGAGGCGGCGCAGGACAGGCGACATGTGCGATCTCTCGTGTCGGAGGCCAAGACCCACTTCGGGTCGCTGCACCTGCGGAGTAAGTAAACTCAACCATGACACTAAGCAAGTATCTAGCTTTTATTAAAACGAAAAGAATAATTTATATAATCTTTGGACAGTATAAAGTAGTCATCTCAATTCGCCAAAATAGCGAAATCGTCACTGCTCGTTAGCATCCGCTTATGCAGATAGATTTACGTAGACAAAATGATATTCTGAAGTCGATAAAACCCTATTTGCGTACCCTTCAACGTGTTTGTTACATCGCTAATGTAAAGTTAAACGATGGAATAATCTAGAATCTAACGTAGGTGTGAACCACATCAATAGATTCAAGGGAAATGACGTATTAATTGTCATCGATAATATGTATTCCGGAAGTCTGTTAGCTCACACCATGTTGGAATGAAGACCAATGGCACCAATGGCACGGCCAGAAGGAACTTTTACTGGGAGGGGCGAGATTTGTAAGCACCCGTTAATTTTTCCTTGGGTTTTGCTTCTCAAACGCCATGATCTGCTAAGTAGATTTCAAACAGTAAACCCACTGATAGTCAATTGTAGATAAAAGGGTATAAAACTATATATAATTTCGGGTACGTTTAATGTAATATGCATGTATAGTTTTGTCTTTTTAATTGAATTTCTTCGATACTTTAAGGTGCGTTTGATCGGTAACCATGGTAACGGTGTGTGCGTGGGCGAGGGGGTGTTGTTGTTCAGGGTCTAGGTCACGCCCCGCCGGCTGCACGGCGCCTGCGCGCGCTGCCGACCTCCCCTGACGAACTATCCCGGCTTAAACCCGGACCGACACTTCCGCATGGAAGTCATTTCTAGAAGCTTATCATTTCTCGAACACTAACTGTGTATTGGTGATAGAAACATATATTGTGTGAAATAATACTTTTTAGTGAGTTATCGTCGTGTCAGAGTGTACAATATATTTGTTGCAAAATTCCTGGTATGTATACTGCTTTCACTAAAACTTTTTCAATAACAATAATAGAACGACAAAAAGAACTGTGCACTAATTTTAGTAACTATTAAGCAGAAATAACTTATATAATTTGCAGGTCTAATGTAAGAAAGTGGTTCCTTCATTAAATCACTTAAGGTACGTAAAAGTTAAATAGAAATTTGATTTTATCTACTCCAATGATAAGACTCAATATTTTGTAAGTTTTCTTGACTATTTCGGTAACAAATTATAAATAGTGAAAAACCTTTCGTATTATTTTTAAAGAATAAAACTGTCCACCGTGAAAACTATATTCCGAGCAAAAAAAAAAAAACATAAGTAGCCTTGCGTTATCTGCTCTATAGGGTATGATCTATCAGTGCTCCAAATATCATCCAAATCCGTTCAGCCATTCTCAAGTTATGTGGTAACAAAAATCCATGCAAACATTGGCATTTCTTTGACATATAAGTATGATCGTTTAACCTCTATTTACTTTTAATATCTTATACTGGTACTCTAATTTAAACAACAGCTTAACTCACGTGTAGTTCGGTGTAGATACCGACTAGTTTCGGACCCGTCGGAGTCATAATTAGTTAGAATTAGAGCAGTGAAATATCTCATCTATAAATCTCATTGTAAGCCCTATTTATTATTTATATAGTAAGGATTGATATGTGTTAAGTGTTGCGACTTATGTTGTATAACAACAACTGCATCGGCGGCATCATTAATACTCATTACATAATGTTTATTGCGTGCGCCGGAGTCTCTGGCGAGGCATAGACAAGTCTATCCGTCAGTCTAGACGCCGGTTCGAGGTTATAGTTTTCCCCTATCGGCACCGCGGTAGTTTCAGCCGAAATTTTTGGGCCACGTGTGTCGTTCATTCATGCGTCCGAATGAATGAGGGGACGGGAGGAGGGGCGCTCTCTGAAACAGTCGACCGGCGAACGCCCGCGCGCAAGCTGCGCCGCGGAAGCGTCCGCGCACCGCGAATCTCGTAACGCGACAGAACAGTATCACATCGGGCAGGGAAACGGCTGCATTGTGCTCGTGCCCCGCCGCCGCCGAGCGCCGCCGGATCAACACTGGGTGCGTTATTTATACACCAACCGCCGACCTTGTGCGAAATCACAACAAAAAAATTATTACATCGTAATTATTTCGCAATTTGATCATCTTAGCGAGGAGCTTAATTGTAACACAATGTGTGTTTCCTGTATAGGAGCGTTTATTGATTAACCTCGTGCCTCGGCAGATTACATTCTGCCAGCATTTGTGATTCTGATTAAGTACTTGAATAGATATGAACAAGACTCTCAAGGTCAGCAGAGAAGTATGCGGTAATCACATCGGACCATGGTTTTGGATACGAATTTGTAAATAAAGCTAATCCCTATTAAAAATATTTAAAACTGACCTTAATTTAGATTGTTTCTAAAGGAGTGTCAGCATCGTGACTAGTGGTAATCTGACTATCTATGAGTGTTTTGTTAATTTTATACGTTGACATGAAAAAGGATTAGAGATAAATAACGGGTTACATCTCCGTGCGTTAATTACCGCTACACAAGTCGCTGCACACAGTCGTTGCTTGTGGATGTAAAAAATATTAATAGTTATAGTTCTGGGAAGGTACTGACAGTGACAGGAATTAAAAGTTGTCGCCGGGAAGGCGAGCGGGGCGCGGGCGCGGCCCGGCTGCGGCGGAGTCCCGTTGCGGCGACACGGCGCGTGACTGCAGTCACCATATATCGTGTTACTCACGGAATCACACGTTTAAACTACTTTCATACAACGTGTTAGAGGTAGATTTCATTGTACAGGGTTTTTAATCACTTTTTAATGAGTGGGCTTATGAACAGCTGTAGAAAAGTCACTGAGAGATAAATGTTTGGAAAAATTTGCTAAGATTTAGACAGGTCAAACAAAGATGTGTAAGAAAGAAAGAAATTAGAACGATATAAAAAAGTACGGCCATTTTGAAGTATTGAATGTAGATTATCAAAGAGAACGCAGTTATAATTGAAAAAATGTATTGACACAGTATATACCGGCGACCAAACTTAACCTATAAATTAGAATATTGTGTCCTACACGAATGAACAGTCGATGTGGTGAGTCCAGCGACGACCACACTAGTACGTAACTCGATACACATAACAGGAAGTGATTCTCGTCTTGCACCTACTATTTTTTTACCTACAAACGAATAAGACCTCTTTGTCGTGTGTGCATAAACTACAAAACACGTGCCAATGATGTTCGACGTAAAAAAGCACTTCGAGTTACTACACCACAGATAAGATAAACCACTCCGCGACTACCACGACTTTAGAAACGTTTTAAAAGAATTAAAGCCTTTATCAATGTCATGTTTCAAAACTTTTAAAAGCACAAACTTGAGTGTGGTAGAGCCGGATACCAATGGCGCCAGTGCACTTTTTCTTAGATAATTTAAGCAAAAAAAAAAACTTTTTTTTTAATTCATATATATTTGACAGTTGTCGAATATCAATGCAGTCTAACAAAACAGTTTCATGACGAAACTATTCGACAAAAGTTACGTTATTTTTCTTTTCATAACCTTGAAATTTAATTAAAATCTTTTAATCTAAAACGTCGGACATTTTCATAGTAGATATACATTTCATATGTTAAAATATACGTCAGTTAAAATTTTATCGGTGTCTCAATATGAGTAAACTTAGATTTGCCAGTTTGTGTTTACTTTTTGAAGTCTTTACTGCCTTTAGTGTGCGTATTACAAACCCTTGTGTTATTGGTACTTTTTTGTTCCAAAAATGTAAAGAATGATACAAGGCCAGTCAAAAGTATTTGATTTAGTTACGATGAATATAAAGTGTAGATTCGCGCGGAGCGGTCGCGGCGACCCCGTGCAGATAAATCTATCAATGAATGAGATAAGGGGCCGCGTGCGGTGTGCGGCGCAGGAAGCGCGCGCTCCGCACCGCACAGCAATGTACCGCACCGCACCGCAATACATCGCACACTGTCACTCACCTACAACGAATTACTTTGCTCGAAGTGGCATACTATCGAAACCTTTTTCTGATGTCAAACTGTTACATTATTATCGAAGCAAGGCAACGGAAACATCTTGTTATAACATGTTGCAATTTAACACATGGACACTGATGAAAATCGATACCTATTTGAAATTAGAACCTCGTGTGTACGTTTAATTTACCCTATATAAGTTCGAAAAAAAAATAACTTTGTCAAAAAAAAAACTAATTCGATCTATGTTTTTAGTATATGTGCATAGAAGTTCTACAGTATTCATCCCGAGCTCCAGATGCGTCGTGTCGATAGCAACATCGTATCGTACGGAGCGAATGCCCTAGATTTCTAGGTATCAACAATCTAGGCTATTCATCTGCTGGTGGTGCCCGAGTCTAATAAATTAAACTGATAACTCACTAAATGAATGCACTCAAAATAGAATATATCAAGTGTTCTTACGCTAATCAATACTAATTTTAGTTAAACTATTGCGACCCCAGTCACGTTTAAGAATAACGTTATCGTAATCTTGGTTTTTCCTTGTTCGTTTTTATATTGTTACAAAATATTTAGAAACTCAATTACGCCATCTACATTGTTGAATTATAAACTAAACTACAACCTACTTGTCTTAAATGTGTACATAATGCTTTAGTGACGTCTTGTCTTTTAATACTCAATAATGCAAAACAAAATATATGTTAGCGTTGGTCAAGGTCATATGTGTGGCCAAGGTCATATATGATGTTTCTGGCAATGGGGAAGGTCTGCGTTCTACTTTAAACATCTGTTGACAGAAACAAATGAACGCAGGTCGTATTATACGTTCTAATTCATTTTAAAATTAAGTTAAAAATGAAATCGTGCCAGTTTTGTTTTAAGCTTCGGTGATATCGCCACCGAACACCATATTAGTTGCATTTTAATACATCTACCCACTGCTCAATTGGAGGCCGGAGTATTCTGATCATTTGCGGTATATGAATAACGATTTGTTTACATAATTTAGGCTCCGTGTGTCCGGCCGCTCGCCGTCATGTCGCTAGCCGGCCCACGCCGCATTTTAAACTCCATATCAGTATCTATGTCACGTATGACACAATTTTACCTTTTGACTGGCAGCGAAACGGATGTAATAAAAAGTGCACACATGCACAGATAATACTGCGCTTGACAGTTGACGTCCATCAAATTAACGCGCGAAATTATTTAATCAATTATTTGTTTAATTTGAAAATGTATCGCTGAATGTGTTGCTACAATAAAAGTCGAGAGCAGCTTAATCGAATAAGCTAATACCTTTTTTGTAGGATATCCCTTGAAGAACGAAGGGTTCTTACAGAGAGAAAAGTAAAAAATAAGGAATCAAGTGTTGGGCGGGACGAAGATCACCGGGACAGCTAGTGTTTTATAGCAATTGTGTCTCTTAATTTCCGAACTTAGTTTCTTTAATCAATTTGAAACTAAAGCTTGTTAGGGTTTATGTTCAATTCTTGATTTGAAGATCGTGATTATTTTAATTTTAGACTGTAAACTGACTGTGTCAGTGTAAAAAAAAAAGTATATGAAATCTTTGGTGTTACATAAATCATATAGAATTGTTGCTTAGTTGTTTAATGTTGGACTTTCCACCTGCCCACGGTGTGCCCACTGTGACCCGTGTGCCAGTCGAAGCGACGCGACGCGACGCATCGCTGTTGCAAAACCGCCAAGGCTGTTTCAGAACGTAGGCCGGTATGCATCCCACGGAAACAACTCTTGTATGTATTTGCCATTATTAAACAGCGACTTCAATCTCGGTTATTACTTATTTAAATACTAGTGTTCCTTGGCATGCCATAACTGTATAGTTTACTTTAGCTTTCTGGCACGATAGCCAATACTATCCGAAGATAGTACTACCGTTTTTCGGGACAATCTTTTTTCTTATAACAAGAGGGCGGGATCCCATGTCTATCATCCACACCCATGGACATTTATCTACAGATATGATTTGATGTTCTATAAAAAGTATGGACTCATAATTTAGTTTATAATTTGCCATCAATGTGGAACCCAGTGGAAGTTTCTTATTCTTCAGTTCCTATTGGTTTAAAAGAGCTTTTGGATGTTCATTGAGCGGTTCTCAACATAATAATTTAGTTAAAGATTTATAATCTACAGATACCCAGCACGTTGCACGAAGAGGCGAGAAAATATCTCTTTCAGAGGACTTATGTTGCTGTGAATGCTCTTAGTGTTGTCATTTACTATACAAAATGACATTTCGAAAATCGACTTGCAATAAAAGTTAACTTGTTTCATACAACGCCATCTATTGGTTATAAATGTAAGAATCGAGTATACTACCCAAATATGCTTTGATAGCACGCTCTACTACGTATTAAGAAACCTATATGACGGATCTTATGACATTTATTTATAGATACTCACTTCACGCCTGACATCTCATTACTTTAAAATTAATAGGATTGCTTGTGCAAGTCGCGGGCGCTGGTGGGCGGCGCATTCTCTGTAAAGGGAAACATTTTGTATACATTCAGTAGGTGTGGGACCGCACTGGAGAGGGGGGCAACGACGTGGGAGCGCCCCCGCCACTAATTCCAACTAATATAACATGATCACATATAAAGGTGCCATAGCTGTCAAATTTGCTGCTTCACAACACTTGTAAATTTAAACTTCGTCACATTTTTAAAATTAGAACTGTACCTCAAAAAGTACTTTAATTCACTCATCATAAGTGATTAAGCATATGTCGGTTAAAGATAAAGTAAGTAGGTATCTTTATGCAGGCTCAGTTGATGTTATAATAGATTAGAGTTTATTCATATCCTAGCCTCTTGCCAATCGTGCCAGAGTTGCCATAGTCTCTTACTAGAGTGTACCCCCCTGGTCCCTAGTTTGTAAACTCTTTAACTATTCGACCACAAATAAAAAAGTATTTAATTAAAAGAATTTATTAGTTTATGCTAAGCCATCGTAAGCGCCATCTATTGACAAGAAGAAGAAAAATTTTAAAAAATTGGCCGTTGACATACTGGAACCTTAAAAATTTGAACTGAAAATCTGACGAACCAATTGACTTTTGAAGTGCAAAATATATGTAATACAGTCTTGATCTTCCTTCTTAAATAAAAGAATTTAATACTAAGCAAGCACCTATATAGTACACCTTTAACGAAATTATGAACGAACATGTTTGTTCTAATTTTATAAATGAGGATTTTTTTCCCCAAAATTCTTTACTAACTCTCCTGAAACATAGATGGCGCTTAAACTATTTGTCATCCTTAGGCTTGCTATCCACTGCGGTCAACAAAAACCCTGTTATAAGATCACGATAAATTTATTTACCTGCATATAAAACTCGTTCGTAGCAAAACTCTTTCATTTAAAGTATAATATTACATAAATTTAATTTAGATTTCATTTAGCTTTATTCACAAATACGAGAACAAAACTAATAAAAACGCCTTTATACGTGAAATGTTGTGTATACTTAGCTATTTGCTGTAAGTGTCGTTTTATAGGCGTTGTAATAAAATTTCCTGATAAAATAAAAATCGATAATATCTTTAATACCGAATTATCGAGTAGAAGCACATTATAACAGCGTAGGTTCATGATTTCTCTATACGTGGGCCAACAACAACCCTATAGCTGAATCAAGGATCGTGTTGTAAAGAGTTCCAATATTTCGGAGTGGCTGTAGGGTCGACGACCGCTTGGTCGCTGGTGCGTCGCTGCGCTGCCGCTCTGCGTGCTATTTCGATGCGGCGGACGCGGCCGAGCTAAGCCGAGCTAAGCCGAGTTGTGACGAGCGCGCGTAAACAAACCGAATGGTCTGTTGTCATTCATTAATTCATTCATAAACCGATCATATTGTATTTGACAAATTGACACAAATATTATCTATCTAGTAATTCAAGGAAACTGCATAACACGATAAGCTACGCGTATATTGCTGCATGCATTTAAATCTTGGTAGTAAATTTGCATTCGATTTTTCTGGTCTATCCTTTTTAAATTAGATATACTAACAGAATTCTACATTACCTTCATGGTTACTTCTTACTAATATCATAAATGCGAAAGTTTAGATATGTAGGTGGATATTTGCAAACAGACTAAAACAAGACCGATCTGGGTAAATTTGGCATAGATATAGATTAGTGTTTATTTATTTTTTTACTCTTGTAACAAATTGGTGGGCAAAAGTTAATACGCCGTAATGCCAGAATTCAAACAAGTTTTTAACCGATGTGAATAATTTATTAAACTTTTATATTTTACTTGTGGATATTAAAAATGTATTGAGATTATGTTTTTTATATTATATTAAGGAAAGTTATTCTCTAATTAGCTGGTACGTATATAGGCTGAAGTCTGACTCAGTGCGCAGGTTGTCGGGCGCTTGATTTACGCCTTCACAATATCCGCTAGACGTTTACAACGCTTCCTTTATTATTTAATTTCCTCAGCACCTCGTAACTGGATGTTGATTGAACATTTTTATGTCCCTCGTTACATTATGCGTGTATTAACTTACTCTCTAATATTTTATTTCTCCACTAATATAAATAAATATTTTTTTATTAAAATATCACTCAGGTACGTAATTTAAAGTTAACTTTAATTAATAATTTCGTAAATAGACTCTCGATTAATCTTCGATTTTATAGATTTTATTGGAAACACACCCACCTATATAAATTCACTTCACAATATAAATTCGTTGTGACTCTTCATGTAGGCTTTTTGAACTTTTTTACTATTACAGAGATTATTTC
This sequence comes from Papilio gigon, assembly GCA_027563995.1. Taxonomy (NCBI): domain Eukaryota; kingdom Metazoa; phylum Arthropoda; class Insecta; order Lepidoptera; family Papilionidae; genus Papilio; species Papilio gigon. The sequence goes on from JAODUI010000028.1 coordinate 2,068,868, forward strand.
GTTTTTTTTTAATACCTTCTTTAAATTTAAAATGGAATGTCGCCTGTAAGATACAGATAAATTAATTATAAAGAGACGTAGATGAAGTGGTTTTTGCATTTAATTGTAATAATGTAGTTTGTAATAGTGGCAACCCTAACGGTTGGCACATCTGTAGCGCATATTGGTGCGTGCGTGTTCGCAGGGCATGTGACCGGGCGCGCTGTTGCCGCTTTTTGTAACACTTTTTTTTTAATGGCGGGAAAAAAGCTGACTTACATGTGGACTATTATTCAAATATCCGGCATGAGGGCCATCGGTCAACGACAAAATTTATACTTTTATTAGCTTGCAATAGACAATGTAAAGTTTTTTTTTGTTGACACAAATCTTCTCGTTTTACAAGTAACTAGTATGCAAGGAGTTCATGTTAGATCAATAAAAAAGAAAAAAAAACCGGATACTTTTAAAGTAGATTTGGTACAAGACATTAGTGGCAGATAACCATATTGTTTTTAGTCTATGCTGTCAGTTTGACATATTAGTAATTAAGGAGGAATACACGATAAAGTCCGTATATGATGAATCCGGGTGGGACACGTCGGCACGCGGGGCGCCGCGCCACGCATTCTGAACAGTGCCGATAACAGATTAACATATCGAGAATAACGATTAGATGCAAAGATTCAATCTAAGCTTGCATCTCACTTTGACAGCATATGCAAACAATGGCGATTTTCTTCATCAAACAAACATACCTACATGAGAAGGCTTGTGCCTTTTTAATTATTAGTTTCACAAACGTAATGTATTTTATTTTAAATAATTCTTATAATAATCGAATCCCAACAGGTAGCCTAGAATTTAAAAATCGACATCTTACCTTGTCTGCCCACTGCTGGACATGGGCCTTTCCCAATGCTTTCCACAGTATGCGGTCCTCCAAAGATTCCGGCGAACTCCTACAAAGAAGCGGACGGCAGCCGCACTAAGTCGGTCCACTGGAGGGAGAACATTTTAAACAATATCTATAAAATAAATATTAGCAGTATTCCAAAATACCAACATCAAGTAGTCAGTTATTTGGTAGAGATATTGTTATCAGATCATAAAATCTAAAGTAGCAAATACCCTTAAATCGTCCTCAGTCACTTATTTGACATTGCCTAACTCACATCGAACTGAAAAAAAACACCATTTAGTTTTTTTTTTAAACTAAGTTTCCGTTTGCCGATTCGAGAGTTCCGCGTACAGCGTGGCCTTGGTGAATGTTGACCGAACGTTTTTTTTTTATTTCTTTGCCGCGTAGCCACAGATAATATAGTGTCGTGTTATCAATGTTGCGTACCATCGACAGAAATATGCGAATTCGGCGGGAAATTATTCATTGACATCGATGAATAATATTCATTCATCTTGTTTGTTATTAAGTTAATTAAAATAATGAGAATATACGATGGAGAAATTGAAAATTATTTAGGAATCTTAAATAGGAACTGCAATAAATATTTATGTATACATTTAAAACAACCTCTGGTCGATGTAATAAAGTTATTTGCTAGGATACTGTCAGTCGTTAAGAGTTGCTGTGTTTATTGAATATACAGCAATAGCTAAAGTGAACCTTGCTACAATAGAATACGGTCTAATTTCACTTGTCGTTTGTGTTGGTATTACAGTATGCAAGTTATGTGTACTTAACCAATTTGCGTTGCCGTGTATGTTTACCGAGTTATCTGATAATATCAGAATTATGTTTATTGGACCTCATAGAGATCGAACACCAATTATTGTGTCCCCCTACCATGAAATTTATGTGTGTGCGATGGAAACGATAACACATGAACGGGCCGTTCGGTCTTCCGAGCGCCGGTCTCGGTCACAAATGTATGGATTCATTCGCATAGTAAAAGGCGTGTTCGTGTTTCTGACCGCCGGTAGTCGAGTTGTGAATCGAATCAGTAATTTATAGATATATACTCGCTTTTTTAATACCGGATAATAATTTATGTGAACAAAATGTTTAATGCTGGTCGAAAATAAATATCTAAGGATAAGTCACCTATGTTGAACAATTTAACTTATTTTTAATGAAAAAAAATGCTAGTTATTTTACAGAAGTATCGAAATTTACTACTTATATATATGAAAAGTAATGTTGGCGGAAAAAAACTAGTCTTATTAGTCTAAGTAATGAATAGTGCCATGGAAGGATGCTAGAAGGCAACTCGAAAAGGGTTAGAAAAAATATAATAATTAAGGAATAGACTGTAATTAGTGACTGGGATAGTCAAAGGCTATTTAGTATTTTTGAGACTATCGCAAGCAAATTCTAGTTGTAAATTATTCTCATATCCGCTCCCGCCAGTCTTCCTGTGCCCCGAGTCCCGGCAGGAGGGTCAGCTGTCGGGCGCCAATATATTTATAATCCCTTTGAGCCGCCGCTCCTTTGCCACCGCTTTCAATAACCGTTTACTTAATCTTTCAAACTTTCCGACGTAAATAATTCACTCCCGTGCAGGCGGTGCATCCTCCTGCCCTTTGAACAGCTTAACCCCATTCTTTTTTTTTTTCATAAACAGATACGTAACTGTTCGCTTTTGTTTTAACTTGTTACATTTTCAATGAAATTTTGACCACTTACGTCTTTGGATTCGTCTTTGCTATGCTATACTACACACAAGTTTAATAGAAAACCTTGTAGATGACCCTAATATGAAAAAATACGTTTTTTTTTAAACGTTCCATTTTTAAATATCTTACAATATGTAACAAGGAAGTAAAGTACTGAGCCACGATATCTGTTCCCCGACGCAGCGACACGTCGATAAAGTGTAGGAAAACAAACTGGCCAGTCTCGCACTTGACGAGTAGATACATTTTTTTTTTCATCTTTCGGACTCAGCTGTTCATACAATTTGTGTTTACGCTATGGGAACTCTGTGACCTTTAGCGATAAACAAAGAGACGGTTGACTTCAACTGTATTATTAATAATGTTTAAGTGTACATTGCGAGATAGTTTAGTGCGGCTGCGATGATATTAATAGATCGTTTATGGATAACAGTATAAGACGATATATAAAACAAGAGAGTAACTCTAGTCGTGTCCATGATTACCCATAGACAAGAAACATATTTCTTTTAATATTTTTGCTGATAATAATTTATCTAACTTTTTAAAAATTTCTTAGGTCTCGATATAGATTAATAATAAATACTACGGCAACCCTGAGCGATTTTAAAATTAGCAATGCGCCGTGGAATTGATAGGCGCGTAGCGGCGCGGACGGAAGTCGCCTCTAAAATAACAATCTGCCCACTTGCACGGCTAACCGGCCACTTCCAGCGCAGCCCGCGACCCGCGGCCGCGACACCGTACTGCCACTGCCACTGGCCACTGACAATGTCACTTCGAGTGCCATGAGTTGTGATTTTTTTTTAAAGTTCACTTTTCAATTTTTAAATCAAATTACGTTCGAATTTCGAATTTGAAAACAGTTGAAAACATCTAAACAGTTAGCTGATCATGTTACGGAACATGTCTCGACGACGTCATTTCATAATTGTGGCTTCAAAACGAGCGGCATGCTCGTATTCTGGATAACGTAATCTAATTTCTGTTTGAATATTCCACCGTTATTTTGGATTTGTACGTTGTGCTCGAAAAAAACAAGACAATAAATCAAACAATATGGCAAAAATAGAGAAGCGTACATTTTTGTTATTATTCGTACAGATTACAAAAAATATTTAGAGGTATATGTTTTTGTCTGTGGTGTAATATTCTCGATGGTCCGGGTGGGCGTAGAGAATGTGGATATTTCTGGCCATTATCGCTCGCCCACGGTCCACGGGCCCGCTATCGGCAGAAAAATGTTACAAAAATACAGCGTCGCAATTCTCTACCGCTCATAGGAGTCCTCTGCTCCACTGACATTGGTCACCCATAGATTCTTCCGATGAACTTCGAATTCTTACAAAACAAACATTGTCAAACAGCCGCGTTCACAATGTAAGAAGATTTAAGCTACTAAATATACATTTTATTAGCAACGAAATTAAAAGAGAACATGAAAAAAAAATGTTAACAACGCCTACTTAACCTAACTTACGTGCAATGATCTTTAGATACTTCAAACTGTGAGGACCCACAATAGTGGACGATGTAAAATACTTAATGAATGAATTAAAAATAAAACCCACATAAATATTTATTTTATTGTACATCTTATCTCCATTAGTTATCAGTGTTCCTAAGACATAGACTTAATTGAATATATGTGTTCCGAGGAGACGCATTCTCTCCTCCATTTCCGGTGGTTGTTTACAAAAAAAACTATATACATATAGAGATTATATAAGTAGATGTACAATACGATGTTGGCGTCCGAACCGGCCGGCCGAGATAGTTGGCGCGATTAAAAATCGTTACAACTTCCGTTCGGCTCGGCGACTCGGACCGAGCCGCAGATAAAAAAAAAAAGATGAATAAGAAAAATAACATAAAGATCGATACGGCAGAAAGGCGCTACTTGTTTTTTCACTGGAGCTTGAGACTTGAGGCCAACGGGCGCTTGTTTGTGTTGGTGTCTAATACTCGTTTATAATGCCTGCACACACCGGTTCACGGTTGACGATGCTCGCAAACCAATCTCGTCTTTAAACTAAAGTGTTACGCATCATTTTACAATAAATGTCGTTTTACAGCAACATCACAAAATCAAAACGCAATTACGCTAACGTAATTATTTGAGTATCGTAGTATGTAATTATGACTATTTAAATTTGGTTTTGGATTGAGGTGTATTAACAAAAAGTAAATACCTAATATACAGGTACGACATAAATTATCGCATAAATCTCCTTTTGTCTATTGTTAGTGTTTTGTTGGGTAGGTATTTCACTGAATCTATTGCAATTCCAAACAGCACCAAGTTTGTCTCCATCATCTTTGGAATTATCATTTATCAAGTTTCACATCTTACCGGCAGCCTTTTCGTTAATAACTTTAAATCGAGCGTTTATGAAATTGCCCGGACAAGGTATTTTATTTCTTTGTTGGCACGCATTAATTCAAGATAAAAATGAAAAATCGAATTACTAAAACTATAAAGATTCCCTTATTTACATTTTAAAACATTCAATCCCAACGAAACGGTCGGCGTAATGACCACTAATTTCCAATTTTCTCAAACGATAATGGCGGCCGCCGCGGAGCGGATTAAAATCATATGATGTCACATATCCGCCTGCATCCACTATACATCGAACCGGGTTAGGTGTTTCAGTTGGATGCGAGCGCCAATAGAAGATATCGGATTAATAAAAGATGTCGACGAGAGCGGTTGGAACGAGCGGCAATTTCACGAGTGCGCCGCGATAATTAGACGACGGGCGCGCGTGTGTGCGGGCAGGGGGCAGCGGCGCGGGCGGCGGGGCGCGGGGCGCGGCAGGCCGCTGGTAACTATGCGGCGTAACTCCGGTAGCGGCACAACAGGTCCGCG
>JAODUI010000028.1:2076841-2087482 GCA_027563995.1 Papilio gigon
GAAGATGAGCCCCCGATGGGCTCGAAACTAGTCGGTACTGACACCGAGATGCACGTGAGTTAAGCCGTTTTATAAGTTATATATGTCACAAGCAGTGTAAAATTAATTAGGTAATCATTTCAGATGAATGTGTTTCACGTGGTTATAGTGGAGAGGTATCGTGACCGTCCGTGGTGTTCCACATAAAGTAATACCTTGTCTGTGAACTCCAGCCCTTCTCACATCATATGAAGACCACAGAAACCGTGATCAATTAATCGTCTACCACTGACCAATTTTTTTTTCACAAACATATTTAATAACTGCCTCCTATTTGCTATTCTCCCGCGTCCTCGTCTCGTAAGTACAAACTTTCAAGCGACAGTAGCTTTTACGGTGGAACACCTCGAACTGACGCGTTGGTACATGAAACTATTCTATCGATTAATTAGTGTTAGTATGAATAAATTAATAAACCTTACGTGTATTATTTGTAAGAGTTGGCTTTCATTGTCTGCGACTAAATCAATTTCGACCATGCAATAGATTCCCCCAGTTTCCTGAATACATAACTCGTAAGGGTCAAGATGGAACACTGGTGGCATTTTTATATATTCGGTGTCTGAAATTATAACAGATTGAAAATTGTTATTATTTAAATCATTACGTGGGAAGAGGTAGGATTAGTGTAGTATCCATACTAATCCATTAGGGGAAAGTGACGTCACACGTAGGGAGCGGACGAAATAACAAGTAGGAAGTCAAGAAAGGTGCATGCAGATCCATACAACGACCAAACCGCGCTCGCCCTTCTACGACTTGGTCCGTACGACCTGAGGGTCAATGAGGCCATCGGTGGTGGCGGACCAAGGTATACTAATCCTACTTATAAAGTAGTCGTTTTAGTATACTTACTAGCAACTACTAGAATAGTATTTATGTTAATTATAATATCGACTTACCATTCAATTGGTATATCTCAGCCGACACTCGACAAAAGGTGAAAAAAATAATAGTTAAAAACATATTTATACTGTTAAATCACGCAATCACTATAAAAAAAAATACAACACAATTATTACATTAATATATCGCACGTTGTAAACGAACGACTGCGCGGGCAACAGCCTTAACAACGTTTGATCGCGTAATGTAAGTTATTAAAAAAAAAAGTATAGTTGTTTTTTTTTACAAAGGTCAACGCGGGGTCAAATTTATAAAGATAATTGAGAGTCTTAGAAATATTTTTCATTGGTTCCGAAGATATAAACAGTCTTTAGTGTCGTTTAATTGTTATTTAAGTGATCAATTAACGTAGTCTTCATTTAATATACTTAGGGAATGACTTCGAAATTTACAACTAAATAATAAAATGATTGTCCCTTGCAGTATTTTTTTACTAAAACACCCTTAGTATCAGCTTTATTTATTACAAGGTTTCCTGCAATTACGTGAGCGTGAGATAAAAAAGCTTGTTATTCCCGTAATAATGAACTACTTCCTAAAAAGTCAAATTAAGCTTGATTCAGACGTTTCAGAGATAGGAAACAAAGGCCGACTTGCAGATATTCTGGTTTTGTTTTATTAGGTTAGAAAATATGATAATTGTTTGGCTATATGGTGTATAAGTGTTATTTGGATACTAGCTTTTGCCCGGGACTTTATCCGTGTGGATTAAAAAAAAACTTGGTAGCCTATTTACTTTATCAAATTGTAATCTACATGTTTAATTTCATTCGTTTTAGAGTTACCTCCTAACAAACATCCGTACTTTACATTTACATCGTTACTTTAAAACAAAGATAACAATGTTTTAATACGTCAAACTGACTCAAACATGGCTGTTAGCATTGTCTTTCATTCACGTACCCACGAGAACATAAAATCGACTGTAGTTCCCAACATTATCTGTCATTTTTTTTTATCAACAAGCCGTATTTACAAAGATACAAAAACTTGTACAGTCAGCTGTAGAAATATGAGAACATTTACAAAGTTTTAAAGTCTTTTGCCTTTTGTTTTTGGTATTTCAAAGTAGGTTACATTTTATCCTTTCTCAGGGAAGTGGAGGTGGGGGGCGGGTTGGAACGCTTCCCTGTCGTGCCGTGTCCTTCTTACTGGTGTCCTTCGAATAATCCAAAACCTAAAAAAAATCTTAAGTAACGTTCAGCGACCCCTCGTTGTAGCGTTGGCTGTCAGTTCAAAATTAGGTAGTGTCCTACCTCTCTGTGTTTTCCCTGTGTAGACCAGCTTTGTTTGTGAGTTTACGCAATATTTTACTACATTTCCATGATGTAGACAAGCTTGCATACATAATTAGGCTAATATAATTACGTTTTTGTCTGACCCACTTAACTAGGAAATAGATAAACAAAACTTATTTGTAATATACAAATTAATGTAGTATGTAAAATATAATAGGGTATATAATATACAAATATACGTAAATAACATAAGTGTTTCTATTGGTAAGGGATAGGTAAGGTAGGTAGGGAGTTCGCTTCCCATCTCCCTATCCTCCATACTATTGTATTTTTCATCATTCACATTTTTATCCTCTGTACATACGATGAAGAAAAACAACATTAAAACCGGCTTTATATTAAAGAATTTCTTTTCTCAACAATAACGTGGTCAGTTTTCTCATGTCCTGACGTGAGGGTCTTGATCAGCTGCGCTATGGGTGCTTCGACCAGCAACCAGAACGGGTAAGCTAACAAGAAGCTTATGAAGAACGACCCGAATGACACCAGCATCTGAAATATAGCCTAATAATAAGTTCAGGAAAAGATAACTTAATATCAATTTATTTTATTACTGACATTATCTACAGAAGATGAAACGTAAGAGTGGATGAAGTCTTTGCAAAGATGTTAAGTTTAATTAAAATCGTATTACCACTTTTCTAGCATTATAAATTACGAACACAATTTATTGATAAACAAATAACTACTAAGAAAATTGTAAAAGTCTGCCCTTTATCTGATCCTTTTAAGTGGGGTCGGCACACCGTGTTCTACCTTTCTATGCTATCACACCACCACTTTCAAAATCATCACCACCTCGTCTTCTTGTTACGTAGTGACGTCACAGTTTATACTATTATTCAATAAATTTCCATCAGCTGTCATACCTGAATTCACTTCCTTACGTATATCCTCTTATTCAATCACACTACTTTCTTATTTATGTCATTATCAACTCGTCTCGAACGTTACACTTCTCTACCAATCATGTACAAGGGGCCGTTTAAGTATTAAGTAAGCTGATTTATTATAATTATTCACGCCTCTCCCTGACATCAAAGCAAGTAAAGCAAAGACCCCCCGGCCCCCTATAGTGCTTTCATAATATTTGAAAGGCCCCTAATATAAATGTTCTTTAAACTTACAATTTCAGGCATTGATATATGTATCAGGGTGGTTCTTAGCCCCGTCACAATTTGTATTAGTATCAAATGCAGTAAATACGCCGAGTAGGACACCCGCGCTGGTGTCTCCCAGCCTTGCCATTCTACTACGGATCTGTACGTATCTAAAAATGTATTAATATTATTACTAAAAAGTGTGTGTAAAATAAAATGTTTTAATTTAATATATCTCTCAATTAAGACAGTTCCAACGCCGCCGTTCGCGGTGTTCTGCGGTTGACGACGGGCACAATAGCTAATAGGTTGCAGTTTTTAAATATATTTCTGAGACCGACTGATGACTAATTACTTTTTTTTATAACAGAAAGGGGCAAACGAGCGGCTGGATCACAAGGTCATGCTTTCTACTATTATCCCTGTATTTGTGCTCGTCTTTCGTTAATTTGTAAAAAGTTATTTCTTTAAGTGGAACACTGCGAACTGTTGAGATTGTACATAGAATATAATTATTTTTTCGTATTTTATGGAAAAAAATAATAAAACACTTACTCTCTACTTTAAATACCATTGCCAACATAAAGATAATTGCAATCACTCCATAGGTTGTTCTTAATAAACCAGAAAATACTGTCCTCACGATAAGTGGAGACGTTACGCCATCCATGTAAAACAGACCGCAGGCAAATATTAATAAGCAACCCATTGGCACAGTTGCCCACATCAGATATCTAAATTTCTGGAACAAACAAAACAATACTACTTTTACACCTTATCTCTACGAGGGCAGGATATAAGCCGTGGTAATTTGTGCCTATGAGACTATCGCCATTTTGGCGCTGTTCGTAAAGGTTTTTAGCGGCGGCAGATATTCGAACTAATATTAGATATGTTAACTGTCAGTTTCCAAGTAGGACCTGTTCAAATCTATAGATGGCGCTGTAACAAAATCAGCAATATTACACAAATAAATGAATGTAGTCGAAACATTTGTATTTTTTATCACAAACATTTTTAATTCTATGGTTACTGATCGATGGTGAACATCGTCAGTTTGTAATCGGTCTAGTAATTTTTCAAAGCGAATTAGTCGATTGGATACGCCAATAACCTAATGGTTATGGGTATGGACTACAGTTTTAGCGGATGTGTATTCGATACCTACTTTTTAACTATTGACGTAAACAATATCCTTACACAATTTTAATGAATGGTTTCAATAAAATAATAGTAAATTATCAAAAATCTACTCATATTTAAATAAAAAATAGCCAAAACATAATTTACTGACAATTATTTCTATTCATTGATTATAAATTCACTGGTGCAATTAAATCGTTAAATTGTAAACAGGTATTAGGTCAGGCTATTACGTTCTCTAGGGACAGTCAACACGATGACATTAAAATAAGAAATTTCAATAGAATACGCTTACCTTATATTTTTCAATATTAATTTGTTTCTTCTGCAGCTCGTAAATAACTAGGCCCAGGCTGATACCTACTGTGTAGTTGGCGAGGTTGGTGTGGCCGCGCTTGTATGACTTGTTAAACGTTTCGTCATTGACGAAAAGTTGTCGAGCCACTCTGCAAGTAAATCAATTTTTTTCTAACATAAATTAAAAAAGCCTCTCACTGTTGTCTCAATAAAAAAAAAACTATTACTTATTTATAATTTACAATTAATAATATAGAATTACTATTGTCACTCTCAATTCCTCTATAACCTTTATTGCAGAATGAATACGGTTTACTTTTTGATTAAATCTATAAAAACTGATGTTATAACCATTTGGTATTTGGATGCCTGACAAGTTAACACATCTTTCGTTGTTGGTGATGTTGCGTTATCATTTTAAATTATAATTCAGTATAGTAAATAAATTATAGTTTAAAATCAAAGTATGAGCGTTTTTGTAATACTGGTAGATTTTTTAATTTACTAATATTTCTTATAACCATCCCTGGTAATATTGAAAAAGCTTGTGTTAGGATATTCCAATGGTGGGATTCGAATTCACGACCGATAGATCGGTAGTCCGTATCGTTTACCATTTGGCTATTGGCGCTTCAAAGCGCGTGCGCGTGCCTTGAAGTGTTGGATTACAAACATTACAATAATTATTTCTAAACTATTGTTACTTCAACTAAACAAATTAACGTGAATGAGACCTTGTAAATAAAAAAAAAACATTCAATCTCACAACGATAAGTGGTGTTCAGAAATAATAAACATTGACTTACTCCGGTGTAATGATTAAATGCGCCTTTAAATCTTGCAAGTAAGTATGCAACGGTGCAATGATAAGGGATGTCACAAATAATCCTGATAATAAAATTTTCTTTACGCGTCGACTCTTCGCCAGCACCAGAATGCAAATTCCTAAAACGAACAGTTGCATGTCGGCTGCAATGTACCTGAAATTAGCGAAGATTAGAATTGATTTTCGAAACACACTTTTTAGAGAAAGTACGTAATTATCTCGCATCTGACGCGTGTCTTCTGTTTTCACGGTATTGCAGCAGTCGGACCATTGGTACTACAGCTTCTGTTGCTAGGCCTCTACTGCTGTTGAATGTAAGCAGAAATTTGAATCTCCTTTTCGTCTTAAAAACAGATTTTATTAACTTACTAATATTTCCTGTAAACTCCGGGTAACTTTAAAAAAGCTTGTGTTACGAATATGACGATAATAGTCGAATGGTGACATTTGAATCCACGACCGCTAGATTGATAGTTGGTACCCATAATCATTAGACTATTCGCTCTTCATTTGTATAACTAAGTTTTTTTGTTGAGGTTCAAAAAGTAGCTAGTACTAAGGAAAACTGCGTTCCACATACTGTGGAAGGCAGTGGGAAAGGGCAAAGGAAAATGTCCAACAGTGGGCAGACAGAGGCTGATGATGATGATGACGATTTAGTTTAAAGCTACATACGTAATCAATAAAAAAAGAAATATTTATTTCTCTCGAGTAGATTTAGTGACGGTTGAGGTTTATTAAAGGCTGATACGCGGAACTCATGTAAATAGATTCAGGATAAAGATATGATGATGAGTAAAAAAAATATATAAATGCGTGACAGTTTGAAAATTGATTACATTTACAGTTTCACAGTAACATACCATGTATGTGTCATACATTGTGAGTGGTCGATATAGTTGTTGATGTAGATCAAATTACGCCATCCTTCCGCCCGACAGCCGTACACTTCGGAGTATATAATTTTCTGTAAAGGAATAAAAACGACGTTGGAATCTTGTGCAATATTCACATAGTACTAGGTACTTTTTTACAGTATAACTCGTGTGACGTCTCTTCGTGTTGACAGTGTTTCCGTCCCAGTATGATTCAGGGGCGTTCAAGAGTAGAGTAAATAGGCACTTATTAAACTAGCACGTACCATATTTCGACCACATCACTTGCCATCGGGTGGGAACGTGGTCGTGCATTAGTGTAGACTTGATAAAAATAACTCGTCTAAATAATTGCCGGCCTGATACCACTTAACTACGAACGAGGTTCCAAATTCAAATATTTAATTTATAAAATCTAGCTTCCATAAAACCATATAAAACGTACAAATGTATCTATCTAAATATATCAATGAAGACAATTCTTGAAATATATTTTAGCATTAAAAATTCCTTGAAGTCAAGTCAAATATTCGATTGATAAATTGATCTTTTTAAATATTAATTATTTTGTTTATGGTGTAAATAAATCGATACGCACCTTCCACAAGGGGCCGGAGCCGGCGAACCTGGCCCACGTCATTGTTATAGCCAGTAACACCGCGTAAGGTGGGGTCAATCTATAAATATAGTGTTTTAAAACATATTTCAGGTGAATTATGAGAACTACCAAGTTTTGAAATATTTGAACATTCGAAAGACAATATTGTAAATTTAAGAAAAACTGATAAACTTACGTAAACTTCACCAGGTGTCGGCACCGACTAGTTTTATTTATATCTACAGACTAGCGGTCAATCAGTCTTTTTTGTGTATTTTATACTACTAGTGTTAAGTACCTAATTTATGCATACATTTTTTTAACTTCTATTTTTTTCTTAATTAACATTGACTAGTTATGAACTAATTGGGTACCCAATGACTCAACTAAGAGTGTAAACATGAATAGTCGTTAAGGGGCCCCTCAAGTATTACGTAAGCACTATGGGGGGTCGGGGGTGTCTTTGCTTTGCTTATTTTTGCTGACATGGGAGCGGGGGTCTAGATGGTGATTACGTCAGCAGTAGTAATTTACTTTTTTACACATATTACCAACCGATACATTGTTTATATTTGAAAACTAACGCAATAACAACTGCAGTTAATGAATTATTAAAAAAATTAGAATACATTAGTAGAAAAATTCATATACCATTGTAATAAATCTGCCTACGTAATAATTGAACGGCCCCTAATTCTTAAATGATTTAAACATCCTAACCCCTTCTATTACTGACCTGAGCCATCTAAGTAGAACACCTTTTGGTATCATTGTCCAAGTTATACTTTGTCTTTCGGCTAATAATTGCATATGATACGCAAGGAGACATCCAGACGTGATGAAAAATGTTTGGACTATTAACGTACCATTGAATATTACGTGATATAAAACATTTTGGTACATCTGTAATATAAAACCGTATTAAAATTTCATACAAAGTATTTTAAAATCGAATAACAAATTGGTGTTGAAAGACTGTGCTGGCCAACGATCCATTTTTTGTCAATCATAAGAAATGATTATTGAAATGTGTTAAATACCTTTTCAAAGTAAATCGGATTATCACATGCGACCACAAAAGGTAGTAAAGAGTGCAATATTATTACACATACTATGGTCATGACCCTGAAATCGGATAAACAATTTTTTACTACAAAAACATAATTAACGTATTCACGTGTGTATGTTTTTGTAATAACGTAAATGCACGCAGTGGTTTTAATTTTTGTAATGATAATTAAAACCAACAACAAAATTGAACATTAAAAAAAAACATTCAGCCAAATACCATCCTGATTATGTTTTGATTAAAATACGGCAGTTATAAAAAGAGCACAAATCACTTTATAAATTTTGTTCAAAATACAAGGAATGTTATGTTTATCATAAACATGGAAGTTTTACCAACGCGCCTAATGAAATCTAAGAGCAAAGATATTTTGCTGTAAATTAACCTTTAACGTTTAATTAAAATATTATTCAAAGTGTGAAATGGTTTTCAAAAAGAAACATGTAAAATCAGACGAAATACTTGTTAAATATACCACAGTAAATAGAATATTAACGAAATTTATACCTCAATCCATTAAAACCTTTTAAACGTTGTATTCGAAGCTCAGTGTCTTTTCTCTTTCGTGTCAATTTGGTCCAGTTTCTTTTTATTGAGAAACATAGAAGCAATCTGTTTACTGGGGGATTAAAAATATATTAATTAAATAAAAAATGATATCTCGATTTATCTGGTAACAATAGATACATAATCTATACATTAAGTGATTAATGTAAGATGACGTCTGACAGAGAATCGATTTTCTTAACAGCATTGTGAATTCAAAAAAAGGATGCCTGAGGATTATTTCGACTAAATTTGTGACCCGTATAGTATATCTATAGATATCGAAAGTTTTTTATTAATTAAGAAAAAGATAATGAATAAAATATCGTACCTACCTTTAGTATAATCCTTCTTCACGACATAAAAATCAAAAACACTCCCTACAACGTGCAAAATAATCAATAACAAGCATAGTACTGCAACAGCGACATCAGCCGGTCCTAAATTATATTTCTCCTCGTTGTCATTACAAGTTATATCTCCGTTTAATTTAGTTTTTAATCTATAATTTCTTGTAAACGAATCGTTTAGACATTTTTCTATATTAACTTTAAATTCATTTGTATTATTTAAATATTCTTTGCATATGTTATTTACACATATACCATATTGCAGTTTGATATGATTGAAATGTGTTTCTGTTCTTTCGCTGTATTCCTGTGAATATAAAAAAAAAACAATGTTGATACGATCTCCATGTTTAGAATTTTTAACACAAGTTATACAGGAAATTGTGGGAAACAAAAAGGTCATTATTAACATGAGAAAACTGTATACCAATTATAAAAACGGCTTAATTTAACTTATAAAGTGGGATTGGCTATAGTATCAATCCCACACATCCTAGAGAAGAGCCCCCGATGGGCTCGAAACTAGTCGGTACTGACACCGAGTTGCACGTGAGTTAAGCCGATTTATAAGTAGTATAGTGAAATGTCTCACGAAAGTTTTAATAGTTTAATTTTCTAAATTGTAACTTTTTTGTTTAATCTGTGGAAAGTATTGTGTGTGCGCGTGTACACTCGCCCACACTAGTACGTAATGACGAGTGTGCGAATGGCACAGATAGGCAGCGACTTCTGATGAACACAGCTAGGACTAGTTACAATCAAATAGTTGTGTACACTCGTTTCCTGTCAACATAGCTTATCAAATAAATGAATGTTTGTACTAGGAACTTTGTACGTTATTTTTGCGAATTTTATTACATGTATCTTTTATTAGGGTTCTTCATAAATAATTTTGACTTAGACGTAGAGACGTCTGCATTGGAGCCGAGCATTCAGGCTAAGCTATTGTTGGTAATGACTTTTTTTAGTAATTTCATTCTTTACATTTAGAACTTTATTGAGACCCGATATTTCTAGAAAGCAAATAAAAAGTTGATAACACCTTGAAATTGTTGAAGTGATAATGAAATATATAAG
This sequence comes from Papilio gigon, assembly GCA_027563995.1. NCBI lineage: Eukaryota > Metazoa > Arthropoda > Insecta > Lepidoptera > Papilionidae > Papilio > Papilio gigon. The sequence goes on from JAODUI010000028.1 coordinate 2,086,966, forward strand.
TTGTAGATGAGAAGCAAGTATACTATGTTATTATAGAATAAATATTAACTGTTCATATTAGTGGAATATCTCGATTATGAGAATTGAAAATCAGTGAACCGTACCGCGCGCCAGCTCTGCACGCCGTGTATGTAGCACGCGGGACGGTGCCACGCGAATTTGATCACTCTGCAAGCCCTCTAAAAGCTTATAATGGCAGTCACGTTTTTCAGTATTATTGTAATTTCTAGTTTTCACCTAATCGATCAGCCTGTCCGATTCAGTTCCTTTCCGAATTAGTTAGGTTAGGTTAGTAACAATAGAATGTTTGTTTTTTTATAATCTGTCAGTTGTTGGTAATGTTGGAATTTCTAGTTTAATTGCTATTAGTGTTAGTTTATATTATTTTTGGTGTGGATGAATGCGTGAAGCCTTTGCCTTTTTAAAGTGGGACAGTATGAAAAAGCCTGTGATTTACTGTGGCGTCATGAGGTGGCCGCGAGCGTCGCATAGTCGCATGTCGAGTTGTAATAACAGT
>JAODUI010000028.1:2087582-2104180 GCA_027563995.1 Papilio gigon
ACGCAGTTCCGCCCTGTAACGACGTCCTCCCCGTAACGACCCCCGCGTCTCCCGCCGCCCCGCGTCAGCACGCGCGGCGCACAACACCGAGCGGCGCGGACGGCCTCACGGAAGGTCGACCGCCTCGCCGCCTCCGCGTCCCGCGCCCCGCGCCGCCGCCTCGCCCTGCGCCGCCGCCCCCCGGCCCGCGCCCTCCGCACGCTACGTGGTATTCATGTAATTGCCTTCAATTAAAATGAGAAGAATTCATACATGGCATGTCCCATCTTCGACCACACATGACACGATGCACATGTCGTCATTTCACTGTCCGTCATCAGCCCGCCAATTTGGTGACACAAGGCTGACACATATGTCAAATTTATTACACCGATATCATTGCCAACATCGCCTCTTTTAATTGTCGTTCATAAAATTATATTTATACCATTTGTAACGCGTATGAATACATTTAAGTAATAATTGAAGGATATTTTCAACGTTAACTAATGATCAAAAGTGTTTTAATAAAACGATGTGTTTAATTTTGCCTGTTTATGTTTGTTTATTTGTGGCCGCGGTGTGGCGTCGCGCACCGCCGTCGCGAACATCTCGCCGCGCGCCGCACGCCGCGCCGGCCTAAGGTCACCCGCGCCATGAATGGACCGAGCTCCAACACTCGTCCATTCAACAACATCCTTCATTCTAGCTTTTGTTCTTACGTAACGGTCTCTCATACATATATTGGCAGATAATATACACCTTATTACATCTATTTGTTTCCTTTTGCAACGCGAATGGTCAGATTGACCATATAGTTTCTGTGTAAGTAACGAGTTACTGAGATTACCAAACTTACAGTGCACTTTTTTATTGTACTGCTTTGTTACTGTAAAAGCAACAGTACATCAATGGCCGTCAGCCTTAAAAATGTCCATTTATTTAGTGTATCGTAAGACTACGTTCACGTAATATCATACGAGCTGTTGCTCGTCTGCGTCTACGATAAAAAAATAAGCGGTTTTGAGCTTAGAATATCCGGCACTACATCGTGTTTTGATTATTTCCTAGAAACATTTTTCTTAGAATAGATAATGTGTTGTGGTTTTAAATTCTTAGTATCAATTAACTGGATACGTTAAATTTTTAGTTGGTTTTTCTTGTATGTGGGAAAACAAGAGTATAAATTAAAAACACGACCATTAGCATTAAATTAGATATATTATTTTAAACGTATCTAGGAATCAGTAAGTCTATAGTTTATTAAATCAAAAAAAAGATTCTCGTTATGTATAGTATGTAATTTTTTTAATTATAGTACTCGAACGAACAGAGGAAAGACATAAGCGATTCTACGTCGTAACTCTGTGTCGCGTTTCCTTTATCTTCGACTGACATCCGGTTTCGTTTTCTAACGGACACATCGTTAGCTATATTTAATCTGTCTATGATATAGAGTCAACAATTTAAACGAATATTTATCTTAATACTTATCGTACTCAGGAGAAACAGTCGAAAACAAACGGTTGAAGACAATTCAATCATATCAATTCGTTTATTTTTTAATAATTTTCAACGGTCATGTATTTTTCGCGCCATTTTTTATGTCAAACTAAGGAGGTTTTATCGCAATTCTATTTATATGGAACCACGTACTGGCCATCAAGGATCTTAAAGCTGAACTAGATGTCAAACCACAGAGCTCTGCGTGGTTGACCCTATCTCTTAGTAATGTCTAATATCTAATTTATTAGCTGTTAGATTTTCTGGAAACCGGTGAAGATACTAAAAAGGTTTAATAGAAAAGGAACTCTCGGTAATGTTACTAGGGTTGGTGTTTTATTAGTTTTTACCGACCATGAAAACCTTCATGCTGATGTAGCTTAGAACTAAGGCTAAACTGGTGATCAGTCTTCTATATCTTGAAGAAAAAAATAAGTCAAACTTTGCTGTTGTTATATAATAAATAACATGTTAATAATAACCATGACTTGTTTTTCGTAACACAATTTTTACGTTAACAGGATATTGTAAATTTAAAAATAACGAATGAATACAAAAAACATGACGTATGTACTATAATAAAATGATGTAATAAATTCAACGCAAAACGTAAATGTTAATATAATATGTTTACGAAATTGTATTCGGAACGATAAGATCATTCAGCTTTAATACATTTTCTGAATTAATTCCATTGAAATCTTCAATAATACGTAAATATTCGATATCGAAAATTCAAATATTATTTAAGTGTATTGTTGTGTGGATGCGAACAAAATAAACTATTCGGCCACGTTATGTATGAGAAATATTATCGCAATAAATTGACATGCAATCGAATAAAACGCGCGATAACACCGTTTGACTCCAGAAGGAAGTTCACAGATAATGTAATATTTTCACAAAACAATCGACAACGGTTGATAACAGCTGGCGCCACAATCGCTTTATTCAATATTCAAAATTAACGCACTAAACACGATTATGTTTTTTTTTTCTTATAAACGCTCAACTTTATTGACTGCCAGATCCAATGTTCCTTTTTGGAGTTATAATATTTTTATCTGTTTTCATATATAGCAACAATCTTTTTTTTTTAATTCAATTTGTTATGAATCTTTAACTTATTTTAATGAGAGTTAGTTTTTAATTTCTTCTTTGGTTAATCATAAATGTTTTTGTCTAAGTCTTGTTGAGGCAAAAACACTTTTACTCGTCTGAGAAATTCCAAACATTTTACCATCCCTGTATTGTCTTTAAGAAAAAGTTTAGGTGTATGTTTGGTTAGGGTTTCCCTTTAGATATTAAAATGTTGTGATTCTGATCAAACTTTCTTAAGGCAACTTTCTCGCAATATTTACGTCTATATATTTTATATGGAGTTTTCAAACTTTTATTACACTTCTATAAAGGTCTGGCAGTTTTTGAATGGTAAAATTTATAGTCGTGTTTCGAAGTAAGTAGGTGTCAGGAGTAGGAACGCTCTGGTCATGTTACCAGCAAATCGTGCACGCTGCCAGTCTGTGATTCGGTCAAGAGAATTGTTAAGTCTCAACGAAATAATTGACATATTGATTCATGTTTCTATTACGTTTTCACTCTTCAGTGATCGTTATTTTCTTTGCAGCCAATAAAAAATTGCGAGCACTGATAGCAATAGAATATCTAACAAGTTTTTTTTATTAATGAACTCGTTCGTAACCAATTGCAAATTTGTCTAGTTCAATTACGAACGGACGGATACAAGATTTGTATGTGACTGTTGCATGGCTGCAATCTGAGGCGGATGGAAAGCGGGGGCGGAGGTTTCCGCTCGCCCGCACCCCGCCCCGCTGCCCCCGCCGCCCGCGCCGCCGCTCGCGCGAACCGAATAACAAACGAAACCTGATTTCTATCGAGTGGGACAGCGATCATGGAATCGATTTAACTGTCCAAATACTACCTACTCGATCTGTAGTTAATGTGAAGACAAAATTATGAGCTAAATAATAGAAAGTAAAAATTGAACTCTCAATATTTTGTAGAACATTGTCAGGAGTGGGCGCAGAAATCTCCTTGCATCCGGTTATGTCCTTATAAGGGATCGAACTGCACAGATAGTCGACGGCTGGACTATAGCCTCGTGGTATTCTAACCTTTAACAATAGACGGAGATCTCTTTACAATTATCAGAACAAAGATTATCTTACTAAGCTTGCTAAAGCTCTACAAATTACTACGAATAATGATATGGTTGTCACCACATTGACTTTGCCCTAAATTCCTGGTTGAAATGGGTTTGGATGTTGTCGCCCGTTAACAATCCAATATTGTGAAGTTACTAGGCGTCTTTTGAGTCGCTTGTATATTTGGAGTTAGCAGCCCTAATTGGACCAGTTTCCAAAGAAATATGAATTTGTAGAAAAGGAAATGTTGCCGTTCTGGCTTCTTGGCTCGTGCATTCGTCGAAAGAGAACAGTATCAGGACAGATTATGTTGTAATTAAACAGAAGGAGGTCCGTACTGGGAAGACGGCACAAAGGTGATTGTGGGCACGTAACGAGCTTGTTCCTTGAAGCGGCCGCCTTATGCGGCGAGCGGCAGAAGGCGAGGTGTCATTTTCACTCCGTGTACATATTTAGGAGGTTATCACCGGCATTGTTCCTATTTGGTATCTTGTTTCGTAATCAAACACATACTTATGTAGGTATAGAGCTATACAAACTTTACGACTGCTCGCGATTTCGCAAGGGACGCTTTGAACACAATTTGAGATATCGGCGGGATGCAGAGGGAGGCGAAAGGTACGTGCCCGCGATAGCTGCCTCGCCCTTATCTGGGCTTGCGACTAATAACCGCCGTATAGTTTGAATCTTCTTATTATTATTGTACCAAACACAAAACTACTTTTATACTTTACTTTTCTAATTGATTTTGCTCGGTAATTAAAAACGTATGTTCTGTATAAAGATTGTAGTTCACAAGAACTACATGTAGTTATTGCGAGTCATTTATCCAATGATACAATTGTATTATTTAAGCCGCAGATCAACAACAGAATGGAGATACTCAGGTAGATATTTTTTGTCGGAGCAGCCATTCACGATACTCACTGACCGATTAACTTTTTTGTCCCAACTTCTAATAATTTGTTTCCTCCATTGATTTATTCTAACGATAATTCATTGAAGGTCGACCTCTTATTAAAATATGAAACATACATCATAAAAAGGAATCAACGTCTCAAATATGTATAGAGTTTTTTTTGTAAAAATATTTAGTCTAGTCTGAATATCTTGGTGCCGAGGAGTATGGCCGTGCGGCACGCGGCGGCGGCGGCGGCGGCGGCGGACGCGGCGGCGGAGGCGGCGTTATCGCTCGTCCTTGACACAGAGACGCCGCACAACGTGCCTTATTGTCGCCGCAACCTTGCGAAAATTACCGTCTGCGATAACAGATGCCGTCTTCGTTCCTCGACCACGCGCGCGCCGGCACCGCACGCCCAGTATAGTAACACGGCCGTACGTCAGCTGACATTTGGTAATAGAAAGTCAGAGAGCAGAGCGCCAGGCCCACGGCCGCGGCTAGTCACGTGCCGCTCCGCAGCCACGCGCCTACGCTACACCAGTGGGTTTCGGCGGCGCTCGGCGAAGTCCGAGGCATCGTGGTGCGCGTCAGAAAGTGCAGTGTCCAGGACGAAAGCCGTTGGGGTGGTACGACTCTCGCCGACCGGAAACCTAATTCCCGGATGCGGCCGCGCTGGGGGCGCGGGGCGCGCGGCGAGGGCTCGCCGGAAGCTCGATAAACGAGCACATCCGCCGCCGCCCGCGCCGCAAAATTTGGCACCGCCAGCGCTCGCACCCGCTTCCGGCCCGCGCCCCGCCCCGCCCGCGTCGTCGTTCGCCTGCGAAAATAGCGGCCGACCGCTCCGTGTACGCGGTTCATTCAGTATGGCCGCCTTCCATTCATAAAAAGGCGAGGCGCGGGCGGGCGGCGGCGCGGCGGCGGGGCGCGGCTCTCCCGCCGACCCGCGCACGCGCCCGACGCCAGTGCGGAATGTGCCAGCGAACGAAACGGTCGTTTCGTTGGAGCGTAGCGCTAGCGCTCCCGGTTTTCCATTAAAATGTGTATAAGAATAAGTGTAGTGCATCCACACGAGTTCGGAACGGTTGCGAAACACGCCGTAGTCGAGATCGGCGGTAGAAATCAACGGAGAACTTCACCGAGGAAGTGAGTAGCGGCCATATTGCAGTGATAACCGCGCGGCGGGCGGACGAGAATCGAGGCCGGTGCGTGGGCCGCCCCCCGCCCGCGCCAGGTGCCGCGCCGGACCGCGCCGCTCTCGTGAGCCTTCCCGTGGATTTGCGCGCCCGAAATTCGGTGGTTCTGCCGTATTTTTGTGTGTGAGTGAGTCCGGCGCGGGCCCGGCGCGAGCGGCGGCCGGCCGGCGCAGTGCAGTGTGTGGGGCCGTGGCCCGAGTGCCCTGTGTGTGATGTGTGTAGGAGACGTGTGATCGTGGAACGTCTCCTTCGTAAGTACATCCACAGACGTGACGCGCCGGCGACGTCGTGTGCCGCTGTCGTGTCGGCGCCGTGTCAGTGTAGAACATCGTTAAATCGTGTAGAGATGCGAGCTTGATATTCCACGGCTCGTTGGCCGTATGAATGTGCCGATAGGGGTAGCCGTAGGCAGGGACGGTGTGAGTTTGTGCTGGAGGCCAGAGAACATGAATGAGCGGCGAGGCGCCAGCCGCGCGCCGCGCGCCAGCACACGTGCAACGCTGACGATCGCCGCTCGCCGCTCGCCACCAGAACGTTCTCAACTAACAACTTTATATGATATCTCTCATTTATTTGATTAAAATTCATTTTAAAGATCAAAAGTGCCCTGCGTAAGGGACACGGCACCAGCACGCCCTGTCGCGTCCGTCTTACACATCACGGTTCTCGTGCGGCAAGCAAAAGCAACGAATGTTTCTAAGTTTATGAGAGGTTTAACGATATAATATCAAGCAGTAGCGTTCATGTTTTGAGTTATAGCAACAGCGAGACCAATTTCGACAGTGAGTTGATAACGGTTAACTGCAGATAAGGAATAATAAAATTGTAAACAATACATAACATATCTCTTAACGAACGTTACGAGTGTTTTAAAAGAAAACAAAAAACGTTATATTCATTTGCTTCTTTCTCGTTAAGTTATTTCGATACTGAATAGACATTACATACGTAATCTGCTAAAATATGTGTAACTTTGGCGCAACCTAATAGAAATTCAAAACATAATTGTTTTTATCATATTGAACAAATGTGCAAATAGCGCTAATTTCTCAATTCAAATCAGCCTCCATAGTTGTCATGCTTAAAAACACGATAAACTTCATTTTATCATTTAGCATTTTAATATATTATGTGACATTATTTTCTAAGCGTGGGAAATGATTTTTTTAAATGGCATTTTTGTATGAGTCGTAACCGGATCGATTTTTATAGATATATACCATTATCGGGGCATTGACCTCTTGCACAAACATACATATGTGCTGCAACCGACTAATTTTTTTAACGTTTTTTTTTTATGAATTGATTTAATTAATTCATAATAAAATTATTATAAACATTTTACGATATAAATAATGCAAGAAGTATTGTTTACATTTTTAAAACAGATTTCCGAATTTGCAATAATATTATTTTTACTAGAGTTTTTTTTTAATGTTATAAATGAGTAAATTTGAATGTTTGGATGGATGGTTTTAGAACGTATTTCCAGTACGATTTCATAGATCCTACACGTAGAACATAATCTGGTAGAAAACACAAGTTATTTAGTTTTTTTTATTACGCGAACGCAGTTATGGTCGACATATTAGATAGATTCGTATCGTTTAAAAGTGTATATAAAACTATGAAATTACTTAAACAGTGAACATTGTTGAGATGGTCATTAGTAGGGTTACAGTATCACACCATATTCACATATGCACCTTTCCCTTTCGTTTTCACTTATCGTGCTGTATTATTCAATTACTGTATTCAAATATTTTTACTAAATTTGTTTATACTATCATCATCATCAGCCTAATGTAGTCCACTGCTGAACGTAGGCCTCCCCAATCGATTGGCAACTACTTTGTACTATATTACTATTGAATTAACAAGTAATAAATAATCACTTTGATTTTTTAATTCAATTAATTAAAAAAGTCTTTATATGAAGTAATTTGAAATTAAAAGATTAAAAGCGTACATAGTAATAATTTTCAAATGTTTTTTTTTATTCTCAATAGAACCTATACAGAAGGCAGTATTGTTCCTAATCTATACTGATATATTAACTTCAGAATTAACTATAGAAGGTAGATCTAGTACGAAAGGCGCGTTGCCTTATAAGTACAGGTTACATTTTCTAAGTTTTTTTTATAAGATGATGATTAGCTCTGGATATTTCAGCAAAGTCTAGCACTATACACCCTGTAAAAATCTAATTGATTATGTTAAATCGTCAGTTTGTAATTTAACGAGAAACAAAGCCTAATAAAGTTCTAACTTGATTTAATTGATTTTTTTTTAATTCAAACAAATAAATGAACAAATTATTTGAACGGTTAAAATTAGCTTATTAGCATATCCCTGCGACTTGCTTTGCTCAGAATTAAAAAAAAAAACGTACTACCTAGACAGTATTCCGTTTCAAATTTCATCCATTTACCCATTTTAGAGTTAGTGTACATCTATCTCAACGGCAACGCATCTGTGGTACCTCTAGTATTGTAGGTGTCCACGGGCGTCGATGATCACTCTTGTATAAAAAAAAAATTGTCAATAATTATCCATCCATCTAAATGTTCGAATGTTATTAAAAGGATAGTATGATATATTTTAAATAATTGAATTAGATGTAATTAAAAAAAAATGTTTTAATTCCACTACAGTTGGAGTACATTCTGGCGATCTTATCCAAGTGTTCCCATCAGGTCAAACATCCACACTTTGTTATCTTTGTTTTTACTAAAAAAAAGAACGAGATGCAATATTTTTCTATTATAATAGTCAGTGAGAATCAACTGTTAGTAATTCTTTATCAATGAAATATCGGACTTTCTAATTTTCTGTGTTGTGCAAATATAATAGATACTCCTATTATTAACACGAATGTTTGAATGTATGGTTATTAAACAAGTAAGCGGATGATATACAATTCGTCACAGACAGATCTCTGTCTGAAATATACCGCATGGTGGCAGTCGCGGCGATCTTATAAAAAAATAATCAAATAAAAAAAAAGAACAGATTGTTTATCTCATACTATCTTTTACTTACGAATCCGGACAATAGTCTAATGCCAAATTACATTCATATCTGTCTACCCTTTTTGGAATTACCTGGTAACAAACATCTGTATAAACTCTCGCAATTATAATATTAGAAAGACACCCTAAACAACTGTATAACTAATAAATAATCTGTTTTTTTAATACTATTATCGTATACATAACAATACAATATTATCAAAAAATATGTTCTTCACCATCTCAAGGTATAAACATTGCAAAATGTGTTTTTGTAGAAGACCAATACTTATATTTGAAATATAATTCAGTACAAATAGTGACAAAATCATTTTAGTATATCATTGTATGCTAAACGTTACAATACAATAAGTACCCAGTTATTTCTAAGAGTTTGGAATTAAAAGATTTTAAATTTGGAACATTACCTCCAGATAATACATAAGTCCATAGGAAAATCGTTGGAAGGCATCGGGTAAGGCTTATATCCAGCAGTGGCCACACTAAGGTCGATGATGATAACGAATACAAAATGAATACGAATAATTAATTAACTAAGTAGACATTAATTACCTGATGCAACCTTTTATTCTAATCGATAAATGCAAGTTAACTAAATCAGTTACAGACTAACTTGAACTGTAAATTTTCCTTGTCAGTTCTTCCACACAACCCTGACTGAAAAACGTGTTCCCATTAGGCATACTTAAATGAACAATCCCTTGTACATCGGAAATATGTTATACATACTAAAGATTTAACTGAATGATCTTTACAAACAAAGTCAATGATAGAATGGCGATCACGGACAGGTCGACGTAGCGTAGGTAGGCCTCCCGCAAGTTGGAACGATCTGGTCAATTTTGCGAGTATGTCCTGGATGAGAGTGGAGGTGGACCGATCGTCGTTGCGGTCTTTGAGGGAGGCCTACCCTCAGTGGGCGACATGTGGCAGATGATTCATATACTTAATAAGAATTAACCACATTTAATAAAATAGAAGTGTTTGTATGTAATTTAACAAATGAATTATTCACAAACATGTATTTGCTTAGATTCTCTTCGAAATCAAGTAATCAACTTAGGCTTTGTTTTTATTTTACGGTGACGAAGTCGCGAGCAACCGCTGCACTATATAAATAGTATTTGCAATTATTATAATTATTTTTATATGTAAATTAATTAAACTAAATTCACTAATAAATACTTTAAGCATATATTCGTACGTGGTCTGACTGATTTTAAATGATTGGTGACCACTGTATTTACTAATATTATTGAGTGTTAAAAACACCTGTGGCTTCATTTAACATAGTTAATGCTATAAAATACATAAGGACACGATTTTTTAGAAGCTCTAGTAACCCCTACTTTGGAATTGCGAAGATGAAAGTACAGTTGGATGTCAACATGCTTCCATATTTTTTACTAAAAGTAGAACTCAAGTAGAAATATCAATCGAAGCGAAGCGATCTCTATCTACCCTAGTGTTTTACGGACGGATGTACTTTATACATGTTTTGTCTAAATATGTATTATGTTAGAAATGTCATTTCACGTGTCACGTGTCACATTTCAATACAAACGCGTGTACTCTCACTGTATGGTTAATGACCTTTAGAAGGCAACTGGAGTAGATGCGCTATCGTCGATGCTATCGTTACTATCAGCTTGTCGTCGGCCAATGACCGACGATTTTGGTCCTTCTATTATTACACTAAACATATAAAAGTCTAACGCCCGCATCTTTACAAATACAACACCAATATTTATATCGATGCAAAGTTGTCCACCCAGTACACTGTATACCAAACTACGATTATCATTCATTCTCTAGGAAACAGTAACCGGGTTCAAACGTAAATATGCGTTAATACAATTTCGTCCATAATTACTTAATGACAAACATTCATCCATACATCCAAAACTATAGAATTAATAATGTGTAAGATAAGAAGCTTATGATAGCTACACTTCTTTTACGTACGTAAATAATCACGCTTGTAATCAAAAGGAGTAAGCAGAAATTGATGTAGAAGTTTTTTATAAATTATCAGAGAATGTCTTAAGTTGTTTTTTTTATTACATTTGAAATTGTTTTAATTGCATTCTAAAAATATCATGTCATAAAAATCGTGAAGCGAGTAAATATATTCAAACTGTTTTCAAAACTGATATTTTTTATTCCTATGGAGAGTAAGCCGCGAATTAATTTCGACCATCGAATCTCATATGTACATTTATTTCGACGATCTTACGGTAAAGGAAAACACTGTAATACAATCTACAAGGCGAAGAAATAAAAAGATATGTGTGAAGTAGGCACTAGGCCAGTGCGGTTGACTATGGCCTAGTCACCGCCATCAAAGAGTACGTGCCCCTCAGTTGGGTCGTATAATGCTGATGTACGCTATAAATCGTTTTATTGTAACGTTGTTTATTTATAAAAATTATATAAATAAAATTATTGATAACCATTGTTTTAATAGACACACAGTTCTACGTAACGTGATAAACACGGCGCATAATACATCAAGTCACAAGTTTTAACATACTTCAGATAATTGTAGACTTAATAAATAAGTCATGTTTATGTTTTTCTTTACAAGTATGCAGTGGGAATACAGCGGCATTTCATCTTATAGTCACGTATATTTGTTTACAGAATTTAGATTTCGGCATGGAATGAATTATCGTATCAATTTACACAAAAAGATGACAGTAGATGTGACGTATATATTGTAATAGTTATTGGTTTTTATTCCAACTTAAATGTAAATTGTATTGACAAAGTTGAATATCGATCGTGAGATTTATCAAAGCGCAACTAACTATATACTATGCTCGCCGTCAATTCTAGGAAATGTTAAAACAAATTGCGCACACAACACACAGGGTGCGTGGTGAATACGTTATTGTACTGCAGACGGCGTTCGTTACTTTTTGTCTATATTATAATCAGTTACGATAATGGTCCAAGTATTTGTCAGTGATACTATTTCGTGATTGTTATAAAAAAAAACCGCAGACTTCTACAATATTCCTTCTATTACATTTCGTTGCATGGTTATTCAGACAAGTTTTCGTAAATTAATCTGCAAACATAAAATTATTGAGATAATTTTAGTTATCTCTGTCCATATTTTTTTCAATTACGGAAATGATGTCGAATTTGCTTATCGAATATGTTATCGTGTTTATTAGTGTATCTACAATGTAATGTATTTGTTCGTCCGCAGGTGGGGACGATGAGGGAACAGGAAGGCGACGGGCCGGAGAGCCGTTAGCCGGACTCGATGGACGAGTATGGCGGGCCGGCCAATTGACTTTATCTGTGACTGCGAAATTGACAATTTCCTTTACAGGCAATTTCCACCCGAGCNNNNCCTGAGGGAGCCCTCGAGCTTCGTTACTCATAATCGAGGTTTAGGCTAGGCGCCCTCTGCGCCCGGCCACCTCAAGTTCGGTGAAACTGTAAATGCCTCTTAAAGGCAAACAGTGGCAATCCTGTCACAAAAAAAAAAAAAAAAAACTGTATCGCCTTTAAAATCAATTTAATACCGGACAAGCGGCGCGCGCCCGCCGAACAGTCGATCGTGTGCGAGGAGTGCGGGCGGTGCCGCTGCGAGCAGTGCGCGCGGCCGCGGCCGCTGCCCTCGCGCTGGCTGTGCGGCTAGTGCCTGTGCAGCGCGGAGGCATACGTCGACTACGCGTCGTGCATGTGCTGCGTGAAGGCGCTGCTGTACCACTGCGGCGACGGCGAGGAGGAGGCGCGCGAGCCGTGCGCGTGCGGGCCGCGTCTGTGGTGCGTGGGCGCTCTGGCATTGCCGCTGCCGTGCCTGTGGCTGTACTGGCCGCTGCGCGCGTGCGCGGCCGCGGGCGCAGCGGCATACGCGCGGTTCTCCCGCGCCGGCTGCCGCTGCCCCGCGCCGCACGCGCACGCACACCCGCCCTCCAGTATTATCTAGTCGCGCACGCCCGCGCCCTCCGGGTCGCCGCCGCGCACGCGCTGTACAAATATTTATTGGCGCGCGGGCCGGAGCGCGCGGGAGGACGAGAAGCGAAGTGAGAGTGCCGTGTGTCGTGCGCCCAGTGCGGAGGGCCGAGGGCCAGAACGCGCCCCGCGCCCGAGTGATCGTCTGCCTGTAAATATAGCCGTATAGTGTGAATGTACGTGAACGTGTCGCCCAACGCCGAACGCCGCGAGTCTCAAATTTTCTTGAGACCGAAACGTGTCATATAACGCTAACATTAGTATTTTGGATTCAGTGCGAATCCGGAGATGATTAAGAGATGAGATATAAAACATACTTATTAAGATGTAGATAATTTACCATTTATTTATTAACTGAATTTGTATTTATTTGTAAATAAAACGACATTATATTATAAATACGAATGTTTACTACATCTTGTTTGTTTTTTCTGCAACACCTCCCCCCACCCTGGCCGCAGAAGAGCACGCGCACGTCGGTCAGACATGCCCTGTGTGAAGCTGGTGCTGAGCGCGCCGAGAGCTAGCACCCGCAGCGCGTCGGATGACGAGGCGACGATAACACAATCGTCTCTGTAATCTTCTTATTAAATGTTGACCTTTGATTTTTAACGTCTTATTTTATTTAGTGTTTACGTAACGGCTAGGTATGATTACAAGTGTAGAACCTGTTATGGATTCCAGTAGTTTATAAAATGTTCATGTGAATTTTTAATTTGTGGTGTTGAACATAAAAATCCTTATGTATTAATAGCTTAGTAATATCCGAGCTGACCACACAATGTGATAGTTAATGTGTAATGTTCTTTGGTACTGAGTATTTAGATTTTTGAAAACAAAAATGTCTAGGAAATAAATTTTAGGGATTTATGTACATGGACTATCGTATGTTTATTCGTGTGCATAGATTTTAGCATGCTTTATTGTGTTCTATGAATTCTGAAATGTAATTTTTGACTTCACGCATTGATTCCTGTTTCATCTAGCATTGTAGAATAATGCTGGCGGACAAGTAGTAATAGAGTACGTCGGTGTCGGATTAGTCGGGTCGCTCCGGACGACAGTGACCGAGGTTCCCGCGGGCGGGCCGGGTATAAATAGTGGCGGGGGCTGCGACGGAGGAGGGAGGCAGCGGGAGGAAGCGGTGAATCGCTTCACTTCCTCCGTCGCGTCCGGGATGCGCGCCTCCCGTACATTTCCTGCTTCCTTCGCGACGGCCGCACTCACCCGCCGTGCATTTTAAATTCGGAGAATATAAATCATAAACATTATCTTGTCAGTTATTTCCTTGGAAGGAAATTAATATAAAAAATAACTCTGTACATACCGACTACATCAATTAGCGACTTGGCTTCTATTTACCATACATGCAATAGATTAGTTGCATCAGTTTTAATACTTAGCTCCTGTAATCTTTCTAAACATCAAAACTATCTAGGAATTCTAAAAAATAGAAGACGTGTCTAGTAGACCATTATACTAGTCTACATAATGCTTTGTTAGAGCGTAACAAAACAGCAATATGGACGTGCTGTACACATGTTATTTACAAAGTGGTATGGCGTGTCCCAGCAAGGGAATGTTGGATGGCGTATAAATTGGGACACCAGATGTCAGCGCTGGTAGCCGGATGGGGCTGCCATCTACTAACAATAATACACACTAGGAGTTAAAACGATCAACATTTTGAGGCATGTAATTTAAGACGTTATAACAGGCTCTAGCAAATCATAATCAGATTGGAGAAAAATGTTATCGTATAGGCCGCGGTGGATTCGACCTTTGCCATAGAGCGGATGGATCACTGGCGTGAGCTTGATTTGTGGGCGGCCGTCGCTTACCGTATTCATGAGCGCGCTCGCTATTTCATTGTCAAATCTCGCTATTTATCGACCAGCATTCCTCGGCCCCTGACCCGAGCTGCACTCACTGCCACTTTGACGGTTTCATGTCTTATCAATAATGCTGTTCCGAATACTTGGACGTGCGCGGATAGACAGGAAGAAGATACAAGGTAGTGCTTGGTTTCATCATAAATCGAATCTTGCTAAAGTAATCACTTATATGGTTTGTAAAAATAAAAAAGAAACCTGGAAGTCAACTAGGAATGGAATAAATGACAATGTTTTCTAAGAAGATACACGAAAGAATTCAAAATAGATAACGGTTAGGACGGTTTGAAAACAGAAGTAGTAAAAGCAGTCAATAGGTACCAAGCTATTATAATTTAACTTTTGAATCAGGATCAAATAAAATTAGAGACTTAATTAGCTTGTTGACTATCGTCTAAAATTGGTATTACAGCTGTTATATTAAAACATCAGACCAACACTATAATGTTTGCCAATTGCTGGCATTATCAACAGTGGCGACACCACTCTGTCGACAGATAATACTGAGACGAGCGGTGCTGAACAGTGCTGTCAGACGGCGATAACGCGACTTGCAGGAAGCGGCGTTTTCAAACGGTACAGTGATAGCTTTACACCAACATTGCTATAAAACAACGTACTAATCAAACAATTAAATCTTTCAGACATACTGCCGCACTCATAAACGTTAATAGGATAGTAAAGGAACCCTTTAAATCTACACTAAAAGGAATCCTTTAGCTGCAGTCGATGAAAGAAAATGGATATTTTTATTTGATCAGCGAAAGCGTGGATTGGTTGAAAAATAATTTCATATATTAAAAAGAATTTAAAATGATTGAAATACAAATTCAAATTTCAATTTAACTAACGTTGAAATCGTAAAAGTGATTGCGTTAGTGTATAAACGATGTAAAGGCATAATTTCAGTAACAGATGTCTGCAGCTTCGCTCGCGGACAACTCATGTGGAACTTTTTATATAGCGTTAATTAGATATAGCGACGATGAAGATTCGTTGCGTATTACTTAGTTTTGTGGAACATTAATACCTACTCAACGGACTAGTGTATCGTTTTGAATTCGCAGTCTCTCGTGTAACTATAATCTAGCATTAAAAAAAATAGGACAATTACTCCAATATCATAATCTAATGGAAACTGTCGTTTATTTTGCATTGAGTAATGTCGCTTTACAAAACATATATCGACCGCGGCTCCAGACTCTACCCTCTATAAGTCTATCTATCCAAGGTAAGCATTGCTTTATCCGATCCCTCCCGTTTAAGATTCCTGACGTCAAACGGGCAAATAAACAGCGTCCGCTCGAAGCATAAATCGATTCATTCATACGACGTTTCGCTCAATCAATCAAGTATGAGTATAAATAAAAGATGGCCGCCGCGTACGCGCGCCGACACTTCTGAACTGACGTCACTCACAATGAGATGGATTTTTTTTTTATCCAGCATCTCAGTTGTCTCTACAAAGAGAGACGCCAGGTTATATTCATATTCTAAGAACGTGTTTTTTTTTTACATTTCGACCCATTTCTGTCGTATGAAAAGCAATGTAACATTGAATAGGTTGGGCAGGTTACTACTAAATAGAATAGGTCACATTGTTACTTTGAAGTAAGAATGATGTAATAAAGGCAATGATTTATAGTTTAAGTTGGTATATATTATAGACTCAGCTAAAAAAAATCTACTCAATAACGATTGTTTCGTAGGCTAACTTATGCCAAGACTTCCTCCCCACAGTACTAACGGAGAGTAACTTAAATGTGCTTCAAATTCATCAAAAGTATATATCGCCCAATCAAAAAAAAAACCCACTGTGCCCTCAGCTATCACTGCCCACCGGGATGCGGGCACACGATATATCGCCCAATCATCATCATCATTATCATCATCAACAGCCCTTGTCTGCTCACTGTTGGACATAGGCCTTTCCCAATGCCTTCCACAGTATGCGGTCCTCC
>JAODUI010000028.1:2130350-2143939 GCA_027563995.1 Papilio gigon
ATCCCCGCCACGTGAAAACATCGTGATGCAACCTGCACATATCGGCGATGAAATTCAAAGATATGTGTGAAGTCAATCAACACGCACTGGGCCAGCGTGGTTGACTATGGCCTAGTCACCCCCAATAATAGGGTTGGCTCCGAGTACCTCGAGAAGTTTGCAGGTTTTTATATGTTAAACTACATATAACTGTGTAATGTGCATTTATTATGTAAATGAAAGTAAAGTTGTTCCACGGCTTGTGTGCGGCTGGCGGATATCGTACGCATCCATAATTTTCTCACTTCACCTCATAAAAATGCAATTCCGTAAGTAAAAACTTGACAGCAAGAATATGTTACAAAAAAAAACCGGGCAACTTGTTCGTCTAAAAAGTTTCACATTCATACATTTTTATATTACTTTATAACTTGTCGTAATTTTTTTTTTAAATTCGATGTTTTGAAATATATATTACAAGTTCGAAATACATTTTGAAAATTAAGAAATAACAGAGAATTTATTTTATGAGAAGAGGCAAGCGCTTTTAAAATAACTAAAAATATTATCGTATCAAATAACCAAACTTTTACTAAAAAAAAACAAATAAATTAAAATTCACAATACAAAAACACAACTCAAGCTACCTTGTATTTATCATTCGTAACTTAACTACAATACAATGAAAAGTTTTTATGTAGGTAGACAAAAAAAAATAGATTGACGATAAAAAAAAGTTGCGATCTCATGGTGCTTTAAGTTCGTCCAGTTTCACAAGCAAGGTGAACAACGGGTTGGGCACCGATCGGGGTGGACTCACTTAGCCCGCAAGAGACAAGAGTCACGACTAACATAGGTCAAAGCCCTTGGCGTTTTTTAACTAAATACTCACAAATCAATCACCCGGGAGTTTCTATCCCTCGAACTGAACAACACTATGCGTGGAGAGCGAACATCACTAGATAATTTATCATAATCACTGGTCGCGTTAAATGGCGGGCATCCACGCGTGCGAGCGGCGCGATGTCTGGGGACAAACTAAGTGAATATCTTGGTGCTCGTGGTGCGTGACCACTGCACGTGCCCGCTGCCGCAGAGCAGCGCGAGCGCATCTCAAATCTTCGCGAGTAGGCTGCCTAAACATACATGATGCCATTTTATATTTTTATTCCAAAATTTTCATAACATAACCTAATGTAAGTTATGCATAAAACTATTCTTATTATAACATTCTTGATGGCCTTGCGACTTCTTGGTATTTTAACAAATAGTTACCCTATGTTCCTTTCTTGTAACGAATTGGTTAAATAATCTAAGAATGAATTAATACCGTAAGCATAATTCAACAAACTTCAGAAGGTGTAGCTAATTTCATATTATGTCTTTAAAAGTACTTTTCTAGAAACGTATAACTTAATCTACTCTTTTAATATAAGTTTTACATATAAAAATTAATGAAATGATTAGTGTGTTGGATTCCTTATGTTTGCAAGTTTAACGCTTTGCCTTCATCTACCATTTTGATAGTAAGTTGCCAGATTGCGTCAGGAGTCAACTGTTAAGTTAAATAAATGTTCTTAATTCAGAAAACTCATATTTTTTTTTCAGTTAACCTTATAACTATATACTTACTTTTATATACTGACAATATGAAAATTTTGTCACATTTACATAGAATATTGAATTTATATTTAAATTATACGATCGCTAGAATTTACGATGTTTAGTTTCTCGTTCCTTTTGTCATTCACAACCAAAAATGTAATCAAAGAAGAGTCTTTATTATAAGAATTATGAACTAATTTATGAAATTATGATTTTTTTTAAATTATGAACAGTAGAATTTGGCATGATCATAATTTTAAAACTCGAACCATGCTAATATAGAGTAGAGTGGCCGGAGCACCATCATTTACGCTTTTTCCTCTCCAGGTTTCTAGTTTATGAACGTTGCTTGAAGCTTCGGTTTTTTGCCGTAGTATTGTTAATATAATACGCAGCTCCACTAACCTGTTCCCGCTAAAAATATACTAGTCCACGCCTCTTTTTGCCTCTGCTGTCAATCATAAGCCAGACTAATAACACTGGTTATCTTATTATAATGTTCAGATACAGCTTAGTGATGGTGCAGCTCAGTCTAGTTTCTCAAATGGGCGAGGTGTATAGGTTGGATATTTGGTAAGAAGATTTAGATAAAAGATATGAAACTAAAGACAAAAGTTACGTAAAATAAATAGATTCACAAATCATCACAATCATCATCATCGAACGATGAACAGCTGTAAAAGAAAGATAAAACGGACAACACTCCCGTATTCATCCGGTGTCGGTCTAGTTTCGAGCTCAAGTGCTCTTCATCTGAGGGGTATTGGTATTATTTCGGTGTCGGGCCTGTGTTGCGGGGTCCGGGGGAGCGACGTCGAAGTATGATACCGAAGCGTAACTGGTGTTAAAGTTTGTTCATGTCTTACGAAAGTTTGAATATATATTTTTTTTATATTAAAGGGGGCAAACGAGACTCGGATCGCCTAAAATTATTTGATCCAACGCCCATGGACATCAGCAACACCAGAGGAATCGCAGATGCGTTGCCGGCCTTTAAGGAAGGCATACGCTCTCTTCTTGAAGGACCCTATTCTACACTTATCGTAGTCAAGTGTTAATTATTGGATTTCTTTAATTTATATTTAATATGCGAGTGTTAAACATATTTGGAATTCTTTTGTCGAACTTTAATTTGTTTAAAAGTTTTTAATTAGAATCCAATCAAAGTATTATAAATGTCAACGTGCAGCGGAATTAATTGTAGCTTAGTAATTAGCTGCTGGAGATAGCGGCGCTGGGGGAGCGAGGCGCGCGGCGCGGCGGCGGATCAGAGCGTTGTGCCGGAAACAGGAAGAGGGCAATCAACATTCCTAAAAATATCACACATTTGGTGTTCATCCGGCGAGCACGCCGCGCCAGGCACAGGGCTGCCTTGGTACATTATCCAACATCTTACTTCATCTAAGAAAATCGATCTAACTTAATAAAATATCTGGGTATTGAGTAACGTAATTTTTCAATTAACTTTTAACTTTGAGTATATTTCATTGACAATTAAACGCTTCAAACAATATAACACTTGCTTAAATACGAAGGGATTCTGGTATACATGATTATGGAATGTCAAATGCTACTTCCTGTATTTTTGAAACAAATGTTGAAAACGAGATATGCAATACGGTAGCTGACTCGCGCGATTGGAACATAAGAATAACGTAAATGAATTTTATACAATATTAAATATGTATTTAAAGTGGCAACTTTATGTGATGGTCTGATTTTACGGTTAAAAGATATAAAAATATAATTACGCGTCCTCGTTATTGAAATCGTAAAAACGTACGCCGTGGCCGAATTTAAAATTTAAATTTAGAATTTTTATAACGCGCACATTAATTTCGGCGCGACTTTCATTGAAAAAAGCAATTAGGAGGTTCGGTTAATGCCCGCGTGTTATGTACATAGAATTATTACACACATGTATCATAATAAACCGTTTTTTTGCTATTAAGTTTAAATTATTAACTTATAAATAATAAAATAACATTTATTTTAAATTCACGCTTGTTTTCAAACTTTAAAATTAATCTGCTATGTTTTTTAAACTGGCAACCCTAAATACTCCAGCCAGAATAACTAGGTAAGCCAGAAAGCAACTCCTTCCGTCTCGACGTCTTCCCTCTTCGTAACATTAAATGGATGTTCTCATTAATTGGATTTGTAGGCACCTTCATCTCCAACGTCCGTAATAAACGGGCATCCGCCAAAATAAACATCATGTTCAAAATCGTAGATGATTTGAATATTACTTATTTCCTCGTCCATGTTTATGCTTTTTTGTATTAATCCGTAATCACTTATTATACTGCTATCTGATGTGTTATGATGTTATTTGAATTTGAAGGTGATCAAATTACCCATTGGTCAAAACAACAAAACGACGTCATTGACAACGTATTCACTATTTTCAACCAACGATGTCTCACTTCACAACTTCCATAGAAATAGTCGTGCAGCTAGTCGCTTGGTAAAAATGGACTATTAGATGGAAATCAAAAGGACATACTTAAGCTTCTACTTTGTCAGCGTTCCTTGTATCACAAAAGCACATTAATGTTAGGAATATATTTGCGAAGAATCAATGTTTATTGTAATGGCATCGACTTATCGATTATGATTGGGAGTGCGGTGTGCGGTGTACGGCGTGCGGTGTGCGCTGTGCGGCGAGCGGCGCGAGGCGCGGGCGTATTAGGATTCGAGTCGTGGCCGGCTAGTGCTCGCCGTCGCACAATTAGATAATTTCTATTATTTATATGCGGAGGCGAGGCGCGGCGCGCATCGAAACGACGCGGCTTCCTTCGCCGCTGGACGTACGTAGAAGTCCGGCGGTCGGTTCGCGCTAAACAGGATGCCCTCCGCGGCACTTATCATTTAATTCACAAAAAGTTCCTGTCGCTGCTGCCTCGCCTTCCTGCAGGTGACGCTACCTCTCCTCTGCTCTTCAAGTCCTCCATGGTAATATTGATAAACGTGTCAGCGTGCTAAAGGGACACCCTCAATACTGATACCTACAGGAGAGCACACCATTACTTACTACACACCGGTCGTACCCACAGTAGTTTAATAGTTTACTATCGTTAGTTTAATTGGTAATTAAGAAGTCACTAACTTAGATTTCTTAAACTATAGTATAATGAAGGCTACACTTCAGTTTTACCTGATCAGTTAAATCGCGTACAGCGTCGCGAACCAACTCTAAATGTGTTTTCCATTCATTTCATTCCATCAATTCTTTGCATCGGATAGTGCGGGAGTGGGTAAAAAAAGCATACCTTCACCAACAGACACGAAGTAAGGGTGTTGGCTGCGGGCCATCACTTGAAACGCATTCACGAGATCATTGTTACGTAACGCTGGGTGTGTTCATACAACTGGGCCTCTGCCAAACTTGTATGGAATTGTTCCCTTGTATTGGAGCCGTGCTGTCTGTGGACTGCGACATTTATAGCCATTATAAAGCTACAAAATATTTTATATAAATTAGATTTTTTTTTATAAGAAGAAAAGAATAAAAAGTCAATTTTTGAATGTATTGCATTTTATAGCCATTATAAAGCTATACATTAATATATATAAATGTTTAAAAAAATAAAAGAAAAAAAAAACAATTTTTGGATTTAAGTTTTTATTAAATTATTAATATTTAATACAATGCACCCGTTTGCTTTGTCCAACAAATTAATGTAAACAGGAGATGTACATACCTATATAAGAAATTATAAAAGCCGTTGTAATATTTTATATTTTACATTCATATGATAAATATCGGACATTTCCAGCGACACTCAGAGACTTAACAACTGTCACTTGGTAACACATTCGGTGGCTTGCGACGATACTTAGAATGAAGCGATTGATCAATTTAGAAATAAATAATTAAAATGTAAAAAAAAAAATCATTGGGAGACATTGAAATAAGACATAAATAATAAAAAAAAATATTAAGTCTGCTAAACACCTTGTTATAAATGCACACGAAGATGTGTAGCCGGCTTTATAGGAAATTTACACCTTAGTTAAAAACTATATTTGCTGCCCGCAGCTATTTTGTGCGCAGTTACAATTTTAAAGTACAAAAAAAAAATGCTTCACAACATAAATAAAATTTAAATTACCAAAACGCCGGAATAATTGACTGAAGAAAGTTATTTTTCTTATACCTACGTCATCTAATTCGAATTCTACATCACTATATCGTGTAAAACATGGAAAGTGCTGAGACCACGTGATTCTTTATAAACTAATATACTATAACAATATTGAATATATATAAAAGAATTTGACATTATCTGTGTGTTTGAAATGCATTGAAAAATGTGGATTTAATCCGATAAATGCAATTTATCACTATATTTAAACGTAAAACAGCCTCACTCTGGAAGTCGTTATGTGGAGATCTCCGTCGAAGAATTTCGTCTCGATAACAACGTTGCCGCTGGAAAGTACCCCAGGAATGTCATCACACAATTATTAAACATTCTGGTATCAACAATACCAATTGTGGAAATAATTAAATTGCGCCATCTAGTGATACATTATCTTAATTGTCGATAGTTATCTAATACCGTTATCTCATCTTTTCGTTAGATGGCGCTGTACTTTGTCTTTAGCTAATTATAATTCTAGAACACAAAATCGATTTTTCTTAAAAGGAAAAACCGAAATTAACTTAATCTATAATGACATTGCAAACACTGTAAAAATGTAAATCCAATACCCGTATAAAGCTTCTTGGCTAAATATATTGCATTTGATTAACAAGTTGTCATAACTACCTTATAAATGCGGGCTAAGAATTTAACTTTAGCCCATGTAATGTTAACACAATAATTTACTCACTTCAGTACATTGGCCGGCATCATCTGTGACTCCGGAGCAGACTCGATAATAGATTGCCATGTGTTAGTTGAATTTGCTATAACATAGCCAAAATCAAAAAACCATTCCTCGAGACATCGCCCTTTGAACAACACTTTCTGAAATGTTTTATTTTAGCAGATGTACATTATGATAACATACTTATATATTAATTAGAAAATGCTTCCCTCCAATATTCTTAATGGGTCATTGGCACCAAAAAGTTTTACTGTCCCACAACTTGTCAGGGTTATACTTCTAGTAAGCACAAGTTGTGAAAACAACCCAGTAAACACTACCTCGGAAGATGGACCCTCATTGGTATAAAACTGGTTCTATCACTTCATTAATTATAGTGTAGCTATCGTTCATTTTATAACAAAGATTTACCAAAATTCAAACAGTTTTGTTACCTGTTCTAAACGAAACCGATCCATAGATTCAATGGAACTGAAGTTCATCTCTCGGGAGACAACCCGACACTTCAGTATCCTCTTGGGTACTCTAGCTTCGTGTTCTACATCTGGGTTGGACATGTCTTCATTGTGTTGCCATAGTATTTTTCCTGGGAATCATACAAAAATCTGATGACATATTTTTAAATAGTTTGCTATTGCCATAAATATTTAGTTAAAATATATTTTAATTCCATCTCTACAACTTTTCGTCTTTGGATAGGTGTGAAGACCATATTTTGTGCCATTAACTTGCAGAGAAATCACTTTTTAATGAAGAAAATAATAATGATATCCGAGTTGTTGAAAACGTCGGAATGATACAATGAAACAGAGTGACTGTAGAGTTTAAATATTTGTGAAATAATTTACCAGTGTCCGCATCACGTAGGTTCATCCAATTACTGGTGCAAATATGATGTAAGGCAAACTAAAAAAGATGTATAGAAATATTAATTTAGGTTTTTCACTTGGTATCACTGTAAACTAGAATATATTCGTTTTCACAAACAAAGAATACAAATAATGATATAATTATTGCAACAGAGAGAATAAAAAGATGCTGAAAAAGAAGAAAATTGGTTATAAATGGCTAGCAAGTCAAAGAACCATAAAATGGCTATCTATGATATAGTAAATCTAATATGTGGTTCTTGAGGAATTAATCGCAAAGCAATATTTAAGGGTTTCACATAGGATTTATAATAGATACGAGTGAAATAAGAATGATGTCTAACATATGGTACATGAATATGCAATATGGACAAATGTTGTTTTATTTGTTTATCTATAAAATCAAGCAAAACAGTAATTGTGTTTTATCTGGAAATGTAACTAAATAAATATACATAAACCTTTTTAACACAAATCGCAAACATTAGTGAACTGTAGTTACAATGGAGGTACATGAAAAATTCGCTTTGAATGTGGATAATAAACATTTTTCAATTTTCACACAACATTTATCTCAGTAAAAAAAGTATGTTCTTTTGGTATTTCTGTTCTTATCAATGGTTTAATTTAGATAATGTTTTGCTTATGTGCAAATATAAAGGATACATTTGAAAGCCTCTTAGGATCGTATCCACTCGATCTTGTCTGTTTTCTTCGACAGATAGAACTTCCGTCATTCTTGATAGAATTTAATTAATCACTAAAAATTTTAACTATTTATAATTCGAGGTAAAGCCTCAAAAATGGACTATTTATGTTAAAAACTCAATATTCGGGCTGCAAATAAAAAATACCACAACAAAAAACGTCATTTCCTAAGCAAACCAATGTTGCCAATTGTCATTTGTCATAATATTGCAATATTCAAAGTTGAGAATTGTGTCACACACCCTTTAAATTGAAAATGTTTACAATTAAAATATGTTTTATTGACGGGTATACATCACGTGTTAGAAATTGTATCGATTAATAATCCACAATAAAATTTGTATTAACAGCGTTCGACATATCCATTTTGATTCTCTTCGCCTTTTCAATTTCTTTCTACTCTTTGGTACAATGTGACAGTAAAATTGTTGTATTTTGACAATTTTATTATTTAATTTTTTAATAAATATCCGAAATGTATAAAGGATTATCGAGAATTCTGTCTTGTTACTGTTCAGACAAAATACCACACTGTATATCTCCAGTTTTTACCTCAGTTTTAACTACACGAAAGGGACACTTAGGATATTTAGGTTATGTTTTCAAAAGGACGAAAAAACATGATAAAGGTGGTCTTTCGACATTATTTACCCCAGTACCGGTTAAACCAAATCCAGATGACATAAACGTCGGAGAAGAATTCACGGGAAGGCTTAAGAAACAAGATTTATTAAAAATTCTAAATAAATTTTACCAAAAGGCCGAAGTTAGATCGCTTGCTTCAGAAAATGGTTTGGATGACCAACTATTGCATCAGGCTTTTTTATCATTTAGAAGGCATTGTTTAGAACATGATTTACCTCCTGATTTACATATAATTATAAGTGATATACTGCATGGTAAGTATTTATGGTAACAATTATATTACCACATTATTCTCTTGTTAAGAACAAACTTCAGTATGTTAAATTTAATAATTTTTAATACATTGACTCCTATTACTCTTGCCAAAACGTAGCTTGTGAATAATAATTATTCAATATTTAAATTGATGATTTAAGGTGCGGGACATATAGATGACTTATTTCCATACTTCCTTAGACATGCCAGATTAGCGTTTCCACATTTGGATTGCTTAGATGATTTAAAAAAAATATCCGACTTAAGAACTCCAGCAAATTGGTAAGAACTAATTACAACCAATAACTATTTTCATAGTGGACTTTTTGCTTTTCCATGTACACAAACAGACTTTTTTAATCTGTACGTTTTTGACACATTTAGATAAAACTCAAATGTGTCTACTGTAACTTAACTATCGTTTCTTTTACTTCTTATTAGTATAACAAAGTTTTAAATGTAAATATTTTTTTAGAATGTTAAATGCATTTTGTGATTTAAAATTCTATGCGCAGGTATCCACAGGCACGTCATTTAAATAGGAAAATAATCTTTCATGCTGGACCAACAAATTCTGGTAAAACTTATCATGCAATGGAGCGGTTTCTTACTGCTAAATCGGGTGTGTATTGTGGACCTTTGAAACTACTAGCCACTGAAATTTATCACAAATCCAATAGTAAAGTAAGTATTTTTAATCATAAAAATTAATGTCATTACTTTATGCTATGTAAATATTATTAAAAAATATGTATATTATATTAAAATACAATATTATATTACTTCAATTAGTCTATGTATTACTTAATCATTTCGCTATATAAAAATCCTATTTGCACAATAAATAAATATTTTTTTAACATAGTTTTTTTTTCTTAAACTAAAAAATTGTTTTGTATTACATAAAAGTGTTCTAACTTATTTCTATGAATTGAATGAGTTGAGAGAGAAAAGTTGAATGTTTTATTTCAGGGTACACCGTGTGATTTAATAACTGGTGAAGAAAGGCGGCACGCATCACAGTACCAGACACTAATGGAAAAAGTTGAAAGTGAAAGTACAGAGACTGATAATTATTTACTAAGCGAACCAGAACTCGTACCATCTAGTCATGTGGCTTGTACAGTTGAGATGACCTCGCTGAACGACACATGTAAGGTTTATCATTTAAAATATTAGTATATATTTTGTTTTTACCATTCCAATTAAACTCGAACCTTGAGGTAGTTTATGGTTCAAAATAATCGAATAGCAGGATTCGAACTCTCGACCACATAATCGGAAAGCGACCTTAATTTTAACCTATAGGTTACTGTTGCCTAACTATATTAATATACGACATAAAAAACGTGAACATGATATTGGCAATGTGACACATTGGAAGTTATTGTGACGATTTTTTTTTTTAACCAAATATGTACTTTTTTGATATAATGTACAATTTAGAACAATTTTTTTCTTTGTGTGTTTTTCAGATGAAGTGGCAATTATTGATGAAATTCAAATGGTAGGAGACCGGGGCAGAGGGTGGGCGTGGACTAGGGCTGTTTTAGGTAATTAATATTACAGTGATTTTAGCTTAGATTTAATGAATTTAAATAAAAATGGTTTGAGATCTATATGTAGTAATGCCACTAGTTAGTTACCTAGTTATGGGGGCTCATTTTCCGCAACCACGGCTAGCGTATTTGCGTCTAGGCAGGACATAGGCTTACTCTAGCTAACCCAGCTCGAAAGAATCTCAGCAACTACAGTAGTGACGTCGTGTATGTAATCGGTTGTTGCAGATCTTACAATATTACTATTAATTGATGTTAAATTGAGAACATTGAATGTGTAAATTTGTACCAATTCAATTGAAATTTTTAATGCGGTTATTTAAGGTTTGCAAGCAGATGAAATACATTTGTGCGGTGAAGCTGGTGCAATAAATCTAATTGAAGAAATTTGCTATACTACCGGTGAAGAAATAGAGGTATAGATTAATTTTGCATATGAAATATCTATGGGTGTGCATAAATAACTATAAAAACAATGTTATCCCCGTTTATATGTACATAATGAGCACTGTAATTAAATATGCAAAAGAGCTAAACACTATCACTTTCCTGGACCGTCTGCTTTATGTGATTTAGTGATTCTACTACCAGTTATTTACTTGACTTAATTTTAAATTTCCAGGTTCGTACATATAAAAGACTAACGGAATTGAAAGTGGAGGATAGTGCGCTGGGTTCGCTAGACCATGTGCGTCCCGGCGACTGCATAGTGTGTTTCAATAAGAACGACATATACAGTGTAAGCAGAGCCATTGAACAGAGGTCAGTCCTGTGAGGCAGGTATCCAACATATATAATTATACTTAATATGTACAGTCATTGCACTTTGCGGTGTTTTAGTTTTAAGTAAATGGTAATTTGAACGTTTCTGGCGACGACACGGAAACAATAACCAATAGGATGCAGTTTTTAAATGTGTCTTTACAAAAAATCGATCAATAATACACGGTTAATTGTTTTTTACTATTATCTGGTCATTTGCATAACTCACTGCCTCCTAATTGGTTATTTGTAAAAAACGGCGGAGTTTGTCTCGTTACAAAAAACAAGGCATTTTTTCTGTAATTTGAACATCGTGAGGGACCCTGATTGTACACAAATTCGGAGATATAGAGTTGAAAGTTCAGAATATTTTCAATTAAATATTATTGTGGATGAATGTGTAATATAATCAATTTAATTTTGCAGAATGCTTTGTATGTTTATACTAATTGGTAATATTGTATGTGGCAGGGGTCATGAGGTGGCAGTGATATACGGCAGCCTGCCGCCCGGCACTAAGCTGGCGCAGGCCAACAAGTTCAACGACCCCGACAGTTCCTGTAAAGTGATGGTGGCCACGGACGCTATCGGGCTTGGCATCAATTTGTAAGTTAATTCTCGTTTTCAAGTATATGATGAAGATATGTAACATTATCCATCAGTCCATCCGTCCATCCAAGATTTCGTATTTTTATTAGTAAGATTTAATGTTATACTTGACAAAGTAAAATAACATTAATAAGTGTTTGTGTATTTATAGGAGCATACGGCGGATAATATTCTATTCACTAATAAAACCGGTGGTTAATGAAGACGGTGATAAAGAAATGGACGTCATCAGTATATCACAAGCTTTACAAATTGCAGGTTATTTTTTATTTTTTTATTAGTAGATTATTGTTAATTAACTAATTTCTATTGTGACCATTCCTGGTAACTTTGTAAAAGTTTGTCTTAGGATATAGTTCACAATAGTCAAATGGCGTAGTTTGAACCCACGACCGCTAGATCGGTAGTCCGTACCCTTAACCATTAGGCTATTGGTGCTTTAAACAAAAAAACTATTTAAGAAATTAATATATCTAAGTCTTAAATACGGTATTTTATATATTTTCAATGCATCCCGATTTATTTTTTCGTTAAAGTATACCCGATTCTGATGTTGGCACTTGGCGCGGTAGAGTTCTCTTAGTCACGATGTGCCAAGTCAGATTTACTATTATATTATTTCTTGGTAATCTTCAGGCAGAGCTGGCAGATACGGCAGCGCGTGGGAGACAGGCTACGTGACCACGTACCGGCCGGAGGACCTGGCGACATTGAAGACTCTGTTATCGAAACCTTCGGACCCTGTGACTCAGGCGGGGCTGCATCCCACGGCGGAGCAAATGGAGCTGTACGCTTATCATCTCCCTCACGCTACTCTTAGTAGTTTAATGGTATGAGATTTTATTATATTTTTCAATTTGCAATCTATTTTCTAATGTTTTCAAACTGATTTTTTTTTAATTTTGAAGCAACTGAAAATCTTATATTGAAAGTTCGATCCAATTAAATCTATTAAATAGTTCGCGGGCCGCAGTTTGACGACCGCTGCAGTTAGTGGATCATTCGAGACCGAGTAGTAAGGCAAACGAACTTTAGCGATAGAAAGACCTGCATTAAATACATACGCGTAATTATTTAAATTTCGGTCAATATAATACAAATACTGATTTAAAAATATCAAATGTATTGGAAAATTAAAAATTAATGGAATGTCATACTTATTTCTAAGACTTAGCTCATAATGGTCAAAATTAATTAACTAAAAGATGTCCACGTCTACTGGTCTCCTGAGGACTGTCTAATAGGTCTACTGGAAGATAGACTAAGTCAACTCAGTAGACCTTGGTCTACGATGTCGAAGATGATAAAAAGTCTGTCAAAAGTCTGTCATAACTGACGTATGTTGTGATGCCAGGATATCTTCGTGCACCTGTGCACCGTGGACGACTCCCTGTACTTCATGTGCAACACGGAGGCGTTCAAGTTCCTGGCGGAGATGATTCAGCACGTGCCGCTGCCGCTGCGCGCGCGCTACGTCTTCTGCTGCGCGCCCATCAACAACAAGCTGCCCTTCGTCTGCGCCACATTCCTCAAGGTCAACATATAGTGTAAACTTCACGACATCACCCTATAGGGGTGAGCAGGGATTACGCTTCTGCTTCATTTCATATAATTTGTGTTAATTTATTTTGCCACTCCAACTAAGCTTGTATTAGTATATGGTTTATAATAATCGAATGGCGAGATTCGAAGTCACGGTCACGTGATTGGAAATTCGTACTCCCAACCATTAGGCTATCCCGCTCCGTAACTAGACGATAGT
>JAODUI010000028.1:2156543-2172437 GCA_027563995.1 Papilio gigon
ACTGACACCGAGTTGCACGTGAGTTAAGCCGTTTTATAAGTTATATAGTGAAATGTCTCACGAAAGTTTTAATAGTTCAAATTAAAATGATTCATTTTAATTTCAGGTGGGGTTCGGTCGAAATGGAACATTGTTTGCCATTGAAGCGGGCAGAGTGATTGTAACATGTGAAAAGTTTGACCCCAACTGGGATCACACGTGGGTGCAGCGGAATTACGCTGGAAGAACTAATCAAACCATATTCAAGAAATACTATAATGTCATACCGGAGACTCAGCACAACAGATTTAAATTAATTGATGAAGTTTAAAATATGTTTTAGTATTAGTCATTAGTTAAATAAATTAGTAATGTTTATATTTATCTTTTTTGTATCATAAATGTTGTTTTGTTCACACAACAAATTTTATACATATTAAAAAAATAATAATATACAAGTAGCGCGATCTCGCGTCAAATATATGTACTCGCAGTGTAGAATTTCTTGCTGTCTTTTCTCTTTACACTTTTATTCGCTAGATGGCATTGTTTTAAACTTCTAAAACATTGCCGATTATTTTTATAAACTAACTCCAATCGACTGAATCAAGATAAAAAGAAGTTTAAGTTTTATTTTGTGCCCATTCTTTACGACGCAACTAATGCCAACATTGCCAACATAAGTACTCATTGTTCAGATATCTGGTACTGTCTGAATATCTGTTGCAAACATTGACGTATATTACGTTGGCGCGAGGATTGTTTTAATGCCTTACAGTCTTATTACATATAAAAAAATCTGCAGTGCTACATGTTAGATGAAAATGTTAAAAAATGAGACAGGTAGGACGAGGAGATTGGCGATTTTCCGGCTTCGAAATGACTTCCGGTCAGACCGGATGTTACCCGGACGACAGGTACTACAGCTTATCAATCTTTCTGTTACTTACTGTATTGGCTATAAGTTTTAAACAACATTACTTCACACGATTTTATCTGGTACACAAGTTCTAAGCCAATAAGATTTCTTCACGTTGAAGAGAACTCGTGTTAATGTAAACTTAAAGACATTTTGATCCCACCGCGATGTGAGCTTGTGACGTAAGATTTCTACGCACCCTACGAAAGGGAAAAGTGAAAAATGAATGCGTTAAACTAAAAGTTCGGAATAAAAAACATCTTGTACATTTTGGATTTTGATATGAAATCTTTGATGGATTTTTACAATCTATATTAATGGGTCAAAATTTCTGTTTTTTTAAATTTATTTATAAGGTTTAATAATTTAATAGCGTCCTCATCATCATCAGCCCTTGTCTGCCCACTGCTGGACATAGGCTTTTTCCAATGCATTCCACAGTACACGGTCCACCGTCTTCCGCATCGAACAACTCCTTTCCGTCCGCGCAAGTCGTCGGTCCATCTGGAGGGAGGATACCATACAAGTATACCATTATGAAAGTAATATTAATAAATAGTACAGCTATACACGATTTTTATATAGTCATATTACAGTAGTGTAAATGGAAAAATTCAATCCATAAGTGCCAGCAACACGTGACAAGAGTTTTGTAGCAAAAAGTTTAATTTAGCCCTTGAGTTATAGGACGGGCGCTGAGCGCGTTATTGGGCGCAAGCAGCCACTGCAATATGCCCGAGAAAAATTACAAGCAGGAAATCTTGAAACACCCTTCGCCTTGCAGCGGAGGGTAGACGAGAAACGATGCCTCGTTAATTCCATGTGTATTTTTACACTCACTATTGAAAGAGTTTAGTGTTTTGTAATAGTTAATATTTGTTACAGAGTTGATTTCGTTTTATTTTCTTCTTAATTTCAAGTCGTTAAAGCCTTACAATGTGTAAATGATAATAACTGTTTCTTGTTTTTTTTTTTTTTTACAATTGTGTTGATAACGTTTCATTTTGTTTATATTATTTTATAAGAACTACAAAAGTGAAAATGAATTTGCTATTTAATTTAACCAGCTGACGTTCGCTATTTCGTTTGTGCAGATAAAAAAAAAACTTAATAAATAGTTTATAGCCTATCGCAGAAAGTAGTCTATTTCTGTGCCAAATGTCATTCAGATCTGTAAAGTCGTTTTAAACTTTGGAACAACATTCCTGAAGTTTCATTGCCTCCATGAGATGCGTAAATGTGGGAGCGTTAGCTTCACACTTACATAGCTTGTAATCAGCGCATTACACTGATAAATAAATCACAATTTAATAACAACCTTAAGTAAATAGAAATAGAGTTCGAAATGGATTACCACAGATACCAATTACATATCACTCTGGACATAGAGTCGGTAGTGTTTGTAATGAAAGCCGGTGACACGTCCCCGCATTGTCTATGCTCGAGTGATGTGACAGCGCAGTTTTTTTTTTTTGTGAACGCGTCGTTTTCTTTATGCCGACCTACAAACGCAGCAAACTGGAAACTGCATCAACATCCACTGTGTAGTGTATTTGCACTCTGTTAATTGTGCAACTAAAAACCTCCTTTGAGGTTATTTAATATTTAATAAACAAATATAAATTAATAACTTGATATTCACAATACGTTTCTAATACATTGTTCTGAATTCAAGATTGGTAGATTGTTTTTTATTCGTAAAAAAATATTTTATGAAATACGCATTGTCTACAATTTGACTATTACTTAACTACACTTAAATCCTTAATATATAACAAAGTATACAAGTCTATAGTAATGTTAAAAAATACATAAAGAGATGAAAAGATGAAGGTACCATCAAGGATTTATGCACATGTTGAAATTACTCGGGTAGGCGGTAAATAAAGACGTGTCGTTTAAAGGGAACGCAGACGTAACCCCGAACCGCTGTCGCCCTCTTTAATCCACCTGAACATGTTTTATGAACATCAAGTTTTACGTATAAAAAGTTTTGACAGCCAACGTGCTGCGTCAATAAACACAAGCCCTATAACTCAGCCACTCCGTTCTTTTATGTTAATTCTTATTGTTTTAATATTTCAAGAGGTGGTTGTTGCTTTTAAGTTTACGCACCTTCAAAGATTGAAGCATCGTAAAACGTTTTTTTTTTTATATTCAACGCGATTTTCTTTATCTATTTATACCGTCGTTTTCTTTAATCATAATTATAAAGTGTTTATATGGACGTACAGCTGTCTTGTTTTATATTTTTTTTTAAGTTAACTTTAAAATTTCTGTTGTATTTTTCTGATTACAAAAACCCTTGCTACTATAAATTAGGTTGCGGAAATATCATTTGAATCATATCGATTTTCTTGTGAATAATGGATATGTAATCTGTTTGTACTTGTACGATAGATTAATGGTCGAACTATGCTGGACTATAATTATAATAACAACACAACGTGACCATCTGCAAGAGGTCTTATCACTATACTCGTCAGGAATCCTGGCGAATCTTCTGTTTTATAATCAAAAGGCAACCGTACCCATATCTTTTCTGCAATACTCCTCCATTTTCGTTACATCGGAAATGAGGGTTTTAACATTTAAACAATGATTAGATTGACGCAAATGTAAATTGTAGGTTTTCGTGTTTTTATTGAAAACCTATTAGCCGTGTATCGATCTAGCTGGGACGTCAGGTGATTTACGTCGCTGCCTTCGTAATTCGTTGCCCTGACGGACGTCCCGTATAAATCAATGTTGGACCCCCGTTAACCGGACATTTATCTCGGCTCGGCGATAAAAAACTCCGCCGTCAGAGGAGCGGCGTGCAAGTCGCGTGCATACTTATTGCCACGTCGGCTTTTGGTGACAAATACACATTGCTGTTGCTTTTTTTTTAATTTCAACCCATTCTTACGTAGTCTGCCATGAACATTGGTAAAAAATAAGAAACAAAGACTTTTGTTGCACACTACTACAGTAAACGTAAACAATCGTTGCTTCTTTGAGTTCATCACTTCTTAGTATATTTCAAAACAACGGTATTCCATTATTTTATTTGTACACGGTACGATTTAAATCTTCCTTGCTTAACAAAAATGGTTACGTTTCGTTTGATAATATTACAAATAGTATTACGTAAAACAAAAAGCGGAAAACTCGTAAAAAGTGAATTTAATTTATGAGCAAACGATAAAAAAAGATGAAATTATGATAAATCGAGTGATATTTCAAAGTCGAGGTTGATTTAAGTAATGTAAAAAGATTGCGACATCTTGTATAATATTCATGGAAAGACATAATTTAATTGCGAGAGACGGGCGCGGGCGCGGGCGCGGGCACGGGCGCGGGGGACGCGGCGCGGGGCGCGGGCTCGCCGACCGAGATTAGACTCTTGTCTCCAAAAACATGTTATGAAATGAATGTTTCAATGTAATTACGTAAAATTATTTTCATTTCATGTTTCGGAATTATTTACTTGTACATTTTTACCTGGTTTATGTTTGTGTAGTTTTCTCATAATCAAAAATTAGTACTTAAAAAGCTTCTAGCGAAGTGTCAATTTTCTTAATAAATTTTACGTGTTAATTATATTTGATTATGTTAGGCTCGTTTGAGGTTTATGTCCACATTTAAAATGTATGCTTTTTTGATAAAATATTAGCAGATTTTCGTTAATTCACTAAAATTTCTTGTAACCATTCCTGTTAAGCTGGAAAAAACTTGTGTTACTATATGGTCCATGACAATAACCGAATGTCGAGATTCGAACACACGACCGCTAGATCGGTAGTCCGTACGCTTAACCATTAGGCTATTGGCGCTTTAAATTTATTTGAAATTTTGTTTCAAATAAAATTTGATCGACATAGGCTATTTATCTTTCATAGAAGTAAGAACGCTCAGACCCGCTGTCTCGGCAGTCATCTGTTAATTATTGTTTAATTAGAGGTTAGGAACATTAAAGAGTTGAAGTTTGATTTACAAAGATCAAGTTTTGTAAGTAACATCTTTAAAAGGCTCCAGCAAACAGCTTAATGGAGTTAACCTGGTAACGTCATGTCTACGTCGACCCTCTTCTAAGTCGTCGATTCTATTCGTTGCCTTGTGACGTCTTGTTACACTAAATTTTATCAAGACTTGAAAACTTTGACGTTTTAACATAATGAGTGATTCAAGATTTTATTACAATTCGCGTTAAATTATCTTTATAATAATTTGGACACTCAGTTCTTATTCGCTTTTTTTTTAAATCGTCAAATGTCTTACAAACATGATAATTTGGGAACTATAATTTTTTGGCTAAAATGCTTTATGATTTTTTGTCTTTTTATAACATTTTACTTTATTATAACATTACAATAATTAAATCCAATAAATCATCAAGACAATATACGAACTTTCCGAAATTTCTAGACCTAGACTGACTGTAGAAACAAACAGTACTATTGTAGTTATAGATTGCTAATTAAGATGAGATCATGTAATTATAAAAGTGTTCTGGAAATTTGTGACATTATTAGGCATATACGTGAACGTACAAACTTAGTACTCTAAGAAAAAATACGGACGTAACATTTGATAGTTCATGGTATTGTGGAAAAATTAAAAAAAATCGTTGACTCTGAATTGTTTTTGAATTTAGAACAATGTTCAACTATTAGTATTGTTAAATTATCAACATGAAACATCTCGTTTAAAGTAATTAAATTACGTATGCAGCCAGAGACAAGGAGCAGAAGGTGAAAATTTATTATATCCCTTAGTCTCGGCCGTTGAAGTCATTTTAATGAATATTTTATGTAAATTATGAAAAATTTAACATTGCTCCACCGTGAAAATGTTTTATACATTGAAAACCATTTGAAATTTAATTTCAATGTACTGTAGCAAGATGTTGGTAAAGATTGATTAATTTTTAAAGAAAATCTACAATTACGAATCAGAATAGTTTGTTTGTTTCAACGTTCTGTTCTTAGAAAGTATTGGGTTTATTGTAAAAATGCGTTGTATAGTGCATTGAGGTAGAAAAGTGCAGGGTAAATGAAAAATGTTGCATAAATTGAATTCTAGGCGCACGAAGTTTGCCGCACATCTAGTTAAAAATAAAATGATATAAAATAAAATATTAAAAATAAAATATATAAAATATAAAATGATTACTAATCATCATCGTCATCATCATCATCATTATCAGCCTAGTGTAGTCCACTGCTCGACGTAGGCCTCCCCCATCGACTGCCACGATAACCGGTCCTGCGCCGCCCGCATCCAGTGCACTCCCGCTACCTTGACCAAGTCATCGGTCCATCGTGCGGGAGGCCTACCAACGCTGCGTCGACCTGTCCGTGGCCGCCATTCCGAATTACTATTAATTAGAACTAATTAACGTTCCTAAAATGTTATTTTACATTCTGTCTATCTTTATGTATGCTATAGTAAAGTCGTCAGATAAATCTGACTAGAAACTGGTGCAGCAGTACGAAAGGAATTACTAAGACTCGCCACGTCTGTTAATGTATTATATGTTTCCAGCAGTGTTCAATCTGCAATGTACAGTTCTAAATGTAGATTGAATATTGTCACTCATTCTGACGAATCCAATTTCACTGCATAAGTTACAATTGAATTTCCCAAGGAATAAATAAGATTCAGACGTAATCTGGGGATGCCCCAGAACAATTGAATGGCGCCAGTTATTTGAATGATGGAATTATATGATTTAGCGATTGCATTTTTTTTCTTATTTATTATTTGATAAGAGCTGGCTGGCAATATTTACTTTAAACATGTGTACAATTATTCAAAAGAGGTTTTACGCTGGATAACCTCACGTTTGGCAATCACCACTTATTATAAACATTTAAAGCATACGGGGATGTTTAAATGCAATGCTTAACTTCGGAGATGTGTACACCTTAGATTTTGAAGCCTTTAAATCCTTTCTTGCTAATAATACTTGTTATCAAAATGACATAAGCTTGATGTTTCATTTCTGAAACAAGTTAAAGCTTCACTTATCTTTTGTTTTCATTAGGGTATTGAAGGATTTCGTAATATCGTTCGGGAAGAATAATAAAACGAAGCAAGTTTCGTAATAAATGTCGATATCGGTTTGTTTGTAAATGCGGTCTCAATAATGAGTTTTATATTCAACCCGAAAACATAAAATCTGAAAAGGAAAGTCTCCGAAGTCCACTCATTGCCAAACCGAACGGTTTCCTGATGGCCTCGTTGTGTATATTTATGTGAATGGGGGTAAAAATAAATATTTTTAAATTTGGAACAATATGGCGGACAGCGGGTTGCCATAAATCTAAAGATGGTCGTAATCCGCGAACAACGTTTGGAATATTTTATGAAGGGTTGCCACTGCAGTTTTAAGGCTTGAATATATTTAACTGTATAATTTTTTGTCAAATATTTATTTTGACTGTAATTATATAATTTTTTTTATGTAGAAAAGATAAAAGAGTTTTTATTAGGGTTCACATTAAACTTATACATGTATAATGTTTCCATTATGAAGCCTTGAAAACGTAGACCTGTGGGGGCGAAATCGTGAACTTTACGTTATTACTGAATTACTTAGGGAACTGCATTAGTTAACGGAAAGAAAAAACACAAAACTCATCAAAGCTTATCTACACGTAAATTGCCTTAAGGAAAATCTGTTGAAACCAATTTCCTGTTTCGTGCCGGCACAATAATAATTGTAATAAAAAAATATAATTTTCAATATCGGCTTTCAGTTGCATTTCGAGTGGGAGCTTAATAATGGTATTGTACTAATGAGTCGGCCGCGTAATGGTAACACTGCAAACGCATTAGTGCATCATTAACCTAAACGGTGGGAAGCAATCGGAATTGCGGGTTGTATGAAGGAATTGCCGATTACATCTCGATAACTGACCTATTTGGCGTGATTTTAAAAGCATTTCAAGCACTCTGTTTACTACTGTTATTACATATATATATGCTACTATATCTACATTAAACTAATTATAAAACTATATTCAAAGTAATCTTTGATCACTGTAGAGTTTGGTACTTAAAATTCTAGACATAATTGGAAGGAAATACCAAAGTCAATATTAGGAGAAGTTTTATCGTGACTTTGAAAATCAGATCCAATGTGGTAACAAACTGCGGCGCTGTGACGTCGCCCCGGGACGCTTTTTAATTTTCCGCTAGCCCTCAGATTTATATGTTTTCACTTCGCCCGTCAATTTTCACCATTTTTTTTTAATTTTAACGCCA
Organism: Papilio gigon; assembly: GCA_027563995.1. Taxonomy (NCBI): domain Eukaryota; kingdom Metazoa; phylum Arthropoda; class Insecta; order Lepidoptera; family Papilionidae; genus Papilio; species Papilio gigon. Next base: position 2,164,693 of record JAODUI010000028.1, read on the forward strand.
CGCTGGACCCGAAAAGGCGTTTCAATTTTCGTTATTCTTTTTTATTTTTATGAGTATTTAACCGTGGCCTGGCGACGTCGAATGACCACGGTCACGGCAATTAACTGTGGACCGCGGCCACGGTCAAACAATATTGTAGTCGAAGTTCCGTCACTTTGACTTTTTGTGGTGCCGCCAATTTTAATTTAAAAGTTTCGGCAGCTTTGAGCATTGGAAGCATTTTCAGAGCGGTAATTAAATTCACATACATATATATTTGGTTACTTATTCGTTAGGTATATAATAGTTTTATCAAAAATGCACTATCATCCCAATTACAGTACTGTGTTCTGTAATTAATATCCAGTCTTTTAAATAATTTTTGAGCGTATTCTACAAAAGTTTAAAGGTTTTCCTATTCACCCCATTGATTATGGGGTGAATAGAGAACTGCGAACATAAAGTTTTTAATCGACGAATCTTTTCTTCCCTAGCTTTTTAGATACAGCCCATTAGCTTTGTAATGGGGGAATGTTCAAATTTATTCTATCATTCGTTGGCACGTGATGTCTTTGTCTAAGTCGCGACTGAGTGAACGAAAGCAGACGCTTCCTTAACGACGGTTATAATTTACAGGCTCCTCGATGTTGAAACTTGAAAGCAGATTGAAGTCTGTAAACGTTCGTTAATATAAATCAGAACATATTTGTTGTTATCAATATAACATAAGTGATTAATTTCAATAACTTTATTTTAATTCAATCAACAAAAAACAAAGATACGTTTGACCCTGAATTGCAACCCATGCACCCATATATAAGAACATACCTTTCTATATCGTTTCAAAAGAAATCAAAAGGATGGCAATTTGATACTACACAGATGTTTTCGGTTAATAAGTTTAAAAATGGAACAGAATTTATACGGGACTTTTAGTGTTCATTCGTTTTTTGTTATTCTACAAAACTATTTTTTTTTGCAGACCGTGTGTGACGTACAGGTAGCAATGAGCGTCGTACTAATGTACTAATTTAAATGCGTTTAAAGGCATTACTTGTATTTATTGCAAGTGTTTAGTGTCAGTGCCGTTCTACGTGTTGTGGTGTTGCGGTGCCGAACGTGGCGTCTGACGCCGGCCCGTGTTCCGACCCCCACGGAGAGAGACGAATAAATAACAGAGGAATGGGAACCGTCTCGCCGCGTGGGCAAACCGTTTGCAGTACGCCTCAATGGCTCTCAAACACAAGGTGAGAATAATATATTTTTTCATACCAGAAAACATTGCCGAGAGACTGTCGGAATAAATAAATTAATGCGTCACAAGCGTTGACGCCATTTGTTATTTTTTTCTAAACTTACTATATTAATTCACCTGATTAAAAAAAAATGCTGTTCTAGCGATACTTTCCTTCAACGGCGTCATTCAACAATCATTTGTTTCTGAATATGCTGAGAGCAACTCAAACTGTTTGCATCTAAACCAAGCGTCCCGCAAGCGTAATGCAGTTGTTGGGGCTTATAAATTGAATTTAATTTACAAGACCCTCAACGAGCGTGCGCTGAACAAAGTGAAATGGGAATATAAAGAACGCAAACAAACCAGTTGCTTTGCTCTCGGCTGTGTGGAATGAAAGCGACTACAAAAGTTGTGAAGTTGCGACATAAATCAAGCCACGTCTTACGACCAGTTAAAATTACAACGAATTAAAGGAATGTGAACTTTAAAAGAAAGGAAATAAAGTCGTATTGTGATGCAAACGCATTGATGGAAATACGGAAGCCCAAGGGAAAGTGTAGTCAAGGAACAAAGATAAGTCGGGATTGTCGCGCGGCTCGTCTGCTAGGAAATTACAACTGGCACAATACAAAGGACTCCCAACCTCCTCCGCGACTCTACTTTGAAACTTCCAGCCTTCTATCAGCTTAAATCAGAACCTATTTGTACCAAAAAATATATTCAAACGAGAATAGACCAAACAGCTTCGCTTTAATCACTTGTGCTGAAATTCTTCAAATGTTTTATTTTCTTTTGAGATACCCTCAAATGAGTACTATTCAGGAAGAAACGTCTGCCCTAAGTTGTAACGTGATAAAAGGTTTGTGTATCCCACTTTTGCTTAAAGCATTCTCGTTCATGTAAAATTAAAAGGTTCATATTTTAGTCAGATCGGGCTTAGGCGGCGTCCGGTAATCCGATTTCATTCACCAAATAACGAACACCATTAAACTTACAGATCTCTAATCAAAGAAGGATGTATTCCTCTTAAATAAACAAGCGAATTTGAAACGTAAGGAGAAGTAATTAAGAACCCCCAATATCGACGTAATTTTTATAGGGGTAGCTTAATATGAAACGATAGATTTTTTTGAATGTCATAGGAAATTATACTTTGTCTGTTTCAGGTGAAAGTTGAATTTAGTTTGTATTAATGCGCGGATTCCACTTCGAAAAGATATGCCGAACCCCAGAGCAGACGAAATATGAGGATTAAATTCCTGTACTGCACTTAACAAGACTAATTTATGCGTGCCTCTGCACCGTGCGCTGTACTTTAGCTTAACTAAACTAATTGAGAGGTAATGGTTGAAATTTAACGGCGATATGTTTTGTTTGTAAACTCATTTACACGTTGATTAATTGAACTTAGAATATAAGGAGGCTATCAAATATAAGTGTGAGGGAAGGGCCGCGAACGTGCTTTAGTACCAATCCCACTCGCCCTGAAGAAGATCTGCCGACGGGCCTGAAACTAATCGGTACCGACACCGATTTACACATGAGTTATGCCGTTTTTATAAGTAGTATAGACAAATATGAATTAGATTTAACATTATTCTATACTTACTGCATAGCACATGTATACCAACCTAATATAATTACAAAACTCCCTTGAATCTTATGACTGGTTTCGATATTTACTTTCAAATATTGGACGATATTTATGGATCAAAATTAATAAATCTTCTTTGGAAATAATAACAATTTTATATTAAAACGTAGAAAATACGTAAACATAAAATATTCGTATCAATTGTTGAGGTTAAATAAAACGAGAAGATTAATGTTGAGGCAGATTAATTTCTCTCTCCGCGGAATACTTAATCGCTCATTCATTGATCGATAGAATTGCAGTTGGAGTTGGGACTTTCAATCTGATTAATGCCTATTCCTAAGGGACGTTATAGGTAAGAAATACGCATACGTTTGTATTATAGTAAAAGCTACATAGATAAATCCAGGTCAAGATTTTTAAAGGTAGAACAAGATTATGTTTTCTGATACAATGAAATGTTTTCGTACAGGAGTTCTTTTTATTCGTGCTCTTCATTGCTGCAGGTCGAGCTCATCTTGAAGCGCCCTCACCGACGAGTCGACTAGCCGCCTCCATGCAACTCTGTCCTCGGCTTGCCTCAGTACAGGAGTTAAGGCAGTTAAATACATGGTAAATGAAAACAGACTTATTAAACCAGTTTGCTTCTATAGTCTATGTCTAAAGATTTTTTTTTAATCAGAGAAGGTGGCAAATCAGCACCGGTATCACAAAGGTTACCATGCCATCGACTTTCGCAACACAGAACTATGAATGCGTTACTGGCATTTAAGAAAGTGGTGTTTGAAAAAAATAATGTTGTTTAGTGTTAATATCATCATCATCATCATAATCAACTCACTATACATCCCCACCGAGGGACTCAGAGCCTACCCTATTATTAGGGGCGACTAGGCCATAGTCAACCACGCTGGTCCAGTGCGTGTTGGTTGACTTCACACGAATCTTTGAATTTCTTCGTCGATATGTGTTGCATCACGATGTTTTCCTTCATCGTAAGAGCGTCGTAGTGTTAATATAATGATGTAAAAAGGGAAGTTCTTATATTTTTATAACGTGAAAGTGTACGGCGTTATTATATGCATCTTCGTATCTCATCCAAAGGCAATTTCACGCCACGTCTTGGTAGGCCTGTCGCGTTGATTTTTAAGAGACAGGAACTGTCCAACGCGCATTGTAGTATCTTTGCAAAAAGAAAAATATTATAAAGTTACTACTGAACGTAAATTTTATATAAGTATCAACAGGATATACCTATGTGTTTGTTATTGCCTGATCTAATGTGAAAGGTGACAGAATTTAGTACAAAGATAGTTCGTTGCCTAGTCCGTTTCTTCATAATCGAAGGTCCGTCGTATGACACGCAGACACAAAGTAAGGGCGTTGGAAATTTTTGCAGTCATTTTATTCAAACAACGTATTACGTAATTCCCTTATGACTGAGTTTCTGTTGTTTTATTAAGTGAAGCCAATTCGGCGACCGTGTATATGAAGTTAGGTTAACATAATTTTATGGTTTGTTGTTTTTTATTATGTTAATCATACAATATTTATTACTGATCTGTTTTTTAACAATACAGAGAAAAAAAAAGAAATTGAAATATGTCTACAATTTAAAGAAAAGAAATTCAAATTGTCAACTTATATTAAAATAACATACTTAAACCAAACGTCCATTTTTAAAAACATTTCGGTGTACGGTTTTAAATCTTTTATAGATAAAACCATAAGACCGTATTTTGAGGTACATTTGATATTAAAAGACGTGTTAATAGAGGTGTTTTTTTTTAAATTTCGAACACCGTCGACAGATTAATAACTCGTTTGTAAGGAGCTCAAGAGGCCGCGAAAGCTTTCAACTTCACAATAAGTCTTTGCTGAAAGGAGATTATATCCGCGTGTACCCACAATATAAATAATGGTGAAGTTAACAACGAGTACGCAATTTAGATTACACTTTTATTGACATCTTGATGCCGCCGCGTCGGTAGTGTTTTGTTTTTATATTTTTAATACGGAAAGAGGTATCGATTGTTTTGAGTTTGCTTTAGGATTGCTTTATGAAGATTCTGAAATGGATTGGATATTAAAAATATTTCTATTATAAAACACTACAGCGTGAAACGACTATGAAATAAAAAAAGACTCACTAGGTCATCTGGCAGGTCCGGTCCATGTCTGGGTCTCTGTATGTTCCTTCGGAGATGCCGGGACCCTCGCAACTGCACCTGAGGATGGCCACCGAGGGGGTTTTAGTGAGTAAGAGTCTCATATAACCCTTTCCCCCAGAAGGCAGGGTATCTTCTGAAGATTACCCCCTTGCACCCAAAAAAAGGTCATCTTTAGGCAATTTTAAGATAATTGTTCTAGCGTAAATTGATAGGATTTGTTTGTTTATAATTAAAATAATATTGACTATAATGAACTAGTGAGTAAATTTAAAACATGTCTACCCATGTCATGCCTTAGTTCCGTATGTTCTGAACAATTATGTATAATGTTTCATGTTTCATTACAGCAGCATATCCTGAGATTGCGTGTTGCCGTATAGAGATTAAACTCTGTTCGCAGCGCCGCCTGCGGATTGTCGATAACACGAAATAATATTTTGTTTTCATTACGAAATGTAAATATGGCCGATGATTTTTAGTATGAAATTATGTTTTCAATATTGAAATGATTTTTCGTTGGTAATAAGTAATTATGTTGAGTTTATTTAATGGAAAATTTTACACGCTTAATACATTTTTAGTCCTTTGTATGTGTTCTACGCGTTTTGAGATTACTGGCTAAAACACATGTATAGGTACATATGGCGTCGTCTAAATTCAATCGGTAACTAGTCGGTGCCGACACTGGATATTTTTTGTTTGTAAAAATATTAGTAGATTTATGTTAATTCACTAATATTTCTTGTAACCATTCCTGGTAAGTTTAAAAAAAACTTGTGTTGGGATATGATTCACAATGTTCGAATTCCGGGATACGAACACACGACTGCTAGGTCGGTAATCCGTTCCCTTAATCATTAGGCTATTGGCGCTTAACCGTTTTATATTCAGTTTATAATAATAATGTCTTACGAAAGTTTCAATATTTTTATATTGTGGTATTATTAATACTCCGTAGTGGGCGTACATCGTAGAACCTATTACTGTAAATATACTAAAGAGTTACAATAAATTTGAAATACATACCCACTTCGAATTATACCTATTCGCCATTCAAACTCAACATGTAGGTATCCTCCACTAGTGAATACCAAGTAACTTTTCAATTACGCTAATTGTAGATTCTCCAAAACTAATTACGGGTCTGCACTCAGAGATATAGAGTCTCTATATTTGAATAGTTATCAAACATTCTCTACTCCGGTTACACTGGTGAGGTTTACTTAATACTCCAGTTCGCTTCATGAGAGTAAGAGAGTAGATTGTTCTAGACTCCATATGTCTAGAACAATCTCCTCTCCTCTGACTCCTGTTCTTTTTGTCAGAATATTCATTTCATTGTTACAAACAAAAAAAAATGTTGAAAAATTATTGTCTTAGTATTAGGCAATTATAAAAAAAAACTTGTGTAATAATAATAAAACAATGGAAAACTAGAAAATCTTACTATTATAATATAAAGTGAAAATGTAAGGCTTTAGATGGATGAATGTAACAAACAGCTAATGGACTTAAACGTAACTCGAAAACAGTTGAATGGGATTTGTATGAAATTTAGCTCAGAGATAATAAATAAATATTAAATAATAAGGTTAACATATAGAAATTGTACATATGTTTAGTTCACCCAACAGATAGTATTTGAATTTTAAGGGGTTAGCTGTAAAAGAATTTTTGAAGAGTTAAGCTCGCCAGTACCTATTCTTTCTTTTGTTTTGGTCTTACTAAAATTGTACATTGTTTGTTTTGTATACAAAGTTTTAAATAAATAAATAAAATTAACATTTTTTAATTTAAGGACGGAGTGGCGGATGACTGTTAGTCATATATAAAGCAGTTCATGCGTGTAATATTACTGTAGCATGGACTTAAGAGCGATTTGTGGGAGAGTTAATTAATATGACGTCCATTGTTTAACAGAACCATGCATTGTTCAGGTGTATCCAATCTCTTGGTACACAGTCATGAAGCTGAGCCGGCACTGGGATTAATCAAATACCAGCAGCACGTATGAAAATTAATTTATTATACTATTTTGGTTACACAACATAATTACAATCGGTCTTTTGTAATGTTACTCGCAGTTGTTTGACTTTGACAACGACGAATGAAAAATAATAAAAAAATGGCCTATAATATTACGACATACACCAGCTACTTATGTAAAGGTCCAGTCAAAATTGTGTCAGCATTTCGGAGTTTACCCGATTCGCGGATGGATAATTTTTTTGAAATCTGATTTCGTTATCACCAACGCAAATAGACGAGGATAAATGTTATTTACTGTGAAGATCCATTTTATGTTTTAATATTTTTTAACGTATGTACGTCAATATAAATTATAAATGAAGTAAATACAGTATGTAACAGGCAGGTATCTTAACATAATAAGCCGCATAAGCCAAACTTCTGCATTACACGTATTAACTATATTGTACTTTGAATAAACTTGAGCCGTCTAACTTGAGTCTGGCTTGTTTGGGAACTATTCCAACATAAAGACTTCATCCTCTCGTATGTTGTGAGCAATCTTATGCCTCATTTCTTTGTTTTGTTTATCCTTCCCTTGTGTAATTCTAATATCAAACAAAAGAAATATGAAAACACGTTCAACAAACTTATTTTTTGTGTCTAAACCTGGTTGATACCTAATAGGTATCATTTTTTGTGTCAAGAACTATATGATTTAGTCAGTTTGTAATTTTTTTTTATACTAACATATTTCCGTACTTAACTAATATTTCTTTAACCACTCGTCTGGATA
>JAODUI010000028.1:2180451-2218858 GCA_027563995.1 Papilio gigon
AGGTCCCCGAAGCGTAGCCAGTGTAGGGATGTTTTGGTATCGACAAAAGGCCCATGAAGAGCCTTGTAGTACCTCCCATGGAGCTCTTTCTCTTTCCACACGGCCTCCCGGTCAGAGACGCTCTGTACGGCCGGGTCCTGCCATTGCTCTTTATATTATTATTATTATTATTATTATTATTATTATTATTATTATTATTATTATGGCTATTTAAATATTTTGTCTCCATCTGGCTGGGTATAATACAAAAAATATTAATATTAATACAATAAAATTAAATCTAATATAAATAATATAAGATTATAAAATATACTACAGAATATTATTATATTAGTGATAATTTACACCAAAATGAAACCATTTTATCGAAATAAATTTGGTAAAATACTATTAGCTTCTTAATGTTTATTCTTTCGAAAGATGTAGTGGTTACTTCACTGTTAGAAACAACCATAAACTATACAAGTGTTAAGAGCATCGACAATTAAATGCACATTTTCTCTTTGTTTGTCAACCATAAATAAAAGCTTGTAAACTTTCACTGACAACCATTTTGCGCATTCCCATTGGATCTAATTTGTAGTGATACGAGGCGCAGTCGCAGACCACAATTACGTTAGTGTTGGCCGACATAAATTTGGCAATTACCGACTCGATGGCAGAACATGGCTGTTAAAATGTTACCTTCTATAAACATCTATTATTCTATTTTTTTTTTTAGTTTTACGTAAAATAAAATTATACGTGTATATGTATTAAACTATATGTGAACATGTGATAGAACAAATTAATGTGTTAAGTTACACGGCTACCAGCAATAATGATTGTAAATCTACGTCTACGCCGTAGCAATTTGCTACGAATAGAAGTGGTAAAAACGTTGCAGTATGTGAACATTGAATTAGTTATTTGATATAAATATCATTGTTCATGAACATTTATAACATCATAAAAGTTTCTTTATAAACTTGCAAATAATTCGCTACCACGTAATTCTAGTCACCGTAAATTCTACGCTCAATTATATTTCTTATAATCAATATATTCATTGCCACAAGATTAGTATAAATTCAGATGTTTCATAATTTAGGTCACAAAATCTTACTCTATTTTAATTAGTTCGAGTTGAAATTTATTCATTGTTGTCCGTGCGGCATTTTAGGCACCCGAGGGAGGAATAATGCCGCTGGCGACACGAAGACGGCAAATGTGCCAGATATTTTAACTTTCTTATAAGAAAGCTACAGAAATATTATTTGGCTTCTCGCAAAACACTTTTTGCACTATCTTTATACGACAATTTATTGTTTGATGTTACACGAGTACTACAGTCGTTATAAAACCATTATCATTAAAAGTGCTGTTAAATAAAACATGAGTTTCTCTATAACATTATTTACTTAATGTATTTGTTAATTAAAAAAAAATTGAACGTAATTTTTTTTTTGAGTTTAGTCTTCTCTTAAAGTTTTCAGCTTACGTCTTTTACGCCTTTATATTTTCTTTCCAAGTAATCTATAAAAAAAGATATTTTCGTGTTCATCACGCATACTATGCACATACATTTATTATCGCGTCAGGTAATTTCGTCCTCTCCAAGGAAATATGTTCTAAAGTATAATAGGAAGGTTTCGCCTTGAAACCGTTTCGAGATGTTTTATGGGCCCAATAAAATATCATCGGCGTATATATCATAGCGTATTACACTGTTACGACATCGGAAATTGCTTGTTTGGTGCGCGCTAATTTGGATATAAACTCAAACATTTGAAGCGTAAATACTTCGTTAAAGTTATTTATACTATTATTAGGCAAATTAACTTGTTATTAATTTTATAAATTAATTATTTTACATCCAAAATTAAGTCGAAAAAGAATTTAAAGTTATTTTAGAAAAATATATATATATATAATTAAATGAAAAGTCCTGTTTTCTTTGACTTTTATATGAGAGAAATGTTTGTTGTTAACTGGAAAGTAAGAATAAAGTGTAATAAGTCAGAATGTTTATTTCGAACTAGTAGGAACAGCTTTTATGTGATTATGAATAGCTTGCATGCGTTGTCCATTTCATCCAGAGAGTATTTGCTAAGGTATTAATTCACAAATCATTGGTCGCAGCGTACGGTCGGCTCTATTTGCGGCCGAGTGCGCTGTCGCATCATTTATTCAGACCGCTTTATCGCGCGCCGTCTGCTGTCTTCTTGCTTAATTGTGGACCAGACTGACTTACTGTCAGGAAAACTTTACACTCTCTGTACCAAAAGTCGTCTGTGCTCTCAACAAAGTTATCCGACGGATTTATGTACATACAATAGACAAAACGTGTGGTGTTCATTTTAGAAAGTTATAGGAATGTAGAAATAAGATCTGTGGTAGTCGTAGATTATAAAGCAATCGACTTACGAATTACTTTTATTTCTTTATTTATTTATAACATACACAAAATACCAATATACATTAATGAAAAGTGCCTTTAATCCCATTACGGGTTTGTCTAGGCACTTTACTACCACGCCAACAAATTAAAGAAAGAAGAAAAATTTCATAAAGTAATTTTGACGATAGTAAAAATACGTTAACCAACAAGTAGTGATTTTTTTTTTATTTTACTGTAAAGCTAGAATACATTGTTTTTCATATAAAGTATATAAATGTATTCATACAAACATATTTACACAAATCGACTAAAATACGTCTGGTTCGTTTTTGTTTGGTGGTCTTCGATTGGAAGTCGATTATTTATGAAATCTTCGTGAGTTGTTAGTGCTAAACAATTTTGTTTTATTTTATTTTATGTCACAATATAGATAATACAGTTTTTTAATGTTTAAAAGTTCTTGTGTCTATTTGTTTTTTAATTAAGGTAAATGAAATTTCAATTAAGTGGGGTTGTAGCGATTTGCATTCGTGTAGGATTCAAACGGGGCACGTTCGTTGCATTCGAATTTGAAATGAGCGTATTCTTTAAGCGGTCCGAGTACACGGGGAATTAAATTAGAGGCCGAACAGTAAACTCTGTCTCGCCGTCTATTTGCGTACGTGACGTCACGCTGGACGGACGCACTTAACGAATAACGGACAACAAATTATTTTTATGTACTTAAATTACAATTTTTAAATATTATTCTTAATTATGTCTAAGGGTATTTCAGGTATGTTTACTATCGTTTGTAAGAAATACGTTATTACTTGATATAACAATTCTAATGTATATCACCAGTTAAATTTTAAGTCAAAATTTTTCAACAGTTGTCCTTCACATTTTCTGTATAAAACTTCCTTCTGGCCCTTACCAAGACATCGTGCCATTTAGTAGCAGCGAGTTGACATGAGTTGAATGAGCAAGATATGGAATTTTCATAACATTACTTGCATTCTAATGATTGAGTAAAAACATTCTTACTGTTATTAAGATGCAGTGTGTATACTCCGGTAGCATTATCTATACACTACAGTATATGAGTGACACAGTATGAATATTGTTTGTACGGACCACAATTCTAAGTTACAACACAGCTGTTAATGCTATAAAGGGGGCTTTGTCAAACACGGCAAAGCTCGCTGTGAAATTTCAAGCTGACACAAGCGGTCGCTCACTTCGTTATAGCTGCATCCAATACTCTAATTGACATATCACCGGGGTACCGCTTGCCGCCTATGTTTCGGATTAGTGCGGCGACAGGCCGACGGACAATCGATCTGCCAATGCACTTGCCCATACTAGCGAGTTGTAATAATCAACGAATCGATGAGAATTAACCATCTTGATACTTGAATTGTTAAAGAAATTAATTTGTTGACTTACCTCACTTCTGGGAAATGGACTTTTTTTTTTTGGAAAACGAATGAATGAATGTGTTTAGAAAAATGTAAAGACTGTCGTACAGATGAAATGTTGCCAACACACGTTTAAAATATACAGTTCTAATGTTCAGTTAAAACTGTTGGGATCTAGCGTTAGTTATTTTATTGTGTATGTAGAAAATAAAAGAAAAAGTTTCAGTATACACGTGCAAGATGTTTTTTTTTAATTCGTATTTCATTAAAGAAATAATTTCACTTACCTTACAGACAAGATTGTGGTCTTACTTCGAGTATACTGTAACGTAATAGTTGATAATAATTTAATATGTATCTTAATTAATATAAAATGTGATATGTTCGTAAACCGATTGTGTTACGATCTGCCCAAACTACCTAGCCCTAGACCGTCATTACGTCAAATGATGTAACATAACACTAGAATATGACGGCATAATAATAATAATTATTTCTAGGTAATTGTTGAATGAACAATAGAATATAGCATCGGCTTCTTTTGTTTTTGGTTCAAATAAAAATCAGTAACATCAAGGGAAAGGTTTATTAATGGAAAAACCCAAAGAGAAAAAAAATATTTATAAATTTTTGGATTCATTATTTGCGTTAGTGTATACTTACAGCAATTTTCATGGTAAGGCTATTTCGCCGAGTTAACTGTAATCATTTGATTACAAATAGGCTGTTAGGGAAAGGATATTATTGTAGACAATAAAGGGCCGTTAGGGGGCGCGTAAGGGCTGGTAATATATGTGACACCCTGGTCATGCTTCGCGAAGCAAGGAAGAATTGTGACCTCTCGGGCCATGTAAATACCCTAAAAGGTTCTTTACAAAGTAACTGTATAACTGCGTGTCCAAGACGATGAACTTTTGTAAAACTTTTATCTGTTACATTCATATAGGTAAGTAGCTTATAGTTAGCTGTTTCTAGTTTCTGCATGTTAGTATTCTAGTCTGTTTGTTAAAACTATGACACTGGCTATATACTTGAAGATATTTAGGGAAGTTGATTTGTCAGTCATTTATAGCCTATTTCTTGTTCTTTAAAATTATTAACTTTCCCTGTTCACTTTTGAATTCACTTACAGTATGATAATGTATCTAAACATAACATGTTAGTTTTCATTGATGACAATTTTGTTAATAAGAATGAATTATGTTATATTTAAGTGAGGGCAAAAGTTTTCTAAGTTTACGTGGTTCTGATCACGCCTATGATACGTTTTAAATGAAAGCTTTATTAAGTTCTTTTAAGTGGTAAACTTTAACACGAGTAATGGCTATAGAATATACCAAAAAGTTGAATCACGTCTTTTATTAAGGGTTGCCAATCACATCTCGCGAGAAATCATAACTCAGCTAGACGCCTACCCTCTATCTAAATCTTTGGGAAGGCTCCATCCATTGCGTTTAATTACAGCCCGACCCCAAGCGCTCTCCGTACCTGGAGATCGTTAATCTTTCTTAAATATATATACCCCGCCTTAGAATAGCGTTCATTTTACGCCCTCAGCGATAATCGCTTGATGTCACACGCTTCGCATCTGTACAGTGTAAAGCGTAGATCCTTAACCTTTCCAATAGTAGCTCTATCCGATGTCTTTGAACTTTCCCCTTGGGTATTACTCCTTGACTTTACGCGACTCGATTTGGATTTCGACGTTTATATTTATTGATTAGCAGGATGGCGGATTTCAATAAGCTCCATTAACCAATTTCGCGTCGGCTATTTTGTTGATTAACTCGATGACGTCTCGTCTTGTAGCTTTCTATTTAATTGGCTTTTGGATTAAGCGATGATAAGTTATGTCGTTTTATCAATTTTGAGTAAGTCAATTGATTTACATTTATCTCTAGTACGCAGATTTCGATTTAAAACTGTTTGTTGTCTTTTTCACTTTAAACTTAATTTTACCGCATTATTTTTTTATTGGAACGACTTGACTATTCCGTTAAGAAAAATAACATAAAGTGAGTTGGTGCAGACAGCTAATTATCGTTCAGTATTTGTGCACATCGCTCCGATAGTTTATATTTTTAAAGTTCTGTTAGTAAGATTTTGTCAAAGGTTTTTTCGACGCCGGGAGCACCTCGTACTTACAAGGTCCGTCTTTGACACAAGTCGTATGAGAGCTGGGCACACAGAGCGGCGGAGCGGCCGCGGCGAGCGCTGTACAAATACATCCGGCGCCGGTCGCTTTCCAATTAAGTTCAGAAACTGTTTGTGTTCAGTTCAGGTATCATACCTGAATGCCTTTGACGTTCTCTCTCATATTAGTCCGGCGCTGTTTAATGTGTAACTTGCTTTAGTAATTTACGTGGGGGAGTTTCGGACGTTTAATTAGCTAATGATCTCGATTCCTGTCGCATTGATTGTTTACTGACGCGACATATCCGACAATTGTATGCTACGTGTTGCAAATGACTTATTGTAAAATTATATTTACAGTTTACAAGTCTAATGATTGTAAAATTTACTTAAAATTATATTAATTAAGTTGCTCGTTATGTTCCAAATGTCAGATAACTTTTCATTCGAGGAAGTTATGAACGCGTCTTTCTAAAATTGAGACAATTCGATTGGTAAGTGAGGGTGCTACCATTTTACTTTAACGAAGGCTGCGTGTCGTCCGCTAGTTGGAAAATTTATATATCAAACGTTGTCTGCGTTTTAAAAAATCGAAGAGAACGGGGAGGGCTCTTAAAAGTTATTTAAATTGCGCGACAATTTTCTTCAGTCATAACGTTAAGTGGCGGAGGCGTTGAAATTCCGCTAAATGAGGTTTTAAGCCTGCGTCCCATGGAAGGGATTCACAAAACAGATTTGATGCAGACGGCCCGTCGGCGCGCACAATGCCACTGATCCCTCCCTGCCTTCTCCCCGACAACGCCTAAATTATTATATTGTTCTATGACTGTGCAGCGGTTTATGACACTCGAAACGAGTGAGCTTTGTCTATTGTGCCGCCATCCAGCGCCATTGTTTACTTATTTTACAAATCGCTTTATAAAGATAATTCAGGATTACTTTGATAGATGACATCGTCGTCGTTTTCAATTGTTTTATGTTGTTAAATCTGCATATGACGTCATCGCAACGTTTTATTGATGTAATAAAATTTTTACAGACATCTGTACCGGAACCTAAAGCTTAGTATAAAGTGGATTGTTAATATTAGTAATCCATTTTTGGAAGATTTGACTTCGGAGAAAATTGGATGATGTTCTTTAGTAAATTTCAGTTTAGCGCAAGTCATTAATTAGTCATTAAGGGAGTCTGTAAGACATTTCTCATACTTGGTAAACCATATAAAGTCACGGAGTACGGCAGTTAAATTGACAGAGTGTGCGTCTGGTTGAATAACACCATATATATTCTATACTGATGCGTTATACACAACTGTGTAAGTTGAGATGTATGGATGGATGTTTGGAAGCATGTAACGACAAAACGGTTCATCACAAACATTACCTCTGTGCTTTGGCCTTGACTTTTTAAATCGACGGTAACGAAGTTGCAAACAAAACCTAGTAATTTCAAATCTTCTCGAATGTCACTAATCATAACATTCTTTCATTACTTACGACCACTTCGTATTATATGAGTGTTCACATTGAAAGAATATTACCACAGCCGGTGCTGATAACTGATTCTCGTTTATCCATTGTTATACAACTTCAACAATGTCGGCAGACGCGCTGACCCATTTGTGTCCGAGTTGAAAAATACGAAAGTTTCCTGGAATTATTTTCATGGTAAGTTTATTACGCAATGAATATATCATGAGTTTGCTATAGTTTCTATAGAATTTTTGAAGCTGAAAGATTTTCATTAGAAAACTACACTACTCTCCTTTGTCAGAGATCGTAGAAAATGTAAAGTAGGTCTTTCAAAAATGTTGTTAATTTAATTGGTTGCCAAAAATAAACTGAGAAATTTTTTTTACACATATTCCGTTAGCGTAGAGTTCATTGTTACAATTGTCTATATATAAAAAAACAGATTTTTGTCAATTTAGATACCAATATTTCTTGTAGCCATTCTAGGTAAATTTCGAAAAACATGTGTGATGTGTATTGCTTACGACAATTTTTAAAATTGGAACCCACGGCTGCTAGATTGAGTGTTCCAAGCTTCAACCGATAGGTTACTTGCGATTTATTTTTTAAAAAACACCTTCTTAATGACAAAGCATTAGCTTTAGAATACATTAGCCTCGTTCTTGTTAAGTAAACATCATAAAGCAGCTAAAGGGACTGTGTAAACCAGATTATAATTTCTACCTTTGTTTATTTCCAGCGCTGGAGGACACTTTACACGAATTACTCGCTATTGTTTGAGTTATCGGACTGTTCTGTGTAATAAATTACCCTTGTGTCACTGACTTTTGCCTTTTCGTTAAAGCTTAAGCAACATAAACGCTGTAAGTGTTAACTAAAAATGCTAATCTTCGAAAGAAAAAGGATGAAATGTGAAAAAAGTGTGCCCAAAATAGCTAGAATTATTAAGCTGTTTACTTCCATGTTACTCATTTTACTCTTACGATTATTCTAAGGATATCGTCATCATCACTAGCCCTTGTCAGCTCACTGTTGGACATGGGCCTTTCCCAATGCTTTCCACACATGCAGAGATATGACGTCACAATATGGCGCCGGTCAAGCCATAATCTTATTTGGAGCGCAGTGTTTTAGCTACATAACTGTTTTATGCATACGAAGACATTTATTAGTTCCGGGAAAAGTTTCGAATAAGTCCGAGTTTAGCATAATGTGAAACGCTCAGTCATTCTTACGTTATCTCGCGAAATATATTTCGCCGCTACCCCACGTATTAATCAAGCAGTAGTTTTAGTTGGGCGAGAGAAACGTGTAAGTGGCGGCTAGATAACGCCTCGATGGATAGAATTCGATATTTCATTTTAACTTTCCCCATTGTTTACACGTGTCCCGTACGAACGCGGTGTAACTGTTGTTCTATTTATAGACGTAATTGCAATAAGTTTGTGGCCAAGTAATAATAATAAGAAATAATAATAGGCTATATCACATATCGACAATGAATAAAAAACACAAAACCTTATTAAAAAATACTTATTATTAATTAAAACATAACAATATATTATAAATTTTAAACAAGAATAATAGAAAGGTTAAAGCCAGCTATATACCTTCACTTTTAATTGATCTAGACTGAAACTGAAGTTTTCAGTTGAAACATACGTAGTCAATATTGTATCTATCAGATAAACTGATTAGTTTTCAGATTTTCACACACGAGTAGGTTTAAGAGCCAGTTATACTTTTTTCAATTTTAACTGAACACTTTCGACTGGACAGTCGAACTATACATTTAAAACTTTAGGTAAGTTAGCAGTACTAAGAAATGTATAGTTTATCTGGCAAGTAAATTAATCGTTCGACCTTTTAGGTAAAACTACACAGTTAAAACTGAAGGTTTATAGCTTTAAATACGTAACTTCGATAGTAGACGTCAAAAGATTCAAAGTAAGTTTGTAAAAGTTTACAATCGGATTGAACTCGAATTAAACTAGTACCGGCAGTGGTAGATGCAGTTAAATCCCTAAAAAAAAGTCAGGACAAAATGTAAAAGAATAAAGCGGCATGAGCGGCCGAGTTGCTACGAAACAAACGTAAGTCGGTTATCTTTAGGGCCGGAGCGGGGGAAGTTTGACAAAGCATTTATTGTCGGTGAAGACGTCGCGAGGAATCCACAGGGCGGTCCCGGCCGGCACGATAACCACTTACAAGTTGCTTTAGACATTTGAGTTTTAAAAACCTACATATTTTATATATTAAAGTTGCAAACAAATAACATGTAGAGTATCACATTGTACATTTGTTAACAATATCAGTAAACTATACCAGCCTAATGCCCTATTCCCAACATTCTATGTCATCTCTGAATTTAAACCAAATCCGTTCAGCCGTTTTGTAGTTACCAAGCAATAAAACATCTATCCATACATCCGTCCATATAAATTGTGACATTTGTAATATAAATAAAATTCATATACAAAAGTTACTATAGATCACACAAAGCACTTTCAAAGAAATAAATAAATACCAAGAAAATTTGAAAATTATGTGTAAATTTTCAGTGTTGTTATAACTTACCTTCATGGTTTATGATATAAACACAAGATTTATTCGTACTCGGTAAAAAAAAGCGCATAAATGTTACCCTTTTCATTATGAAGGGTTCCTGATGCTTATATTGGGAAGTAATCCAAGTAGCGTAATAAAGGAGCACTTTTTCGCAAATCTTCAGATAAGGGAAGGTGAGTGCGATATATCAAGAGATTAGTCGTTCGCCGCCGCTCCGAGTGCGGCGCTGAATGTAAAGTGGCGGACTTAGTGTTGCCCACGTATAGTACATATTTTTTTTAAATTACTGTACCACATAAAATGTTTAAAATATGATTGTTAATTAAATTTACGACGCGAGCGACTAGCAGGAGACGAAACGGAATATTCGTGGGTGATCTCGTGTTGGTCGTCACGCCACCAGACTGAGTAAATAAAATGAAATATAGTATTGATGCGATTGTGACAACATACATCTATGTAATTCCAATTTCTATACATATTTATATTCCAGGACTATGCACATATGTATTTAGTTTTTTATTTTAGATGATTTATAGATAGAAATAAAAATGTGTAGATTGTGTACGTATTTCTGTCGTGACGGAAATACCTAAATACCTCTACCGTCTACCTCTACCTAAATACTCTTCCATCCATAGGTAATGGATAGAAATACCTACTCAATCTACTTATTAAGGTAAGAATTATCGATAAACATTCAGTTGGAACATCACTAGCAGTACATAAGGGTCTATAAGTTAACGGCTAGCCGCGGAGCCTACCATACATCAGGTCTACGGTTGACATATTTCGCCGTCATGTATGTACGCTTTGCATACATAAGTGTTGTTGATACAACCCCAAGAAGCCCCTACTTCACGTTATCTTTATGATGAGGTCTAATGTTTGTCTTAATTCATAATTTTCAAAGAAAATAAATATCTAAAACAGTGGTATTTATGATTAATCTTATGAAGACTTTGGTTAGTGATTGAAAATTTTGTCCTCGGTAAAAATAAATTTAGAAAAAATTTGATTAAAATATTTATTACACAAATTCAATAGTAGTGTAGCAATGCATCTTTATTTTTTTAGCGTCCACTGGTTAGTCAAACAGAGCGACAAAATTAAGATCGCTGGATAATAAAAGGCCTATGTCCAACAGTGGGCAGACAGGGGTGATGATGATGATGTCCAATGAGATCAAAACAATATCGGTGTTGAAGGCTGGAAAGAAAAAGTGAAAGTAGACCGAAATTGAGAAATTTACTGGACCAGATAAACGCCTATCTGTGGCTGTAGTACCTCAAATTAATAGATATATATGAAATATGTTTAATTATAAAGTATATGGTATAAATTACCCCAGCTGTCGAACGTACAAAACGTTTAATGCATCTGTAATTAGAAGTAGAAACTAAATTTATTTAAACTTTTTGCTCGCGTGCATCGACATAAATCACTCCCACCTGTAAATCACCTATATACTGTATAAACAAGAATGAGCTAAATTGAATTTTATCACGTTATGTTAAAGCTCAGTTTAGTGTGTTGTATGCCAGGTATTACCTTCGATGCATGCTGCACGCCTGATCCGGCGTCACACCGGCGCTCGTAACTCAAGCTGGCTTAATTAGAAAGTCAGCGTTCGCTGCATTCCTTCTCGAAGTGTTGCATGTTTTATGTATACCTGTTTACAATTACAATAGTAGTAATATATATTACAGTAAATGCTACTTATAAATCGGCTTAACTCACGTGTAACTCGGTGTCAGTACCGACTAGTTTCGAGCACATCGGGGGCTCATCTTCAGGGTGAGTGGGAACGGTACTATCGCGGGTTCGAGGCTCGACACTCACTGAATAAATGCTGTGTATTATGGTACATTTCCGTATCATATATTTACTAGTATAAATTATTAAAACGTAATTAACCGACAAACGGTTTTTTGAAGTTTACATTTTTAACAGTATTATGACACACTTCTCGTTTATTTCTTGTAGATAAAATTATAGTCTTTAAAAAAACAGAAATTGCTTTATCCATTAGTGTATCTAACAAAGTAGAGTCGAATCATGCGCATCTCTACTTGCATGTTTGTTCACTGAACTCAGCACAGGCTCGCGTATTTACACAGATCATACACTTTGTTGCACCCAAATGAAAGTACATGTTCCTATCAGACTTCTTTTTTCCCGTTTTAATACGTCTGCTTCCCTCGATAAATTGCGACCTCTGTTGGGGGATGTTGCGCAAATGTTTATGTTGGTGATTCCCTCACTGCCTACGCCGTAGCTGAATCGCTACGCCCTCCGTAGCATATTGGTGTGTTGTCTTGTTAATTATGAACAAGTAATTTACTGAGATATGTTGTTTATTGTAATCTTTCTAGTTTTATAGAACTTTCTAGTTTTGACCGAAGCATATCAATATAGCACAAACCTATGTATGATAATCTTACATTAACATCAAAGAAACCTTTTTATTCTATAAAAAAAATAAAGTTTTCTTATAATGTAATTCTTATAAATTAACATACAATGATCCGAAGTAAATAAAGGTATAGCTACCGTATTTGTATATAAATTATAATTTAAAACGGTAGAAGCATAAAAATAATTGTGTTACTACATTTATCTTTAAGTAAAGCTATTATATAAAAATGTCGTGAAAAAAATGGGCTGAGCAAAGCTTACTTTTAACAGCCTGTAATAACTGACAGCCTTCAACGACAAAATTTATGAACGTCAGGTGTAGCCGAGGCTAAGAATCAGAATAAGGCTATAAAAACAACAATCCGGAGGCCAATCGATGACGGGGGGCTTTCCCGGATGTCTCCTAAATTCTTAATACCTCACGTAACTCTCGAGATTAGGGGAGGGAAGACTGCACTTAACTTTTATTGTCGAAGCCTTGAGTCTGCCGAGACGAGCTCCTCGATCGATGTTGTTGCGAAACTTATATTGTTTGTGAACATTATATTGTTGTTAAAAAGCACGTTGATATTTTCATATGTTGAGAGAAATTTAAAACTAATGAAGAAGAATTTGCAACTATTCTCAATGTCATTAATATTGTATTTATTATGAAATGTTTACACTGTGGCATTTCTATTTTAATAATAAAATACTTTTGGTATAATTTAACAGTACGGTAGACATAACAACCCTTCACGAACATCCACGTTACATCACGTACGAAATAAACCCGACGAAGCCTACACATAACTCTAACATATGCATAAGTCTGCTTATAAGTTAACAATTTCAACATTAATTATCTCGCATGCGTCTCGTTCGCCAGTATTTAATCCTATTCAAGGGTTGCGCGGCAAGAGTGGGAGTAACTAAGCCGATTACAATATTCGACTGAGGCCCGTGGCGCGGGCGACTTGTTAGCAAGGCTAGATTCAAGTTTGTCTTGTTATAACTCGCCAACTCCGCGGCTTAAGTATGACATACCCGACTGCAAACTGGGAAGGCTTTAAACTCTGTATTCGATTTTATATACTGCATGAGCTCGGAGGTAAACGAGGGACGTATGCACACTCCGGAATTTGAAGTAGGTAGTCTCCAAGACGCTTGTGCTTACACTGTCTCGGATTTGTGCAATATGTTGTTTGTTGACAAACTGTCGGAATAGTTCATTTAGTCGATATACGAAGAACATGCATACTGTATTGATTAGTAATATTGCATACTGGTGATGATAATAATAAAATGTTTTTTTTTTAATTTATAACTTTCTCTTAAGAAGGGGCAAGCGGGCGGTCTGATCACGAGAAGATCATCGACGCCATGGATATCTGCAATACTAGAGGAACCACAGATGCGCTGCCGGTCTATCAATTAAGCCTTGATGCAGGGAATGGAAAGTATCAGCTTTTACAATGACATTTATTTCTATTCTTCCATACGTTCAGCCTGTACTCGTTCTAAGTCTTCCCCGTTACCAGTGTTTTGTCATGTAAGTCCATAGTTAGTTGACACTATAGCTATAGCGACATCACTCGGTTAACCTTTTTTCGTTATCACAAGTAAAGTAAAAACATGATACGAAATAAAATTTTGGTAAGAAAAAGAGCTACTAACATTGTTATTCCTCGGCGACAAACATTTCGTCTCTCATAGTAATATTCTAGTCACATATTTGCAAAGCTATAAAAATATAAGATGGCTGAAGTAAAATTTTGTTTATGCGATAAAATTTTCCCGGGAAAGGTAAATGAGAAACACTACAAAAAACGTACGTGCTAACACAATTCCGGGACCCGCGTTACGCTTCCATTGGATTTGCTTAACAAGATTAGAGGAGCCGAAAAATGCCAGACAATGTACCCGAATTAACACCGACTACGAATATGGGGCAAGCGGTGTGATGCCATCCGTCCACCTTGCACACTTTCCGTTTTAAATAAACGGTCAAATTGTACTGTTCAGCTGAGAACTGTACATTTTAGCTGACAAGTGAAATGGTGCTTGTACACTTAAGTTTTAACTGTACAGTTCAATTGTTCAGTTAACCATGAAAGTGTGTTGGTGGAGACTTAGAGTTAAAACATTGCATATATCGCAGCCTATAGTGAAACCTCTATAGAGATTGTTGGTAAAGTTTATTCGACTTGGGTATATTCGGAATTGAGGAAACAACACTGGCCAGGTCGACGGATTGTATAATGTGCTGGGAAAAAAGCTAAAACTGTCATGCTACACTTTTAGATTGACACAGTAACGGAACGGTCGTGTCGTTATCCTCTAACCGACCTCATCGCGTTCCGAAGATCATCTCACTATATCTCGTCCATCCGACCATATTTTGTTATTCTTGTGATGTCTACTTAGTAAATTAATTGATTCGATTTCTTGTTTGATGTTGGACAACAACGCCCTAGCTGTTAACAAAGACAAGATAACCGATATAAGCCTACTCACTTCAAAGTCACATTTTCTCGCGTGTAACCGCTTGAGTATTCAGCATTAATTGTATTGCAATTTGAAAATACTGGTTACTAACCTCATCTGAATTTATTACAATAGGTTTTAAAGTTTAACTACGTTTTAGGATTTAACAATGAATTAGGCTTACACATGTAAATGTTTTCCTAACAGAAATGTATATTTTATTACGTCATCTAATTACGGGTAGGGATTTATGTAAGCTCAGTGGAATTCAGTATCAGAAGGGATAGTTGACGTGGAGGCTTTTTAATGGAAGGCAGAGTGGGATTACAGTTGTAACTTTTACCTAAAAGGATTTTAATCCACGCATGGTAAAAGGTTTTATAGTGATTCAAAAAATTTCATTGTCTAATGGGTTTTGGAGTGTTGGTTTATGTAAATTTGTTTACAAATTGTTTTCGATTAAAATACATTAAAATTATATTGATGGCTTTAAAGGTATCACAACTCAATCCTTAAATAAACTAAATAAAGCGAATTTCTTACAAGACATATTGTCTTTGATGATTTTTTTTTCTGTCAGAAAGCTACATTATGACTACGTAACATAAGCTATACTTATTACCAGATTTCAGTTTTAATTACACGCGACGTAGGCTAGTTCATAAATAATTAGAAGTTGTCCGAGGCCCGCGACCTTATATAGAGGGACACATTAATCAAAACAAACATTGAACATTCCCCATTTCAAAGCGTCATCATGAAACCCTTTGAAATCCGTCATACGTTTTAATACAGCACGTTTAGGGCGAATGAGTAACTTGCACTGATAGATTTATTTATATTTTTAAAATGACTTAGTCGTGTATAAGGTTTGTGGGATAACTATTTCATATCAACCATTCTATTTCGCTTCATTCACAATTTGTTTCTGTTATCACATCATTACCATCGTCAGGTCCCTACTAAGTCTTCACCGAGAGACTCGAAGCTCCTAATATAAAGGGTTATTAGGCCATATTTAACCACACCGGTCCAGTGCGAGTTGATTCTGTTTTCACGTACAAATGTAAAATTAAATAAATCATATTAAAAGAAAAAAATGTTTTTCTCAATATCGATAGTATATAAACAGTGAGTCTTGTTTCTTGTTCCATAGCTTTTTAAATTCATTCAAGTTACGCAGTGCTATTGAATGCAAATGCACACGCTGTTTCTAAATGTATTGACAATTGCTTAGCGAGGGATTATCTATAACGATGAGCGTATGTTCACTTCCTTTGATGTATCGAGACCCATCAATATTTGTCTCAAAGCTGTATTTAATTGCTAGCTCGTTATTTTTGGATTATTTAAACAGTGGAATCGTTTCTATTAGTGACTGGCCCGCCCCGAGGGGACCGCTTCAATTACGATCGTCAAACAGTTTTTTACTTTTATGCAACTGTAGTTAATTGCCGTTAAATGTTGACAACATGTATGCATATATGTTAGTATTTATGCATACTAGTATGTTAGTACGAATATATAAAAAGTTTATGAATTGTAACTGAACTATATTTTGGATAAAATTATCAATACTTGTGTCAATGTAGCGCCAATAGACTAATGGTTATGGGTACGGAATGCCGATCTAGCGGTCGCTGGGTCGAATACCACCATTCGACTATTGTCGTGGACCATTCCTAACACAAGCTTTTTCAAACTTACCAGGATTGGGTACAAGATATATTAGTAAATTAACAAAAAATTACTAATGTTTTTACAAAAAAAAAATGTGTAGAATTGTTATTAATTCAATCTTTAGATATACTTCATTTGAAAAGTACAAAGAGATTTGAATTAAAATATAAAGGAAAATATACTAAAACATAATAATAAGATGTTTTCAAGAATATTTAAGTAATTTTAACTAGTTGAAGTTTGATATAAAATAAAAAAAAAAAGTAATGTAAATTATTTAATTGCGTAGTAAAAGCTTTGAAATCGTGTTAAAGTAGTGTAGCCACGGAGTTTACCAATCCGTCGCTCGGTAACTGGCAGAGCAATTACTTGCTTAGACACTTTAAAATTCCACCAACATTCGGCAAATGGAAACGTCAAGCGAAATCTAGAGTGAGCCGCTACTGGCTACTCCGTGACTTCTGGTTCCACAGTTCAAATAAACCAGAATCATACGTACTACGTGAACTGCACTATGGCGTGTGTGTGTTTTTGAATAAACTTTCCTTTTCTATTTTTATATGTGTGTTTGTACCAACGTTCTTATATGTCATATCGTTATATCATGTATATTTCATTTTGTTTTAGATAAATATTAAATTGTGTGCTGAACGTCGATCTTCTGGAGTACTTTAATGAAGTAAGTCCGACTGTTTTTAATCAATTAAACAGTTCAATTTGTAATCATCATTTAGTTACGATTCAATCTTTGTCACTTATTATAGCAAATTAAAAAGTCGGTCTTTACAAATAAATATTTCAAATTTTTTATTACAATAATGGTACTGTGAAAGCTTGTCGATATTTATAGGACGAGTTAAAACTTTCAATTTATTCGGTCAAATAGCTGGATACCATAAACGTGATTTTACGTTTAGAAATTTCAAACTGTCCGGAATAAATCGGTATGTCCTTTGCAATATTTATGATTTGTAGGGTGCCTGTCGTATCTCGGCTTTTCCACGCACTTCCACAACATTGAGCTGCTATAACTAAACGCAAAGGGGACATTAACGATATCAAAATAAAAGATTTCATTGGATATGTAACACCGCTCTTTTACTATTGCTGAATATTGAAATAATATTAAAATTAATATTAAAATTTCGTTTCACCTTTTACTTCAATTAATTGTTATAAATCAAACCAGTGCCTTTCTGTTGAATTTAAGACACGAAAATAAACTAGACATGTAACTTCAGTTTTCAGTTTCAGTTTAAGCTCACACACTTTCAGTTTTAACTGAAGAATTGAACTATACAATTAAAACCGAACGCGTGACGTTAACATTGATAATTGTATGGTTTTAATTTCTTCAGGCTTCTAATAGGGGAAGGTTCTCAATTGGTCTGTATATTTTTTACGTGTTACCACAGAACGTCGTCCCTGTTAGTCGGATTTTGATATTTTTCTTAACTTAACAATGAGACTATTCAGTGAAAAGTGAAGATTTGTAGAGAGCCTTAGTAAACTCATTAACTCACTCAATATGTTTGAATTAGTTTGATATTTAATATTTACCTCTTCAATTAAAATTATCAGGTTAAATGTCGTAATTAAATCCAACAACAATGGCCGACTCATTGATGTTTAGTCAAGCGTAGATCCAATTGTGATATAATTTCAGATAACCTTTTCATTATTACTATTAAGATTAATTTTACTATATCTAGTTGAAATTAATATTAAATACATCAATTAATTTTTGGAATGTAAAATGACAAAAATTTTATAGAATTAAGTGTACATACACCATCTAGAAATTTATATACGAGACTGGGTTGCTATGTAATATTATTCCATCTGCATAATCTCCAGAGGTTAGCGGATTCAGTACGCCGTACCAAAGTGACTATCTCGCTAATACCCGTACCTGGTAGCTAATCAACACATATTAGTTATTCCCGCCACGTCCGCGCGCACCGAGGTCCGGTTAACGATGTCTGCTACACGATGTAATGCCGTAACTGGACATCATGACTTTTATCGCTTACGATTTGCTCTTTATGAAACATGAACGTACAATGGTAATAAAAAGACACGCGTAGAATTTCATAGAATATTATTATTTTACGTTTGCCGTATACAGTTTACTTGATACCCAACATGAATTTTGTATTTGTATTTTATGCACAATTAAGATAGAAATTATTAACTTTAGAACATATGAAACATTTGATAATCATACTAGATTTGACCTCTGACTCCATCCGCGCTTGATTAAAAAAATAACATATTTAGGATCGTTTGCGGTATTCCAGCTATCTTACAAATATCTATCCATACATTTAAGCATTCGCATTTATACTATATGATTTGACATAATATTAGACCGCGATCTGATAATGTCGTGTGAGGTTTTTGGAAAATGGAATTTTCATAAATCGTTAGTACATCTAAGTATCGCCGTTGTCTGCCGTAAGTTCGGCTTCTTGGTATCCTAGTGAATCCTGTTAATAAAACAGGTATGCCAGGCACGTTTTGAATTGGTTTTAAGTGAATATTTTTTCATTAAACATAAGTATGTCTCAACAGTGTTCGATCATTGTCTGAGTGTCGTTTAGTACATGAAGTTGAACGGCACTCGACGATGTTTGTGTTTCATTATGCTGCAGCGAGGGCATTCTCAGTCCGACACGAGTGTTCCGTTCAGGTGTACCGGTTACTTAGCGACTGTTTACCCGCTGGGAGCGCCCCGGGTCACTACACTGAATTGCGAAGGGTGGAATCACAATGCAATGACTGGAGTCGTATTATTTCTAAATTCGTTTCTTAAACATCTTGTTTTACATTGTTTACTATTGTTGTTGTAGTTCGCTTACGTATGTAGGAACTATTTTGCTCAGCTTGGATTAAAACTTTTTATAGTAGGTAACTATTGAGTTCGTAAGCGTAGCATTGGGATAAGTTGGAAGACAAACATTTTTTTTTTTAGTTCGGTTTGATTTTCCTTATCATTTGTCGCCTTGAAATCAAGCGATTAGATTTAAAACTGTTTTACAATTATTAACTGTAATAATGATTTGGAGGTTTTTATTCAAGATTGTGTCCAAGGCGTCCAAAGAAATAAGATATTTTTAGGTAAACTGAATGTGTTATTTCAAATATATAATTGTTCATTTACTAAAATATTACAGAGCTATTCCATGTGTTTCTTTGTTCCATTTGGGAAATTACGTACGTACGTCGAAGATTACCGTGGCTCGCGGGCCGCGCGACCCGGAAGCTGCAGTGTAGGGCGCCGCCGCCGCCCACGGTTATTATCTGGCTGCAACGTCACTTCCGATCTTGTTCCCCGCGCGCCCCGCACCAAGGACCACTAGCGCCACCTAGCCAGCGCAGCGTTCAACGTTTGAACTATTCCGAGCGAAACGACTCGAATTCTGGTGAACATTTCTCTATTTGTATTACGAATTGTGTTTGTCCTGGGACGAGGAAAGAACGCAACAGCTAAATCTTTTCTAGCGTATAGTTTAAAAAAATATATATGACTTTTAAATATAGTAATATGTTTGATTAAACGTTTGTTTATGGTTCTGCTACTAAAATAAGTTGTTACATTTATTGTAATGAAATTTGTCGTAAAAAATTAAAAAGCGGTATTTTGATATAATTCTGACTAATTTGATATCAGTTTTCAGTAATCCTATAACATGCTGTTATACATTGTCTATGAGAGTATAGAATCATGTTACATTGCTTGCTCTGTTATGACAAATATATGAACATCAGTCTACGTCTAAGGTTACCAGAAATAACGTGTCGGAATTTCGGTAAACCTCAGAATGTTGTTCATCTTCACATCTGTATTCCATTAGCAAATACGGTTTACCTGTTAGCAAATTTTCCAATTTATCTTGACCCCCACACGCCCCCGTGTTCTTTGTGTAATTGGATGTGATAAGGGAGATGCGATGTATTAACAAGGCTCAGAATTAACTAGCCGATGTGTAAGACGCAACGAACGCCCGAGGTGCTATCATCCAGGTAACGAGCACGATGAAATAGGGGTGTCAGTATAGTTAGGTGTTATATTTCGACATAAATCAACACTGAAATTAAACTAAAGTAAACTTAGTAAAGGGAATACCGTATTAATATCTTCTTCTGAACACATGGCCTAGTAACGTAGAAAAATATAACCAATAATTTTTATTGTAATTACGGAAAGTAGTCTATTAGTACCAAATGCTTATTTTAAAATTGTTTTTTTTAATATCAAATTTACACATATTTTCACTTAATGTCTTTCGGCCTTATAAACACGATAAAAATTAAGAAACTAAATTAAGGAATAAACTAAGAATAACCAAAATGTATACAAATTAACCAAGAATTATAACTGTTATAAAATTGACGTTTCTGTTCTTTAAGTTCATAGCAATTGTAAATCCTTGTGTATTCAGTTCATCAGACATTTCAATATGTAAGTCTTTTAATAAATTAGCCACATGTTTCGTTACTTTTGCGTAGTCAGAAGGAGAATGACCTAAGTATTATTGTGTTTAAACATAAAGGCCATTTAGAATTCCGTCATCCCTGATAATGAAAACATGACAGCGTCGGCTCGTAATCTTGTTCGGATCGCGGGCACGAATTTCATAAATGCTCGGTCGAGTTAATGGATGAAAACATTAACTCCTCAGGGGCCTACGTATTTACTAAGGCTTTGCCTTCGGGGACCAAATTTGCATATGTGACTGCTAATAACGTACCTGTCAAGATTGTTTGGATAGCGTACAATGTGTGGTGCTTTTGAAAATTTTAACAACGATTTCCAATGTTGACAAATTTAAATTAAAAACATACACCAGACCCTTTCTTTCAAATTAAAAAAAATGCAAGATAGCTAAAAGTGTATTGTATAATAACATTTTAAATTCACGGTTATCATTTTATAAGCTAGTTTTAATCCTTGGTAAACATTGTACAGTTAACACAATAAGGCAGGGTTCGCAATATTAAGGAAATGCATTATATGGGATGAAACCCTTTGGGCCTGATATCAAATATTTTATATATAAACTAATAAAAGCCTAACTTCTGCGTAACCATTTTGTTCCCACAAGATATGTGAAGTTTTCAGAAAAGGATCAGCAATAAACGTGGTGAACGGATAAATTGATTTAGTTTGGGATGTTCTAACTGGTGACTTCCAATGCCGTAACATGGATACGAAAAACATCTTTAGTTCAACAGCCCTAGGGAACATGTACAAAAAAACAATACGATTTTATGTAGATGTTTTTTAAACGGAAACTCAGACTTTCAGTTCTTTTTCTTACTGATAAGAACACTATTAAAAAAGTTATATAATTTTAGGCGATCCGGCGCTCGTTTGCTCCCTTTAATATAAAAAAAAAAGTTATCAAATTAAAAACATAATTTATGTTGTGTCTCGTAATTTTTTATTTAATTTATATCAATAAAGCTAATTAAGCCTGAAAAAAATCAGTTGACAAAATTGTTTCCAACAATCTGAATCACGTTGAACTCACTTGACTTTTTATATCCGTCATTGAAATACGACTCCTTAGGGATTGCCAACTTCATTGTTATTCACCAGTTTCCCTCACGAGAACATCGGCAATAATAAAGTTAGCCGACATTCGAGTGTACGCGGTCATTTCGAGTGTGTACATTCTCCCCTATGTGGCTTGTCACTGGTGATTTTCATTTTCGTTCACCCTTCTTTTCATATTCATGAATTTTTTACATGTATGACAAAATTATATTAAAAATAAACCTATAAAATTCTTGCACTTTGCCTATCTGTTACTATTTAAGTTAGTAGAACACCCTATCGAGAATACATTAAAAAAAATTGTGTCTTATGAAAAAAAAAACTATGTCATTTAGTTCAAAGGCAAATAAACATTATATCCGAGATCGTGCATTCTCTTTAAAAAAAATGTTTAACAATTATTGTGCAGATTTCGCTTTGAAAGGCTAAGGTTGACAATGACAATTAGCAACACAATTGGAACAAGGCAATGAACACAAAGACGTCAAGCCAGACGAAGCGATGCTCTAATCAGTCGACTGCGTGCTCAGAGCTCGAGGACATACAAAGGCTTTGTGCAACTGGTGAGGCTCTTGAGACACTCGAAGACTAGATTTGATTTCAATACATTGATTCAACGACCGCTTAATCACATAGAACAATATCTCTATTACTCATCACTTGATAACGTGCCTTGTATTATAGAAAGTATTTTGTATGAAAATTATTAATTAAAATTCAATCACATCTCCGCATTTGCGGGTGTAAATATGCTGTGTATACTGTAACCTTTACCTCATATTATGTCGTGAATACGGAATTTGTTTTCAAATTTTTTTGCTCTGTAATTATAGGTTAGACTGTATTTGCTTTATAACCGCATGACAGTTTTGGCAGATTATACGTGACTTAAAATCTATGATATTCATTCTAATATATGGTTCAAAATTTCAGTACAAAATAATTAAATATGAGATTTAAACCTCGGGTTCATATTGAGTTGATTGCTTGCGGAAATTAGTCGTGACATCAGTTTTAGAATACACGCGTCCCATCGAGTCATTTGTTATTCGGCCCACGTACGTGTCGCATCGGAAAAGAGCCGGATGTGTTTACCTACCCCAATTTAATTTAGCCAGCCTCTCTGCAATTAACTAAATAGATTGCGGATACATAGTTTGAATTTGAATACATTATGCAAATTATGTAACGCTTCGATATCACTGGTACCTACGTAATTAAGTTCTGGCTTCTTTAAAAATGGACTTACATAATTGTTAAATTGACTATCCTCCTAAATTTTTAACTCCGCAATCAAATTGTATAGTTAAAACTATGTGTAGCCTAAATTGAGAACTGTACAGTTCAACTGTCAAATGTTATATTGCGTACATACATTGTTTTTAACTGTACAATTCAACTAGGGTATATGTAGTGAGATTTATTAGTAATTTCATATATTGCTTGTTACTTGTGAATTGATGAAACAAATGACCAGTAATTTGAACTTAAAATATTTACCAGAGATTCATATGTAAATGTGTTAAAACAGAACAATCTTCTTATTTGTGTGCATTACATAACTCGTTTAAAACTCTTAACTTTAAATACCATAAAAAAACAAATATATCTATCGCTATACGTCATCAATGTGTAAAAAAGCAACGTCTAAAATAGGAACAAAATGTTTTACGAAATATTTACTTATAATTTTTATAGTACATCACTAGAGAATGAAGTACCGTAGAAATAAATTTCAAGTAACAATATCCTGGCATCGAACAATAGAAACATCGATGTTACTCAAAAGAAAAATAAGCTGACGTTAAGTATAACGCAGCACCAAACTTTTAATTTAACTTTTCGCTTGGTAAGTGATGGATCGCGCTTGCAGGCGGACCTGCATCGCTCCTCTCCTCACTCACTACACATCCATTAGTTAAATAGCTTTTCCATCAAGATTAACTTATCTGGCTCATGTCAGCCCTTGTTTCCATACAGATTGAGACTATTCATATACTCTATACAGAATAAATGCATTAAAGAGTTGAATTTTTGTCATTTACGATTTTTATATTTGTTTTTAATTTTTTTTTTGGTATCGGGAGGGAAAACTTCAGAAGATGCCTTCTGGGGAAAGACCATCGGTGGCCATCCTCAAATGCAACTGCGAGGGCCCCGGGATCTCCAGAAGAACGCACCGGGACCTTGCTTGCTTTAAACCTAGAGCATTTTAATTTTATTGCTTAATCGATTTTAAATAATGAAAAAACATTCTATTTGTGTCAAAATTATCGTCGGATTTTAAAAAAAATGTATTACGTCTTCAATATCCCTTTGGCCGTAAATAAGAGTTATGTTAGAACAGCGAAATATGAATAGTGAAAATGTCATCATCATCACCATCATCAGTCTTTGTGTGCCCACAGCTGGATATAGTCCTTTACTAATGCTTTCTACACATTCAGTCCTTCGCATACCGATCTAGAGACTTCCCGCCTTCGAATATATGAGTCATTATTATTTTATCAAACTATCAACATAACGTCACGAATACGTCGTGAACCAGCGATAATGTTGACAAATAACTTCTGTTCATCGTTGTATATAACATTTTAATTTAATCACACAACATAAATACTCTTTTGTTAAATAATAAGTAAATAAAAATCCAAAAATGCGACTTGGCAGTGAATCGCGAAAATTGATAAAGCATTTTACCGATAGATATTACTGATAAGATATCTAAAAATATTGTACGTTTACAATATATTTAACCTTTGTGTCGAAATTTTATCAGTATTGGTGTCATTACCCGAAAACGGTGTTGTGCTATACGCTACAGTCTTAATTTTATTAATACCTTATTTAAGTGAAGAGAATTTAACAAAATGCAATCGGAAACTGAAAGTAAGTTTAGTGTAGTCACATGATTATTATATTTTTGAGAAGAAGAAAGAATTTTGATTACGACTTAGGGCTTTTCAAGAAGAGAGCGTATCTCTTTATCAAAGGCAACGCATCTGCTTCTCTTGTGTTGTTGATGTCTGGGCGTCGATGATCACCTCTGTGATCCTGCCGCTCGTTTCCCACTTCGCTTACAAAAAAAATGGCTACATAAGTAGAGTAAGACTAAAGAAGTATGCATCTGTGTGAGATATGCGTAAGAAGGGTGTGAATTTAGATACCTTTTGAGATGTATGGAAGAGTAGTATATGCTGTGCCGACACGACGTAGGGAAAGATTATGACCATACGTTTAATGTATATAAGATATTATAAACAAAAAGAATTATTTTATCTTTTATTATTTATTCAATTCGTAACACCCTCAAGCTCTGTTATTGTGAATGACGGCGTTATATATCTTATCTTAATATAAAATATACGAAAGTCAAACACTTACGGAAGAATATGACTCATTAAACTATATACTTCCGTTATATACATAAGTATATTTAAAAAAAAAATGAAAAAATCTCGTGTCTTTTGTAGTGTTTATGAATAAATTAATTTATATAATCTTTAACAATGTCCATGTCATTTGAACTTCAAACATCAAATAGACACGTTCATAGTTGTATGTTGTTTACCAGCTATGACATATCGCGGTCTATTTACGATTTTTTATGTTATACATTATTTATTTGTAATATTTATTTTGATAAACTGAATATATTAGTCATAACAAGATTAAAAAAAAAAAGTGTCAGGTATTTGTCTTTAAATTTCTACGTAAATGTTTTATCTTGACGTAAGAGTAAATCTGATATGATTACAAATTTCATGTATGGTAGGGAACCATGTACTATGCCGATCGTCTGTATGATTAAGGGTAGGTAGATCTAATTTAAATGTTGCCTTTCAGTGAAAGAGCGAGGTGCTCCGCCGCCGTATTCCGACCTTCCCCAAGATTCAGTTCCACCAGGAGGTCCTCAACCGGTTATAGTCGGGACGGCGGTTGCATATCCAGCTGCTACGGTGGTGCCCGGAGTCACTACCACCGTGGTGATAGGGAATCCAATGGGTTCATCACCAACGGTGTACATATGTAAATCATGCAACAGTCAAATAATAACGAGGGTGGAAAGGAAGCCTTCACTAAGAACGCATCTGTTTGCGCTGTTGTTGTGTGTTGTGGGGTGAGTTTATTCAAAAAATATCATCTAAAGTTACTAATATTATAAATGCTAAAGTTTTTATGGATGGATGTTTGTTAGAAGGTTTCCCCAACGAATCTTGATAAAATTTATTTATTTTAAGTTTTTTTTTTAAATTCTATTTAGTGAATTTAGACAGCCATTTGTAAAAATATTTTACGTTGTAACAATTGAAACTCTTTTTTCTGGATTTAAAAATGTATTTGTTATTTATTTACAGATGCTGGCCACTCGTATGCTTACCTTATTGCGTGGATTCGTGTAATAATGCTGACCATTACTGTCCCAATTGCAATTCTTACCTCGGATCTTACTTGGGCTAACGGATCTTACTGTTTGGTTACGTTTTAATAAACTAAATCAAACTGTTCTAAGCAATGTTCGGTGACAAAAGTTAGTAACATGTATGATACTAAGAATATTTGAACCGAACATAACAACATTTTGATCAAGTACCCTGGAAATGTACCGACACATTCTACTGTGAGCTTGGTATTGACGTATTGCTGTCACTGTTTTTTTAAAGGGGAATGAAAGGGACCACAGTACAGTTTAAAATAAATGCTTTGAAAGAGCCACTGTAAAAGTTGACTTACTGCATCTGGAATCTGAAAATTATAAAGAGTTTATAAGATGGTCCTAATTTTGACTTGTGTTTTATTTTAAAGTTGCATAATGTTTGACTTATTCTAAAGACGGTGAATCATTCTTGTATATGATATGACTCATGTATACAATAATATAGTGATACCAATAACAACGGCTATTTAACACATTAACTTGTAATAAATGAACAAAATTACGTTGTCAATATCAAAACTCTCTTTCGTAAGTTATATAGTGAATCATCATCATCAGACCATCATCATCTGCCCACTGCTGGATATAGACTTTCCCCAGTGTCCACAGTAATATAGTAAATAAATTGTGTTACTTATTAAGCCAATGGCACCACTATATACTACTTATAAAACGGCTTAACTCACGTGTACATCGGTGTCGCTACCTACTAGTTTCGAGCCCATCGGGGGCTGTTCTTCTAGTGAGTGTCGGGCCACGAACGCGTCATAGTACCAATCTAACTCACCCTGAAGAATAGCCCCCGATGGACTCGAAACTAATCGGTACCGACACCGATTTACACGTGAGTTAAGCCGTTTTATAAGTAGTTTAGTGAAATGTCTCGTGAAAGTTTGAACAGTTTAAATGGAACCATTATATTAAAATTATAGTTATATAAAAAAAAAAAAAGCTTGTAAAAATTAAATTATTACTATCATATTTGTAAATAATAAATGATTGTATTTTAATCCATGTTTTTTTATTTGATTTGCCAAAAAATGAATTTGTCTTTCACAGAAGACAGAGTTTACGATGAAAATCATACAAAGATACGTACATGTATGAACCTAAAAATAAGCTACCTGACTATTGCGGAAACAAGGCATAGTGAACTGAATTCAAAGAATAAATATTCGATTAGATGCTTCTTGGAAAATGTTTCTAATCTAATTCGCCACTTACTATCAGTGCCTCTATCAGTTCATATAATATAGTATGGTAATTCGTAATATATAAAAATATATTTTTACTATACACTGCCCTGTGGCTACACCCGTAAAAAAAATCGCATATTAGTTTTTTCTCTCTTACGGTGAAGGAAAACATCTCGATGCAACCTACACATATCGACGAATAAATTCAAAGATATGTGTGAAGTCAACCAACACGCACTGGGCCAGCGTGGGTGACTATGGCCTAATCAGCTTTAATAATTGGGTAGGCTCCGAGCCAGCGGGGACATATAGTGAGCTGATCATAAGTTTTTTCCGATATACTCACTCCTGTAACTTTATAAGCGTGATAATTTACAGCCTGTGACACAAGAGAACGCCAACGTCGCCTATCCTGCGTCGTTTCCTACCAGTTGCTTTATAATAGCTTAGGCTTTTAGTACTAATTTGTCAACAGATATAGGATTAACGCTCAATGACCTGGACATGGACGTGCTGGTACGGGTTATTAGGAACCCTGAGAACTGTAAGCGGTACGTAAAACCGGCGCTGATGCGGGCAGCGGCGACTAACAGTTGAACATAAACCCTGGGGGTTTCTTCTATCAACCGTTCAAATTGTTATTTTTCTGTAAAATGCTGTATGTTTGGACAAAATAAAAATTAAAAGATATGTTCGGGACTTTTTTGTAATTATCTCACACTATCTTATCATTCATTGCTTTCGAAAAAAAATCGCCACTGTTGCTGAATCAGAAGTACTCTGGTCTAGAATGTGAGTGTAGTGTTTTTTGTCACTATATTGTGTAAATAGTGACTATTTTCAAAGTTATTAATAACGTTTGTTATAATGCAAACCAATAGTGAAAGTAAGCGATTTGTAAATTTTGTTTTAAATCGTGTGATTTTTTTTTATTTTAACTAATTAATGTATATAGAAATGTTTATAAAACATTTTATTGTTGCCTTCTGTGTTGCCATCATTATTATTATTATTTAATTTCTACTTCGTTTGCCTACTTCAAACCTAGTAGAAATTAAATAATAAAATTATTTTTGGTTTCATCTATTTTAATATCATAAGGCCTTTATTATTAAATATTTAAATGATCGATAGTTCCAGTGAAAAAAGGCGTTAATGGCGAAGAAAATGAGAACCCAACATTGCCACCACCATATTCGGAGTCGGCTATTGTATTGGCCCCGACTCGGCTCACAGTTCAACCTGTACAAGATACCGTTGTTATCCATCAAGGGCCAGCTATGGTACCTATGATTGTGCCCGCTGTTGTCGGTCAGCAGATGGGTTTTGAACCTACGCCATATATTTGCAAGGCCTGCAACCATCATGTCGTCACTCGGGTAGAGCGTACACCCAATACGCGAACTCACTTGTTTGCGCTGTGTTTATGCTTACTAGGGTAATTGTTTTCAATTTCTATTTTAATAAAGTTGTGGTTAATGAACACCTTACTTCTTCTATTCGATATTCTATTATTAGTTTATTTTCAACTATCGTAAATTAAGTAGCCATATTGAGGGAATCATACAAATATTAAAGCAGCCATTTTGTAGCCGTGGCCATGTTGGTTTTATTTATACTATACTGTAGTCTACTAGTCAAACCCCTTTATTCTATTGTGACGCAAATTTACAATAGGGTTTTATCTAATGAAACTGTATTTACAGGTGTTGGCTGTGTACATGTTTCCCGTATTGTATGAACGCTTGTAACAACGCTGACCATTATTGCCCGAGCTGCGGAACATATGCTGGATCTTATAAAAGTTAATAGTTACTGAAGGACCAAGTGTGATTGGTCGTTAGAATAATAAACTCATTTGGTGAAGATAAGGCCGGTTAGAAGATTATCATTGGTAGAAAAAAATAAAAATATTACTAACTAGTACTAAATATATAAGAAAATAAGTTACATTTAATTGAATACGTACTGTGAACAGTGTTTTATTTTTAGAAATACTACATCTTACCAATAATAGTAACAGTTTTAAATGATTGTTTGTTATCGGGTAATTCCAAAATGGCTATTAGATCTAGACTAAATTTGACACGGAGCTAGATAACTGCTTATAGTCTAATAGCTAAGTTTATTTTTTACGCGCGAAAGAAGTCGTGTTAGAAGACAGTATTATATAAAATAAAATCTGATAACAGAATGTTTGGAACACGCACGTAGTTGCGGAGATTTGAGTTACTATAAATACGCAATGTTGCGGCATTTGTAACTATTTTTATTGTTCTCATGTTCAATGGCAGTCCTTACGTCACACCAATCATTTGCTAATTATAATTCAACAATAGAGCGAGATAGAAATACGGAGTGTGAGCTAATAAATCGGAATGTACCCGTTATCTTATCAATGTTTCAGTAATCTCTAGCCAGTGTTAGTTCAGAAACAATTTTATCGACTGACTGAATTTGTTTGTGAGCGGTAATACAATAGTGAATTAATAAAATAGAAATTCATAATTATTGGCAAATGTTATAATGCAATCGAATAGTGGATGTAAGTAAATTATTTTATCTATATTCGGTTTTGTAAACGATTTATTTATTCGGGTTATAATGCTCTAGTGCTTTGTTTACTTGTACATTGTTAAACGTCAGATGACGCCGCCATATTGGATTGCGTTGATTGTGAATAAGGTAACAAACAGAATTTGTAGGTAATATTTACTAACTAAATGTTAGTATTTGAGATTTCACAAAAATGATACCAAGATTCTTAATATAATTCTGTTACAATTCTACGCATCTTATTGAAATTTGGCACAGATAAAGAATATAGTCTCGAATACCACAGAGCATGTTATTCATCACGTTTTTTTTAAAATTCCGTGCAGATGAAGTTTCGGGCAAAAGCTAATATTCTATGAGTTACATCGAAAATTTTTTCATCAGATTTTTCAGAGATATATACTCTATGGTAAATAATAAATTTATCGCATTTTTATCGTGTCTATTAATTTCCGTGTTTTTGTAACTCTATAAATGTTAAGTAAGTCTGTAAAT
Source organism: Papilio gigon (assembly GCA_027563995.1). Classification (NCBI taxonomy): domain Eukaryota; kingdom Metazoa; phylum Arthropoda; class Insecta; order Lepidoptera; family Papilionidae; genus Papilio; species Papilio gigon. Next base: position 2,211,217 of record JAODUI010000028.1, read on the forward strand.
ACAGTAGAACGATTTACTAATTGGTCAAAATATAAATATTATAGGGGTTGTCATTGTGTCGGTACGGGTCGGTACGCTGAACACAAGTGTAGATGTCGCGGCGTTCAGAGATACAGAGCACTGCACACTTAATCTTCACTAAATCTATAGCCACCTATATATATGTAGGTATATATTAATAACTCAATAAAATTTCAGCTAAGAACGAGGCTAACGTCTACAATGGCACGGACACATTTCAACATCCTAGCGCACCCCCACCGTACCCCGGTCTTCCAAACCCACAGTACCCTGAGCCACAGTACCCTGGACCAACATATCCTGGGCCACAGTATCCCGGGCCACTGAACCCAGGATATGCGCAGTCAGAACCAGTTCCGTTCCCTAACACAGTACAACCGCCAAATGTGGTACACGTGCAACCTGTGATGCCGACTGTTGTCCCGACAGTGGTGGTAGCACATCGGATGGGACCCAACGCGACGGCTTTCGTTTGTAAATCCTGCCACCATCAGATTGTTACACGCGTGGAACGTAACGCTACTCTAAGAACGCACTTGGTGGCGTTGCTTTTGTGTTTTGTCGGGTAATACTTAACCTACTAAATGTAACAATGTTAATTTGACAGTGTTATAATTCTAATTATCTATAATTCGACGTTCATAGTTCAAAGTTTTTTATTTTTTATTTTAGGTGTTGGCCGTTTGCTTGTTTGCCGTATTGCATTGATGCCTGTAATAACGCCGATCACTATTGCACGAATTGTGGCGCATATATTGGATCATATACAGGTTGAAAGAATACCGATTCAAAAACCATTTTAAGTAACGTACATTGGTTAACAAGAATGATTAATAATTAGATTTATTTAAGGCTTATTTAATAGACATTTCTCGTAATTTAATACAGAAACTGTAGTTTAAAAAGCATTTTATAATTAAATACTTAAAGTTACTGTTGATTATTAAAATATTCTTTGTTAATTAAATAAAAAAAAGTTGAAAATATATTGTATAATATTGAATTTTGATTGTTGTTTCCTTTGCAATAAAGTAACCTTTACTGAATTGAACAAATATGTTTTTAAATGATAATTGTTGTGGTCCAAGATACGCCTGCAAAAAAGTATCTGCAACATTTGTATGTGCAAATGATTGTGGAAAAAAATTACAAGGTAACAAAAAAAAAATCATTTAAAGTTGCATACTAAGCCAATACACATTAAATCTAAAAAACAGTTATCATCAATTTTGTAAGTTAGGTAAGCTTGTTTACATAATTATTGTTTTCAAAATGATACGAATACAATGACAGCTATTAAATGTGTTTTAACCGAGGATTTGTGTTCGATTTTTAAGAAATACGGAGAGACCGCAATTCGGTCCGTGCCTCTGCATTGCCACAAGAGCCACTAGTATACACTCCAAGGCGACGCTGTAAGAAATATTATCATACTTTCAACTATACAACAACTAAAATATACATAAGAAGTGACTTTGTCAGCCAGTTATATGTTAAAATAGTAATTCTCATTTGCATTGAATTCTACTATGGTTTCACATACGAGCAAGAAACAAAAGAAAGATACGAAAACCTGTCGTTGAGTAGTTTTTTTTAATTTGTAACTAGATGGCGCTGTCTTTACTCTTAATTTTATATAAATAATTAGAGAGTTTTATCTGTTTAATAAAATATGAGTATCGTGATGGATGGATACGAAAAGTTTGAATACGATGTTCTGTATTTGATAAAATTATGTTTAAAATGGATGATAATTGTCACTTTCGCATGATGCAAATTTCGCCGGCGACCGATCGGTCGCTCGGATGCTGCTTGTTTAAATAGGACATTGCGGCTCACTTAGTTTTGTTGTAAAGGTAGTTTTAGATAAATAATTGATAAATTATTTTAATACTATTAATCGTGGACGATTATTTCCTATTCGTTTTGGTGAATTGTCATTTGACGTTCAGAATTCATTGACATTGACAATACCAACTTGACAATACAAATTATCGGTACATTTGTGGGAAACAAATTCAATTGTACTGTACAGTTCAGAGAATATGTCTTTGGGGTCACCAGCCGCATCTTTATACAATACTTTTAAAAACTTCTTAGTACTCTTGGTCCATTTTTTGTACGTTATAATATTTTTGTCATTATATAAAATCGCTTTATTTTGGTTCCTTGTACATAGTAAATTGCGCAACGTTTTAGCATGTCACAAAAAACTGAAGTAACCTTAGTAGTTGTCAATTGTAATTCAATTATTGAGTTGACTTCAGACACGGATGAATAATGCAGCGTTGGACACTGTAAGGACAACTAAAATAGCGTGAAATTGTATTTCCTGTATTGTAAAAAAAAACTACATTTTATTATTACAAATGCGTAAGTTTAGATTGATGTAGTTTGACATAATAGATATATGGATGGATTCTTACAAATATTAAATTTAACATAGACGTAGAACCTTATCTAAAAGAACTCAGTCTATTATTTTTTTATAATCGCGGACGTAGCCTCGGTCGGTAACTAGTATTAAATAATTTTTATTTTAAGAATAGCATTACATTTTATCCCAGCACTTAAAATGTATTGTAAAAACTGGCCCCATCCGTTTCTATTCTTGTCAAGGTCAACAATCGCGGGGCGCCTTCACGGTACCAAGGATTGAATCGGTGCTGAGATCATCATATTATGTGTTGCTACAGATTCACATAGATGAAACAATCATACAAAAACATACATTATCATTATTTCAATTTAGATAATGACTTGTATATTTTTTTTCTTAGTAAGATGTTAGATTTCTGTTAATTTAATAATATGTCTTTTACCAATCCAACTAAGTTCTAGGCTTATACTAGGATATGGTTTACGACTATAGTCGAATGGCAGAATTCGAACTGTCGACCACGTGATGGGAAATCGGTGCCCTTAACCATTAGACTATTGGCGCTTCTGAACTATAACTAAACTATTGTGATTAGGTATTTTAAATAATGTATTTAAGTCAGTTATCATTATCATCAATCTGTCGAGTTCCCTTCTGTAGGTTAGCTTAGTATGTACTCCTCTTCCATATATCTTCCATTATTCAAGACATGAAATAACTTATATGACCACATGATATATTGATAATTTCTCGTTATTCCCCTGCCTTTGTTCTTACGTCACTAACTAATAAAATAACATTAGTATCTAAAGTACAAACTTCCTATAAATTTTAAATCTTATCTGTGATTCTAGGAAGTAGGTACTCGTATCGGGTATCAGAATTCAGTTTTAATTCGCTATCAGCTTGTTATCGTTGAAATTCGAATGTAAATATTTATAACTTCCTTTTAAAATTATAATAAACGTTGGATTTTTTTTATCGAAATATATTTAAAGCTGAACGATTATTTGCATTCTTGTGTTATAATATCCATTAATAAATCACCATAATGATCATCATATTGATAATCTTGATTTTCTATAATATAAGTGAAAATTTAATGCCAAAGTATTTAACATGCTAACGAGTTACAAAAAAAAGTAAATGGTGTCTTGTCATTTTCTGACAGATCTCACCGCGACTGTGGCGCCACTCTTAACGGTCGTGATAAGTTGGTCACGATGTAATACGATGTTGAATACAGAGAAGTAATGATGTCATGATTCAAAACGGGTTATAACCAATTAAGCACATTAATGAATTAAGTGTGTTATGTATTGAATAGGTTTATATGTGTCGCTTAAAATTATATAAGGAAAGAGGTAAATGAATGATATAAAATGAGAAGGGAACTTTTTCGTTCTTTTTTTTTCGACTTATAAATCCGGAAACAAATTCTCAAGTCGTGATTGTGTACAGCCAGTCCTTCGTGTTGTTCAACAAATTGAAAATTTTGCTTGTTTCATCATCATCATCATATCAACCACATGTCGCCCACTGCTGTTTATTTGCTTGTATCAATAAAATTTAGCGAAACTATTTTTTTTATTAAAAAATAAAGACCAATAAAATCTTGTCGTTTAAATGGTTTTAGAATGAAAAAAAAGAATACTGTTATATAATATTTAAATATAGTTAAAAATTCACTTACAACGTGTTCGCATTTTCAGTTTATATTCAAACACTAAAATTAAAAAAACAACGTTGCACTATTTCTTAATTCTAACAAACTTATTTACAATTAAAACAAACATCTCAAAATTAAAAACGAAATATGTCCACATATGTCTTCACTGTGAAAACCCGCAATAGTACAGTTTGGTATCTTAAATAAAAACATTCAATTGATTACACACACATAAATACCATTTGTAGGAAAAATTGTGCTACTAAGATGGTTAAAATTTACTAATATAAAAAACAAATTGCCCATACATTTTCATTGCGTAAAAACGTTTAAATCTCTTTTAAAATTCTAAAAGAATATAAACTACACAATTTTGTACTGGCATATAAGGCGACGATGCACATTAAAAGCTATTGAAAATCTTTAGAAAATCGTTAGTAAAAGGGTAAAAGCATTATCAAACGTGTAACCGTGGGTACCCACAATCGAAACTTATGTATTCAATACAAGTATTTCGTTACACAGCAGTGAGGACCCACGGTTAAGCAACCATTGTTTCCTTTGGCGATTTTGTAATTCACTTTAGAACACCAAAACAAATGGTCCCATGTCAGTTCATCTGGAGCTAGATGGGTTTACACCAAGTTTATCATTGCTGATAAGTTCCGAGGTACGCGTTACAGTTGGGGCAATAGTGATCGGCATTTTGACAGCTGTTCATGCAGTACGGAACACAGATACAAGGCCAGCATCTGGAAAGGAAATCTTTATTATAAACTATAATTGTTTTAGCATAATGATCTGTTAAGGACGGAGAGAGCTCCATGATTTATTACATTCCGACCATGTTATATCTAATTCTCCTTTAAAGTGATGGAAATGACAATTTCAACGTCATCATGATCAGCCTTTGTCTGTCCACTGCTGGACACTGGCATACATTTCAACATGAGTTTGAATCTCATCACAATATTTCGGATCAGTACTCGTAAAAAGTCCAGGGCCATAGTGAATCGTCTACCGAGAAACTCAACTAAAGCGGTTCGATTTAAAGCTCGACCTTGATGGTAATCGATTTTTTTTAATTCTAAAAAACTTAACAGTGTTATTTGATTCCTAGCGTGATAGCAAACGGACGATATGATCATCGATTAATATGTATTTGAGCATGAAATTATAGTCCTTAAAACAAAGTACTGAAGGTTTAAATTTCTAGTGTCATTACTTACAGAAACAAGCATAGAACAAGAGCTATTATGTGTGTTTTTGTTGTGGCTTTGCGCTCGACCCTCGAAATGATGGCGGCGCCGCACGACGAACACGTCAGACGGGTGGGGTCAGGTCCCACTGGTGCTATATTCATTTTGCCTCTGAAATACATTAGAAATATCAATCAATAAAAATTCATACATTTCATTTGTTGAAATTAGAAGAGTGTTATTGAACAATAGACCTATTGAATGTCTTAACTCTGACCAAAACATTGCAGCAAAAACGAAAAAAACCGTTCAGGTTACTAAAGCTTCACATGACATTTCGAAACAGATATACAGGATAGTAATATGATCTCCTACCCTGTCCTTTTCTTTCTCATCCACCTCTTTTATTCTACTATAAGCCCGATATAGTGGCTAGTTGCCTCTGATAAAATAAGAACTCAGAATAAATATTAGTCGCATTATTATCTCAGGTAAATCCCAGGACCAATAATCAGTTAATTAATCTACTTGACATCACGCTGCTACATAGGATGTTTAGAAACTTAATCATGCGCAGAAACAGATTATCTAAATCGAATATTTTTAAGTAAATAATCCAAGCGATTCATTCTACAACATTAACTACTTTTGCATTATATCATTTAGTCACAGAAAAAAAAAGGATGTTTAAGACTTAGCACAATTGAACTACCCACAGTAACAAAAATTGGATAAAAACAAATATGATTAAATTGAAATTTTCATATTTTAATCAACCAACTAGTTTTTATTCTAATTCACATGACAAATACCGTGGCTATCGAATGAACGGCCTCGAAAAATTATAAATAACCACGCATATGTTTTTCCATTATTACAACATTTTTCATTGGAGTAATCTAAATCAGTAACCACTTTTCATAATTGACGCTAACGTCATTTGATTAAGATATACATTGCCTAGGTGTAACGTGTCCTCATTTAGATATCAACAGAAACACGTAACTCCTATTACTAAAGAGGTTGTATAGGTAGCTTGTTGAACATATTGTGAAATATTTTTGTACCTATTAATTTTACTATAAAAAAAACACTTAGTGTACTTCCTATAAACGAAAGTTAGTCAATAAAATAGATATAAACATATAAAAATACTAACCTGTTGAAATAACGGTAATGTAAAAAGTGAAAATGTCGTTTTGTCTTGCGCCGGCCACTTAGCAACCAGTCCACAACGCTGTTTGTGAGCGACTGCGCGGGTCGCGCGGTGTTTGTAACCTCACCCGAGGCTTCGTGTATCAAATGACTCATGTACTTGCAGATAAGAAATAAACGTAATTGATAAAGTGATTAATACAAGTATGTAAACATTTACGACTTTATATGTTATTCTGTTGTTGGTAAATGATCATTTATTTACATAAATAATTTATTACTATGTTTATGATGAACTATGACGATTGTAAGATTAATTCGAATACAAGCTGCAATAAAATAAAATAATTATTACCTCGTCAAAAACATACATTATAAATATCTCAATACCAACTTTTGATACAAATCAAACATAAGCAGATGTTTACTAACAAAACAATACGGCGATAAATTTTGAACACGATGAAAATGCTTGTAGTTGCTGCACGCGTCGTTCAAGACCCCTTAAAGATCAACGAAGGTGCGGAGTCTGCGATAGATGCCACGTCAGTGGAATAAGAATGAGAGGGCGGTGTAAATAACACCCTAAAGTCACCCATTTACACATCTGATGTAATGAACGATGTCCTATATAATATGGTAGCAAGATTTAATTATAAATGACAAAAAAACATGTTAAAGTGTTTATGATATTTTTATTTTAGGCCAGTTTAATTTCAAGTACAAATTGTAAAACAAAATAAATAAATAAAAACTCTTTTTATAAACATGTAACATTAAACTTTCGTGGTTTTAGTAATATTATATCCGTATGAAACGGGATTTTTACCACGATAAGAATCCCGTTTCATATAATACTTACGAACATTATATTTCTTTCAAAAACGGTGTAAAAGACGATATTTAAAGAAACGCTTTTCTTCGCTCTATTTACACGACCCGAAGTTATTTGTTCCTGAAGCCTAAACTAATCTTTGAACATTGGCTCCGAAGAGCAAGCATATTGTTTGTTGATAGAAAACATTGTAGCAATATTTAAATACAATTCATTCATATGTATAATGATTTGCGGAGTATTGTGTGTGTCTTCGATTAGAATTACGTGTTCAAAATAGTTTGAAAATTATCTTACATCTTGTTTATTAAACTATTAAAACTTTCGTGAGACATTTCACTATACTACTTATAAAACGGCTTAACTCACGTGTAAATCGGTGT
>JAODUI010000028.1:2253775-2290809 GCA_027563995.1 Papilio gigon
ATAGTCAACCACGCTGGCCCAGTGCGTGTTGGTTGACTTCACACATATCTTTGAATTTCTTCGCCGATATGTGCAGGGTGCATCACGATGTTTTCCTTCACCGTAAGAGCGTCGGATAATGTAAATATACAATTCGAAAATGGAATAACACATTGGTTCGAACCTGGACAATGTCGAGTACGGTCCGATCAAGCGCTTAACAACTGCGACATCGACGCTCACAAATATTGTTAAACAAAAAAAGACATTACCAAATAACACAAAACACTAATTAAACATAAAACATCACTAAGCATGAAGTGTAATCGAAAACAAGACGAAACTGTGTGTTGCCATGATGGACAGATAAGGCCTTTGCTCAGTTGTATATACTCAAATGGTATAAACGCTTGTTTACAGCATAACCCTATGCGTCTTCCGAACGTCAGTTGCAGCCAGTGATAAATAAAAGGTCCACTTTGTAACGTAATTAAAAAAAAAGTAATTATTTTGAAGTAGACTCTTAGACCGAGTTACAGTAGTCATCGTGTACCTGGTCAAGATCTTCAAATCTCACCGGCTTGGATACAAGCAACTTAAAACAAAATTTCTAGCGTAACGGAACGCGAGAAGAGAGCACTCCGCAACGCACAGACGACCTTGAACAGCAAAGATATTTGAAATGTCATACATCTTATCCATAAAATGAACGTACCTTTAATATCAATAAAATTTGCCATTGTACACAATCTCTGTTACATTTAGGGTTGACACAGTTTTACATCACGAAGACATGAATTGAAGCGAAACATAATTTAATTATGGTTGTCAAAACTATATTTAAAGTATTCATCACGTTCAAAGAAAATTGGCGTATTAAATAAAACAACAACTATCTTCAGTCATACACTTCTATAAATATATATTAAAAAGCTGTAGTAAACAGCAATAGTTAAATTAGGTGTTATTATAATGTTTAAAGAATTTTTGTCAACCCTAATAATAAAGGTCTCTACACACGATCGACCGCATACATAAACAAAGGTACAGAACCTTACCCTGACGCCATGTAAAACATGTTCAGTCAGGTTCACCACCCGTGGCTTTATTGGTCACCATGACAACCGTTACAATAAATAATTAAGTTAATTTTTTACAATCAATTAAATCGAAGTAAAACTAATGGACGATACAAAGAATTTTATTACACTATCTAAATAAAATAAACTTATTTTATTTAAGCATTTATTAACATCAAATCAAATAAAGAATTTTTCAAACTTTGATAATGTTAACAGAGAAAATAATCTGCTTCAATGCATAATGAAAATCTCTAAAAAAAACCCACAATAAGTATACAGAATCTTGGATAGTCGAAACCCACAATTGCTTGCAAACCACACACACACTCATACAACACTCACACATGCATGTTTGAATCAACATACAGAAATGTCTGTCTTACAGTTAAAATATGACAAGGTCCAACGTTCAACGTATGCGTCTTTGCCCACTACTGGACTTAGCCCTTTCCCAATACTTTCCACACGCTGTCTTCCGCATATATAGAGTGTAAACTTCTTATTTTAATAAACAAACAAAACAAATTTGAGTTGTATTTTGTTTTCAATTCCGCAGTTCAAACATGACGCAGTCTGAATATACAGTGAACACGCACGCTGTCAATTGACCTGTCAGCCTCGTAGCCCATTTCGATAAGAGTGGGACCCAGCAATGGATAGAGCAGATAACGGCCAACAATTGAATTGTAGCAATGCGACCCGGCAATTAAATAACGATTCCCTTAATAACATTAATTGCTTTAAAAGCTTCAGAAGATAAAAGAATTAAACTGATATAGCATTGGAGGTGTTAAGTCATCAATGATGAAACGAACGCTGCATCATTGTTAATTAAGAAAGACTAAAACAAGATCCCACCTCCCCCTCCCATGCTAACGTAAACATTGGTATATGAAATTTTCTACTAATGTATTCTAATTTTTTTAATTTTTCATTAGCAGCTGTTGTAATTCCTTTTCATTAGTTTCAAGCATAAAAAATGTGTAAGTAATAGGTAATTATGTGGAAAAAAAAGTAAAAACTACTGCTGCCGTAATCATCATTTCGACACCCCCACCCCCCATGTCATCAAAAATAAGCAAAGCAGAGACCCCCGTTCCCTATAGTGCTTCCGTAATATTTGACCTGCCCCTAAGATTCCGATATTAAGCAAAAGCTATTTATGAATCTATCGCATATTAAAACCAACTTATACAAAAGGTTTCTCTGCTTCCTTGCGTACTACAGACACTCAACATACAGGAGTATGGGTCGTCCTCCCTCCAGGTGGACCGACGACTTAGTGTGAACGGCAGGAAGTCGTTGAATGCGGAAGGAGGATCGCATGCTGTGGAAGGCATTGCGTAAGGCAGTCCAGCTGTGGGCAGACAAGAGATGATGATGAAGAAATATACTAATGAAGCACAGTAGTATAGGCTAGTGGCTAGTATAATTTCAAGCATGCTATTTTAAAGATTTTCATTCAAACAGTAATATATAAATGCATACTACATTAAAATGTCGGATATCGCTGAGCGTAAAATTAAAATGTAACTAACAAAGAAAATGACATCTGCGTTGAAAAATTTCAAATCGAGCAAATTAGTCGACAATTCCCAGATCGTACGATACGGACGGACACGCAATAAACTATATAACTCTGCCGACCGCCCATTGAATTGGTAACGTTATAAAAAAAAAACAACATCGTCACCTGTCGTGTCATTTGGTCCCAGCGAACGAGCCGCCAAAGAAAACATGGAATTAGAAAAAAAATAAATATGGCATCGCCGAAAACTGACCGAACTCTAACGACAATTCGCCTACGAAACCTATGTCAAATATCATTCAATGCCCTAGAACAAATTACGACTCTACTCACTCAACAATACAGTTCAATTCAGCTTGAATGTAAATTCAATAGATATATTGCTACTGTCAATCAAACTTCGACTTTATGGCATTGGTATATAGTTGGTATTTCTCTGGATGTGATCGTATTGTTTTAATTTTCTGTAAAGACATTTTTTTTTATCGGTTTAATCGTTTTGACTGCGTAGAATTTACGACGTGATACTTTACTACGGCCGGTATAAAACGTTGGGCCGACTTCATTAGTAGTGTTTTTGTAGCGATACTTTTGCATTGTAAGATAACAATGGGCTGCTGTCGGTCTTTGACGTTGATGGAACCTTCCGAATTTATGGGACAAATGTTACTACAGCGATCTAAAACTATTTACTATTAATGTTAACTTGATTAATAAATAATGGTTATTAATGCATAATTATACTACTTATAATAATGGAATCGGTACTATCGCGCGTTCGCGGCCCGTCGCTCACTGACCGCGCTATAGTACCGTTCCCACTCACCCTGCAGATGAGCCCCCGATGGGCTCGAAACTAGTCGGTACCGACACCAAGTTACACGTGAGTTAAGTCGTTTTATAAGTAGTATAGTGAAATATCTCACGAAACTTTTCATAGTTTATTTCATGATTAATTTTTAACTGTTAAGTTTTATCTTTACCAATACGATATCGAGTTAAGTATAGTCCTTGAATATAATACAACATCGTGCTATAAAGAGATATTAATAAAGCAGTAATCACAGAAATTTCATATCAATTTACACTAACCTAGGACCAGTCATCGTGGCAATGGATCGGGAGATCTACGTTCAGCTGACGATCTTAAGCTGATGATGTTGACAGTAGAAGGATTTCACACTAATTCATTCTAGGATACAGAAAAAGTTTCTGTTATATCAAAAAGTATCAAAGCAAGAAGGTCACATAAATTCATAACTAAATACTCGAGTTACTAAACCGTTTAAATCCAAAAGCACCATCAAACAATTGTTGGAAGCATGTTATTTGACTTGCGTAAAGCGAAGTTCTCGACTATTAAAGTTACATTAAGCAGAACAAAACCTTATTTTAACCACTAACATTCCTTCTTACAACATTGTTCATACAAACAATATACATATGAATCAAATGCTCTGATATTTAAACTCTGACATTAGTGGATGTATCCATAATCTATTCTACAATAAAGAAACATTATAGAAATTAAAGGATTATACAAAAGTCATACAAGTGGCAGGAATATTCAAGTACCAGTTAATCCGACAGGATAAGTTGAAGCTCCTAACTTCGTTGGTGGTCATCACACACACAATGGAAATAAAGGGATTTTCTGCGTGCAAAAGCCGACAATAGACCATCCCTGTGGCCACAGTGCCACATAAAGGCATTGGTGACATTCACTTGTGTCATCCCATTATAGAAAATTGTCCGGTGGCGCTAACGCATTGTCCCTTTTGAGACTTTTAACTAAAAGTCATTTTGCACCCATTACAAATTTCACGCTCAACTGATGTTGATGAAAAAAATGTTTGAAGTAACTCAAATGTACTAACTTACGTTGTTTCCAGTGGCTTCTACAATTACTAGCGTATTGTTTAAAGTATAAAAAAAACAATAATAAAAACGAAGCCTTTTTTAATTTGTATTTGATCTGATAAGTTTGAATATGTCACTATAATAAACAAAAAAACAAAGACAATAGTAACTTAGGCTAACTATATTGTAGTAGAATTACTAAAAATTAACGTTGGAAAAAGTCGTAGTAGATTTACACATCGTGATGCATTAATTCAGTATTTCATAAACACAAAACCTGTTTAACAATAAAAATTATATTCGTGTTATTTAGTAGGTTCACGTATAGTCAGAATTTGAGATAACAAATGGCAAGCTTTTTAATTACATAGTCATTTACAATAGCGCAAAGCGCTCCTAGACATTAGCGTCGCGGTTCCCTCGCACCACCTAAGCTCATCCGAATCCCTAAAAAGCTCTCGTGGTGACACCTCCTGGCCCCCTCTCCCTCCCACATAGACCCGTCTTTCTCGCACGCCATCGCTACTCTTCGAATAACGACACAATGCGACACAAACCTACCAACAAGACATGCAGTAAGCGACTTCAAATGTCCATTCAATTCTCGCCTCTATCTCCACCACATAGAGGCGGTGATCTAAATTAAGCGACACATTAGAGGACATCTATCACACATATACTAAAGTCGTATCAACATACGTGTGAATACATCTTTCAACTTTATGTCATATGGAATAAGGGCGAGAATGCAGTGTTAAAAGAAACGATGCTGTAAAGACACAGTTTTTAAATGTCACGTAGTGTAGTCGTCTCTTTTCTCCGGAGTCCTGTCGCTGGCTCCTTTTGCATCCTTCAGCTTCACCCCGCGTATCTTTCATCCCGCTCGTGAGCTGAAGCCCAGTGTCCGGTCGGGCGGGTTGCTAGACGGTCGTGTTGCTGCAGTACAGTTTATATAACATTCGTATGTTCGTACGTATCTATAGAGGATTAGGTGTGATGCACTGTGAAGTGGCGGCTTGTGACGTTTGATGTTTGTTTGTGTGATACTCAGAAGCATTCATGATTCAGGTTAGTAAGATACATATTGCATTTCTAATATAAGAGAAGTCCGCTAACTAAAGCATCGGGAAATTAAAAAAAAGATACCATAACTGGCAGGTTTCAAAAAAGAATATTTTAAATAACGTTTAAAATTTCGTTTTACGAATAGAACAAGGGTTAACATTTTGCAAGTGATATTACTAAAATTATAATAAGAAAAAATAGCTACAATTTTACAACTCAATTGTTATTAGGAGTGCTCGTATTTTATATATATATATATATATATACATATTTATAAATACTATCACGGTAACATATATAAAGCTTAAAATAAACATTAATTAAATGTAAATGAAAAATCATAAACCTATCTAAACAACCGCAAAACCTTACGTTTAAGAGTCTGTAATCAGATATTAAAACCACACTAGTTTATATATTAGAAATAAATCTATAAACAATAAATGACATTGTCGGCTAGTCAAATGTGTTACATCTCATTTCCAATGAATTCGAGTATAGACTGCATTTAATTTCAAGTCACTCTGTTCTCTATAATATTTTAGCTTTAAGCACAATGCTGCAAAGAATGCATTTGGTCTAAATTTACTGAATAATTAAAAATAAATCTCTACAAGTATTTTACTAGATGCCCGCGTATTAAATACTTACTAGGTACCATATTTCAAACAGTAATCTCAACCAATTTTCATCTTCTGTTGAAATGTCTTCAGTTGGAAGTTTTACCTGATAATAAATATCCTTCAATCGAAATATTCGCATTTATTATATAAGTAAGATTAAACATTTTTAATAAATCAATAACTCGGTCACAACAACAACGATAAGTGAGGGAGGATAATCTTGAAATGGAGACTATTGTTGGGGACTAGGAGCGTAGAGTGTGCGGAGTGTGGGTGCGGACGGCGGGATGTCGTTGGATGCGGAAGGATGACCGCATACTGTGGAAGGCATTGCGACTAGCCTATATCCAGCAGTGGGCAATAAAGGTTGCTGATGATGTTTAATTTCAATACTATAGGTACTGTAGTACGTATTTAGATGGAAAAGAATATTTAGTTGGAATGTGACGTCCCACCATACGGGAAAGAGCCCAAGCTGTTATAAACACAATAAAATTCCTTTTTTTTGTATTTATCGATCTAATGTGTGATAAAAAAACAATATGGTGATTATAAATAGTTTTATACTAAGTTTATGTCATCATCATCATCATCATTATCAGCTTAATGTTGTCCACTGCTGAACGTAGGCCTCCATCGATTGCCACGACGACCGGTCCTATGCCGCCCGCGTCCAGTGCACTCTTGACCAGTTTATATATTTGAGAGAAAACAAATGCAGTAATAAATTAACTAAAGTTATATTTCATAGTATAGAAATCGAATATTTCCAAACACATCATTATTTTAATTAGGAAACTATGTTTTGTTGTTATTTATTTCTTTTATAATAACTTTCGACTTTCTTGATAACTTTCTTATGATAATTTATAGTTGTTTGTGTTGACGACGAATGAGGTGATTAGCGATAGGACATTCAAATGCGTGGCTTTTGAGCTACTGATATAAATGTGTTCAGATGATGTTGAAGTCCTCGGTGATGTATCCGTTAACCTTGCTATCCGAGAGTGGAATAGTGGAACTGTTTAGATAGATGTGTGAGAGCACGTTACTTGAAAACGCTTCAACAGTTCTGGATAGAATTTGGAAGAGATTTAGATTGTTGTCTGGTACACCGTAATATGGCTTCTTTTATTTAATTCCACGTAGACGGTGTCATCGCTATCATCAAGCTATCTTTTCCTCACGGAGGGTCGGCACAGTGTGTACTCTTCCATACATCTGTCAGCTCATATCTGAACTCACCATAATACACAGTAATCCATCAGTCAGTTAGTATATGAGTTAGTATTGGTGGTTAGTAAACGGACGCGGTAATATTTCAAGGGCATTTAAAATTTAAACATTTGTACTAAAACCATTTGTTTATTATCTACCTATTATTTTATTAAAAAATGGAATGATTAACTTCCTTTTAATGTTTTCAATGTAAGAATTCATTGTTCATTTGGCTCAATTATAATTTTATACATGATGAAGCGATGACTTGTGAGGTTTGCGGGAGCGCGATGGATGGCACCCGTTCATTGCAGTCTTTGCCTACGTTCAGTGTAGTAGTTCGGTACCTTAAGATGATGATGATTGTGATTGATGATGATGATGATGATGTTATTTAACGCAACAATGTCAGAATATGTTACGTGCCTTTACGGCAATGATGTACTCAACCTCAAAATTTAGTAGTAAATTAAAAATACAATTTCTCTTAAACTATTAAAGCTAAAGCTACAGAACTTAATATGTAAAAAAGCTAATAAAATTTACTATTAAATAGTGTTTGATTCAAAAAGCTAACATTTATAGTTTAGGAGATATTGGCATTTTAAAAGTGTACTATTTACGTTTGACGGCAAATATACTAATAACGTTGTTCAAATACACATTATTTTCTTCAAAGAAACAGTGTTCGCGGAAAATTCTTACAAAAGAGACAGGAGATGGGCATCTGTTCCTTTCCGGGTTTTTTTTCTATAGATACTCTGAAACATGTGTTTTAATAAGCAAGTGCTTTTTACACTTTTTTTTATATTTTCATTTCGTAAATTAAAGTAAAATATACTTTAATTTATTTATAGATTTACGTGTTTCATTTAAATAACCCTTAGATTTACGTTAGTGATGATAGATGGCGTGAGTTACCGCAGATTGTGATGCAAAACAGATATCTATCGACCAGATTGATCGAGAGGTAAACAACTGTCTGAACGTACGTTTTCTTGTTTATTTGATTTAATTCCTCTTAATAAAGATACTCCTTCGACTCTTAGATGTCGCAAGACGGTAGAAAAATTCCAGGTAGATTTTATTCGAAGTTTAAAATATGAATCATACAAATTATACTGTTGAGTACTGCAACTTAATATCATGAACACCTATATGTATTAGAATAAAACGAATTAAATAAAATTATACTACTCCTTAATTAACATTAATCAAACATTATCATTAACACACAATATTGCTTATAGTAACGCCATCTAGTGACAGCTTAGAGACAATAAACAAGCAAATTCAACAAGCCGTGAGATATGCTTTTTAACGACAAAAAATATAAATTTTTAATCTATATTATTGTAAAACTTAAACAGTACAATCTCAGCGACCACGGTATATATTTGTATAATTATTTCTATATAAAAAAGCCTTACGTTTAGCCATGTATAAGCTAAATACTATCACGATATAAAATTTAGCGTGTGATAAAATTGAAAAACTATCTCGGGATTTTATACGGGTGTAGTCACGGGAACAATTAGTACTTAGAATTGATTCAATGTGGTTAGAATAAACGTACGCCTCATTCACAACGTTTCTAAAATAAGAACTTTTTGTGCATTCAATTCAGTGGCAACATTCGTCCTACATCTCTCATCGCTTGCAAAGTCGAAGACGCTCAGCGTGTTATTGCCGGACAGAAATACCACAGCGGCTGCGTTACTTTATCCATATGAACATAGTCGATTTCTTTTCGAGATATACAATATTATTATATGTAAAGAATTAATTTTTATCAAATTTAAGTAAATATGTTTACATTTGTTAGACCCTTAACAACATATATCAGAGATTTTCTTACCGCATTTCATCAATATTAGCCTTTAACAGTATACGCTCCTCCGTCATCCTACGAATTCCCGTCCGCAATAAGTCGTCGGTTCACCAGGTGGAGGACCCAACTTCGTTTCTATTTCAATCCTTCCATCGTATATCAAATCACTTCCTACTTGGTGACTGATAATCTAAATATATTAGTTAATACGTCACTAATCAGATACAATATTCTAGACTTATAATTCATCATCATCATCATCGACCGGCCCTTTTTCTTACGTAAGGTCGGCACAGTATGTACAACTCTTCCATACATCTCTGTCAGATCTTATCTGAACTCATACACTTCTTACGCACTCTCTTTCACCCAATTCATACACAACTTCGGTCTTCTACCTTTATAGCCATTCAGTCAATCTCATCACCTTTTTGTTTATGTGCTTATCTCTTCGCATACCATGTCCTTACCACACTAACCTTTTGCTTCATAATCTTTCTATCACTGGCCCTACTCTCAAACTTACCCTGATATACTCATTTTTTTATTTTATCATTTCTAATTGATTAAGTAAAATGCACTTCTGTAACTAAACATTTGTTTTAGAAAGTTAAAATATGAAATATCCCGTGTACTGTGATACTAAAATATTTTTTTATATTGTTGTCTAAATTCGTGAACCGTGTATTTATGAGATATTTGTGGGATAGGCATATTTCCAATGCATGTCGCAAGTGTGCGCGCCCCGAGCGAGACAGGCTTAGAGCCGCGAGCGACCGCGTAATGCATGCTCCCATATGATACTTCACTTCACAATTGATTTCAAAAGCTTTACGATAGCTTTTGCACGCGACTTCGGTCGCAACGTCTTTTTATAGAAGATAGCATCTGATCGTAACTTGTGCGGCCTCGTTGAACCAATCCATCCAATCTTTTTCCCCTTGTAACCATCCATATTCATTATATTGTATCACACACCGTCCATCCACACATTATCTATTATTTCTCTAGTAACCATCTACAATTTCATTGTTTTTTTTATCAATATCACGAAGCCCGTAGAAGCCATTCTGCTGATCTCTAAACGGAGTAGAATACAAAACTAGAAGAATCCCTTTGTCCAAAATAGGCCTAATAATTTTATGTTATAACACTTATTAAAACTTAATAACTTTAAGTGTAATAATTTCTTAAAAGCTTTAGGGTTTTTTTTTTAATTCGAACTATATTTTAACATGTGAATTACTTAAATTTAGATCAATCTAATTAACGGCTACATGTTATTTCGACGGCTTTTATGTTATATATGATACAAAGTTGGTTAATGGATAATAATAGAAAGGCTTCGTTGATATATAACGTGTGAATTTCGTTATTAATAGTTTTTAAAATTTTATGACTTCAATAATGATATGTTAATAACTGATTTGATTTTTAAACTTAAGTGTCAATTAACGGAACTTAGAATGCTTTTATGTTTAATTAAATTTAGGGTACTTTTCAGAAGACACTTTGAGTATCCCTTAATAACTATTAAATTACTCTCACAGTGACAATAAGTGACCAATCCAATCAACGTATTTGACTAGTCTAAGAGAATTTTATGAGCTTTTGCCTACGGGTTCGTTCATGTTGTATTAAAAATATATTTAACTTATGCGTTGACAGTTTTCAAACTGTAATCTATGCCTTTTTTAAATTACAAACTTGTAGTTACGTAATCCGTTTATCTATATTTATGTATTTATAATAAGTAAAAAGAAAAATAGTATGCTTCTAATAGTACCGATGATGAGGTCAAGCTTGCGCGAGTATCCTGGATGAGGGTGGCATAGGATCGATTGTCGTGGCGATTCGGGAGGCTTTCGGGAAGCCGTGGGTGATGTGGATGATTAGTTGTACAATTGGTGTGTTAAAAAAAACACTACTATTATATTTTGTTAGAAATTGGCAGACATTAAATCACTGAAATGAAAACAAGTCCATAACTATAGATGGTGATACGTTACTTTAAATAAAGGTACGTAAACAAAAGAAAAAAATAACTAACTATAATCTAATAATAATAATAACTGATTAAATCAATTCCAAAAACATAACAATACAAATAATAAACAAATAACATAAAGAAAATATAAATTAAAGATAAGACGCTACGTGTTGCAATGCTGAAAAAGATTGGGCCTTTACTCAGCTTTATATTCATTCCCCTTAGAAGTCCGCAAGTCCTTGGCGTCCACCGCACAACAGTTACAGCAGTTAAAACTAAAAAAACTTCATAGAATTTAAGTACTATAAATTCTAAAAGCACCAAGCCACAATAATCATAATACATCCGCTCATACTGCTATGAATGAATTATAAATAAATATAAACGAAATAAAATCTCACGATTTCATTAGGATGTAGTTTTTATGTCGAATTCGTCAAAACTAAGAATAAATTCTTAATATTATGTACAATTAGTGAGTAATGTAACGTAGCATTTAAACGGCCAAGCAATTTTGTACAAAGTAAACAAGCCACAAATAAACCGTTGTTTCTGTTCCGACCTTGATTGACTTTGTGTATTGAACTTGTAAATTATTCGATATTTTGCTCGCTTTTAATAATGGTATAAGAAGACGAGTTACGGTGACCTGATTTGTATTATACTATAGGTTAATGTTGGTTAGTAAAGGAAGGGTTAGTGTGCAGAGCGTCGGTGGCGCTGTTGGTAAACTCTAAACCGGACAGGACCGTACTCGACATTGTCTAGTTTCGATCCCTGCCATGTACCAATGTGTTTTTCGATTTTCGAATTTCATATGTAAATTATCCGACGTTCTAACGGTAAAAGAAAACTCCGTGATGCAACCAGGATATATCGGTGAAGAAATTCAGAGATATGTGTGAAATCAACAAACACGCACTGGGCCAGTGTTATTGGCTTTGGCCTACTCACCCCTAATATTAGGGTTGACTCTGAACGTCTTAATGGGGGTTTATAGTGTACTGGAAGGGAAGTGTTATATCGGATTTGTTTTCTGAAACGAATTTAACTTTCAATTAAATTCCAGAACAAAATCCGGAATGTTAAATAAGGTGTGGATGGATTGTGTGTAAGAGGATATGCGTAAGAAGTGTGTGAGTTTAGATATGAGCTGACAGAGATGTATGGAAGAGTAGAACATACTGTGCCGATCCTCTATAGGAGGAAATAGACAGTTTGATAACTAAATTTACAGCGATCGAAAGTGCAAAAGCAATCGGATGTTTCGACCTTTCGGAACTCTGTAACATCCCTTACCATTAGAAGTTATCTCGATTCCTCAAAGAGAATGCGACAATATTTTTTTGTCTAAAATCCGACAGTGAAAATGACCATTAAAGTACATAAATAAGCATCGATATACCAACGAAGTAAACGATTGACATAATCGTAAAGAAAATTATTTAAAAAAAACCTGTCGTATAAAACAAGAGAATATTAATCAATAAACCAATCAATTGCAACAAGGTTCAAACAAAGGCCGGCGCGCCCACCGATCCAATCGTCGCGCGGGCGAATTATAAAACGCCAGCTAAACTCGACAATATTATAAAATTATAATTGCCTCGTAAAATTATTAGGTGCAAAGTAATATTGCGAGCCGGGGGCGTACACTCGCGCGCAATCTGATGGGAACGTTGCACTTGACAGGTTAAGTGATGATTTCCAGTGATAGAAATTCGCTCTCTGGTTTTGAACTGAATTATCTGCGGGAATGTACCATGGTGAGCTGGTAATAAGAAAGTTAACCATTAGGTTAGTAATTATTAAAAAAAAAATTATACACAATTTTGTTCTTTTACAAAAAAAAAACTGACGTAAACTTCTAATAAAAGTTAGGCTTTTAGACTAGGAACATTCTAAAACACTTTTCTATTCCAATTTTTTTTAATATTAACAGATTTTTGATAATTTAGTTATAATTATTTCACAATTCTAAGGTCTAGGCTTGTGCTAGGATATGGTTAACAATTGTTGAATGGTGGGATTCGAACTCTGGAGTACGTGATCGCTAATATCCCTTACCATTAGTCTACTTGCGGTTGAATTATCTTCGCTTATGCACTTTGTTCGAGTTGTACATAGGTATGTATGTATATCTTTTTTTTTGGTAACGAAGGTAAATCTTCAGAAGATACACTGCCTTCTTGGAGAAAGGCAGGGTTATATGAGATTCGTACTCACTAAAACCACCTCGGTGGCCAAAAAAAAAGGAATGTATACCTACTTTACCTAACAAACTTTTTCATGCGTTCCTAAAAAAAACATTACATTTTGCTTCTAAATAACATATTTTCAACTGAAGACAATTTTAAAGTACGAAGATAGAACGCCTTTGAACTCTTGTCTTTTTTATTTATTACTCGACTATTGTGTTGGAAGTCATGACCAATGAAAGGATTAGCGACTTAAAAAAATAACACAAGAATATCTGCGCGCGAAACAAATGCAGTTTCTGGAAACGTCGCGCGCGGAAAAGTAAAGGGGCAATAAACAAAAAACTAATCCAATTGTCTATACTATAATGTAATAATAATGTTTTGTTATGCAAAATTTACGTCCATAGAGTAATTATTGTCTCACATGCGCTACAAGTTCTGAGGCGGCGATTATGTTCCGAGAATTTTGTTAATCCCTTAGTATTCGGTCAATGGTTGTCTTGTAACAAACTTGTTTGGGGAAAACGGCTATTTTTAAGGCTTTCATAGGTGTTTTTCTAATTTTTCTCACCTTTTAAACCCTCCCTAGACCTTCACGTACATTCCAAGACTAAGATAAGATAAATCCGTTCAGCCATTCTCGAGTTTTAGCGAGACTAACGAACAGCAATTCATTTTTATATTAAATTACCATAAAAATTGTACTGACTAGTGTGGTCTCTCTTTTTTTCAAATAGAATGAGTGTGATGACATGTGCCAATACAAGAGTTACGGCAGTCAATTCCCACAGTTCATGTCAACGTCTACGTCATCAATATAATGTCATCGAGCGGTAAATAATTTATCCGAATGGTTTGTTGTAAATATTATATAACTTGATGTGTTTTAAATAAAGTTAATGGAGGCCCATTGAATCGTTGAATACTGTCGTTAATAAGTAACGAGCGTCGGCATTGTCCAAAAAACATTGTGTGCTTTTTTATTTTACGTGTGGATGATAAAATTTCATTGTACAATTTAGCGTGTTGCGGTCGATACGGCTATTGAATAAGGCTTTGTTAACTAATGCTTACATATAATGGTTTTTGTTTAATTACAACCTGAAGTATAGGACTTGTTTCTATAAAAAGAGTTATTCAAGTTTATCTTGCGGTTGGTGAGATCTTATTTAACAAAATTAAAAAATGCATTCTACAATTTGCGCAGTGAATTACACAATATTTAAGTTATTTTCATGACATATAGACCTCGTAAAGTTGTAAAGAAAAAAGTATATTGCAGTTGTGTATCATATGCTGCTTTTGCATGGTATCCATGCCTGTCTTAAGGGTAAAATTTTGTAAAATTTGAGACACCAAAATTATCGATTTTCATTTATATTCCTTTTTAACTTCTTGTTTATCACTTTTTTTTTAAAAAAAAATAGCCATAAACAGTAATATCCTGTAATTAAACATTCATTTTTTTAATTTCATTTTTTTCTCTTTCCTTTCGGAGTAACGTTTATGAACAACTCTGATATCGACTCACAAATCTTCATTTAATTGGTACGCTCGGTAAAGTAAAAAGCCGGAAACGTTACAAATAGAAACATTAGTTCTTGTAACCGTGTTATCCGATACATTTAGTTGGTGCTGGGTTTACTTACGCCGCAACAGATAGAAAAAAACTTTAACACGCATGTAACTTATTAGTTTTTAACAAATGACGGCTCGAGTTATAATTGAAAACAAATGAAGAACGATTTAAATGATTTTCTATTCAAGTAATAATTAGATATAGTCTTAGTTGAAATGTTTATTTATAATTTAAACAAAACGAATCTTAGTAAAATTACTAGTTATATAAAAAAACTTAAGCTGTATTATTTAGCCGAACTTAGACAAATATTTTTGCTACACAGAGCGAGATAGAGGTCCGTTTTTAATGTATAAATTATTTTTTTAAATCTCAAATTAAAGTTAATTTGGGTTATATTTAAATGTTATATTTATTGTATTGGAGAGCACGATTCTAGAATGTCACGTTCTTATTCCCGCAAAGATTAAAATAATCCTATTAGAACAAAAATGTGCACTAGAATTCAAATAGCCTTAACATGACAATGCCAGATCAAATATAAACAGCACAATGCATAGAGCAGGAATATTACAATGTATTCTATTGACATACTGGAATAGTCGTATGAGACAACGGTTAATGCATCTGATCTTGTCTCCTAACCCATTGGTGTCACGGAGGTCATCGGTGAACTGAACGGATGCGTCCCATCTCGTACGTATTTGAGGTCGTTTTACATACAATACTTATTATAAATACGTATGCGCATTTAAAATAAGACATGCCCCCTTTAGTTGTTCGTATTTGTACTTCTTGTTTGCAAAATGCATGAATTTTTCGTTTACCTTCCAGTCGCCTTTTATAATTCAATAGCTTATTATAGACCACAGCGCACTTTATGCTTTATGACATATATTAAGCTTGCTTTTTGTAATAGATTTTGATTAACCTTTCAGAAAAAAACAGTACACTTTCGTTTCATGAAAAAAATGCATTGTCGTAAACTGATGATTATTTTCAATACTTTGTTTACTTTTAATCCAGCCTCCAAACTCTTTATTACAACCAGTTTGTTTCCATATTTGGTATAATACTTTCATGTGGATTTCATAACTCTTTTGTTTGTTTATCTACAAAACAATCTTTACTGTCTGTGCTATCACGAACTTGCCCTACAAGTAACCATCAAAATGTCTATGGAAACAAGACACAAAAGTAATTGAATCTATTCCAAATTCGACTTCAAAGTAAATTGATCAATTTAAGGTATCAATCTCCAATTCAATGAGGTCACGTAATTATTCCTTTACTCCGCTATCAGTCCCTCTTCCTAAAAGCCTATCCTTGTAACCCAGATAAGGCGAAGATATTTTTTGACCTCGGTTTATCTTTCCTCAGGATAAGAGAAACAATGAATTTTAATTCTGAGTGCAACCCGACTGCTGACGGTCGTAAATATTGGCTTATCCAATGTTATTTAGAATGTGGGTGATGTTTTAACAACTTACAGTCGCGATCAAAATAAATAAAAATGTAATAAAAGCAAATAACATTCAACAAATTGTAACGCGCTGTTTTTATGAATTATTTGAATTTATATTTGAACATCAATCACTGCTTACTGTATTAATGTAAAAAGAATTTATATAGAGAGAAAAATATCATTTATTTGAGATTGCTTAAATTTCTTTCATTTATTGTATTTACTTCTTTAGCAAAATGTATTTATCAGTTCTGAAAACAATAATTAATCGTGAATATTTGATTAATTACTAATAGAATAAATGCGGTTATATGTCACTGTTTATTGCTTTAAATGGTCTATAAATAGAAGTCACTTGTGTGTGTGATGGTACAATGATATCTCAACACTAATATGTCTGTATAAATCGAATTAAAACTTTCTTAGTTAATGGGTGCTTTAGACAACAAAGTTATACAAATTGCTGTTCCTAATCGAATGAACGTTGGAATAATTGGTTGGAAGTAATTAAAATTAACCACTATCCCTGCTTAGAACAGTTAAATGTTTATTATTCAGAGGCACTTCGTTGACACTCGCCTGTTGACACTGATGGGCTTTATCACTCAGTAAACTGCAACTTAAGGAGTTCTTGTATGCTAAAGATAATGTTATTTAATATTATAAAGTTTTATAACATTTATCTAGGACTAAGTAAACGTAAAATTGTTTTGTAATACACAACATTGAAGGTTTGGTATTTCATACAAAAGGAATAGATTCAATTTGTTTGTTAAACTTCAGTACAAAGAATATTGTATCCTGCAAATTCTTACACTATTTTAAACCACAAGTCGTTTGTATGTACGAACTTTTTGATAATATGTTGGTACTACCAATGATTTCAAATTTATCCCGCCAATATAATTAGGCTTTTATATATTTCGATTGAATTTTACATACAATATTCTATACGAACTTAACAATTAAGTTCTCATCTTCATTTCATTTATACAACTACGTAAGTAAGCCCCATTGTTCGTCAGTATCATCTCTAAGTTATTTAACAGCGCGACATCAAAATCCAATTCTACCATCAAGTCTATCAAAATCGAATAAAGAACAATTTTCCCCCATTACCGGCTCCGCGTTTCTTCCGTTATTTTACGTATCGTTTCCAAAAGTGAATGGAGGGTAAGACGAAGGCGAAAATAATAAATCCGTATCGAATATGCACAGGAGGGGATGAATTTAGTAAGCGAAATGTGATATCCTATGAAATTCGCGTGACGCTGGCAACGGGCGATCCATCAAGAATTAATTGTTGTGTTGTTGGCGATACATTATGAACAGCACTACGGATAAATTCTGATTGATGGGACTCGGCGCTATGAATCCATGTCCGTGTTCACGACCGACTGCCTCTTAGACCACGCGGAGAGCTATCACCAAATGACCGATGCGAAAATTATGTGAGGGATTTGTTACATTGCAATTCCATTAAAACTATGAATATCATAACTAATTTAAAAATATTATTAAGTTAAATAAGATTTTATTTCTTTGCTCTCAATTTAAAAAGGATTTAAGCCTAATTATTCCATCCGTAGAATAATTAATAGCACAAAAGAGGAGCAGAATTCTAGACAGAATTGAAGCGGGTTCCCATTGTTATTTTAGATAACAGGAAAAATCTGCAATGCTCGCGGCCACGTCCCGCTCCATGCTCCATTGTTGAACCTCATTCCAGTTTACGCAGCAGATTTCATAGCGTGAGATTGCATTTATCATTTTTCTGAACAATTCTTTAACCCTAAATTGTTTACTTAACGGCCGTTTCCAATCGCAATTATGTCTTATTCTATTTGATTTGAACTCCGATTGACTTTGTAGGCGTTTAGCGCACGGGGTCGATCGTTCCCATGACTGGGGTGTTACGCTATTTTCGTCGTCACGGTGTAATTTATGAGCATGCGATGTATAGTCCTTCGTGCTTTTAGGGTATGTCCGGATAGCGATCCTCACTAAATTTATGTCCTTGTAAAAGAACGTAAAGGACGGATTTTTAAGTGCGCATCTGTAAATATAATAGTGTCAATTTAATGCATAATAGAATCTAAAAAGTAGGTACATATTTAAACATAGATAAGCTTTACGAAATAAGTTAAAGAACAATGTATAGACATGGTTTCTGCAATAGTTTTAAAACAAAAGAAAAACATCAAACAAATGACAACAGAATAATTACATTGTATGTTATACTATGTGTGGGATGTAATAAACATACGTAAACCAAATTTATATGTTATTAGAGCTATTAAACGGTTAAATTATGTCAACGATTTGTAGTTAAATTATTTGTCAAGGATCTATTCCTAAATTTGCTTCCAAATTTAACGACGAGTGGTTTGTCGTCCGGAATGCACTTCACATGCAAGCGTTCCGAACAATATATTTAACAGCTATAGAATCTAGTAGAGGCGACAAAATATAATACACTTAATTTACAAGGCGTAAAATACAGTTATTAATGGATAATGAAATAGTGTGTTGTTGTTTTTTGTTAAAAATATACTCAATATTAGAAATAACAGGTTTCTATTTAAAATATGAATACCACATTATCGCTGTACTTGAAACCTTTTATGGTCTAGCTTAATGTCATGGAAAAGCCAATGACGTGTAAGAGTACCGCAGCTGTGACTTATTCCAGTAATGTCCCTGCTTGCGCGATGCATTAGTGCCATATAGACACGATCATTTTATATTGCCCACAATTCACTGAAATTGAATTTTAAATTTGATTACGCTGTTATTAAATAAATAAATAAAGACAAATGAATTCAATTAATTCATAAGATTAAATAAAAAAAAATGATGTCATTAAAAAAAGTCGTTTGTTCTCCATACTCAATGGTAGACTGTGAAGAGAAGGGATGAAAAATTGAAAGGCGTATGATGTAATACAACTGGACGTGTATACATCATTCGTGTACAGTTTCACTAGACTGTTTATAACATAAGATAGATGTACGCGGAGAAGTTGGAAGTTAATTAAATTTTAAATCTTTTGCCACGTCTATGTCGGCGCGTGACTGTCTGTGGCTCAGCCCTCCGGGAATAGATCGGTAAGTTGAGTATATAAATTAGCTGTCAGAGCGCTAATCGGTCCGACAGGCCGCGATGAAACTTTAGAAGAGCATCAGTAGTCTGAAAGGCCAACGTGTACCACCGAAATAAACGCACAATAACGACGACAATTTATTCTCTTATCCTTTTAGCAAGGCCTCAGGAGACGATCTATTTTTACGGGGAATTCTATAGAAACAATATTAAAACTTACTAGTTATAACTTATATGGATAATGTTATTATTAATTGCTACTATATGACGCTTATATGAATTATTGTTATTTTAGAATGAATTCCGAACGCGTATAATTAATTCCAATCAAGTACATTTTACTACTAGTCAAATTTTCCATCGGTACATTTATCTCAAACCAATTTTTATATCAGACAGTCGCATCGACCATTATGGAGGTTGATGTGGGTCCGAGGCCGGACGGTCGGTCGTTTCGTTCGGGAAGTTAACGGAAACTTCACGGACATTAGTGCGTCCCCTCGTTCCAGATTCACACGCTTCGCAGAAAAATGGCATCTGCGGGATGTGACACAATGGCCTACAATTACGACGGTCGTAGTAATGAGTGCGCCGATGAGATGGCAATAAACTCCCGCACAATACCGCCATAATTAGAATTAACTGTCTCAACCTCGCCTACACACAATCATTGCAGAAAATCACCGATATTGTATACTGGCGATTCTTTACATAACAATGAAAAAGTTCATGACAATTAATGCCCTTTTGATGTTCAAACAATTACACATATAAACATGTGTTCCCATAGTTTAGGCTCACTTAGATGACCAACAAGATATAGACCAGAATTTCTCTTACAAATGAGACATAACTCACATATTGCGTAGCGTATTTTTAAGTTAGCTATTTTAATATTAGGTTTAACTATTATAAGTGTAGTTTAGAGCCGCAATAAAAATTAATAAAAGTGCAAACAGTAGTAGACGGAGTTCGTTCTAAATAATTCTATACAAGAGTCGACAACCTCTTTTTTGTTTGGTCAATTAAAACGATACTGTTGTCTTGAGAGCGTTTGTTATTGAAATTCACGGATTGCCACTCAGACTACGCTTAGAGGATTTAGTGGGAATTAAGAGAGGAATGGAAACACTGGGCGCATTGTTGGGGTTTTTGGAAACAATACGCCATTGTGCACGGGTCTAGCAACTTAAATATAGCGGCTTTTTGTTTAATATCTTGCTTTTACATTTTTGTTTGGGTTTCACGCAATGTTTACTTAAAAATTTAGTAACGAATTAACAGAACAATAGTCTTCTTTGTATCGATGTAAATTAAAACATTACATTGACTTTTGAACTTATAATTTTGATTACATATTTGGTTAACTGTTGCATCTCAAAGATTAAGATGCAGTTATCATGATTCGTTACTTTTTAATTTCTTATAGTAACAATGTATTTTTATATACTACTTATAAAACGGCTTAACTCACGTGTAAATCGGTGTCCGGTCGGTACACCGATTAGTAGTATAGTGAAATGTCTCACGAAAGTTTTAATAGTTTAAATGAAAATACATTACATTATATTCCATGAAAACCTTGTATAATTGTAATTTCTTAGCATTGTTTTAATTACTACAAGCCCTGTAGTAATTACAACAATGCTAATATGCGAAGAACACTTAGTTAATATTCAAGATAATGATATAATCAAGTTTGTATGATAAAATCATAAAATGGCCGATCACGAAAGGAGTATAAAAATGCAAATGTCGTGTAATTACCGCGACCATAAATATTACAATTTCAATTCCATGTTTCATAAATAACGAAACAGATTGTTCTAATCGAATTTATGTTGCGCTTGCTGGAAAATCAGATCTTTCTTTATACGTATTTGACAGTTTTTAGAATAGATTTTTTGCGATAATCTTTAAGTTAAAATAGTATAAAATGTAATGTAGTAAATAATTGATAATATCAGCTGCATTTTAAAATGTATTACAACAATGGACATTTCAGTTTTTTGTAATAGACTACGTTTAATTTTATTACGAATTATAACAATCTGGGTCCCACTTAAAATTATGATTGGTGTCTACGAAAAGTGAAGTTAATATTCTTTAATTTAATCAAAACTTTTTGATAATTCGGATCCGTTTCCACTCCGGTATTCGATCAAGAGCATTTTAAATTCGAAACGCGACCACCCAGACATTCTCTTATCTCGACATATTTAATTTAAGTCAGTTTTAATATCTACAAAAAACAACGAATGCATTTCCAAATCTTATCCCGTACTATATTTTGTTAGTTTGAAAGCGGTCGCGTATATCAGACACGACTAAGTAATTCGCTTTATTTTATCGAAGCTGTTTATATTATTATCAACGAAACAAACTACATCAATCTTCAGTTTTGAAATTCAATCTGCTCTTTTTAGACCCTCCAATTAAGCATAATTTAAGATAAGCCTTTAATTTTAACGTCCCGGGTGGGCTCTTACACTCCGTAAGCCAGTCATTAGCCACCTTTTTTAGGTCTTCTTTTATATCTTTTGTCTTAAAACACATCGTATATCTCGGATATAATCCATAATGCATGAGATATTGTACCATACATAGCAATTACGTGTAATAAATCTTATGTTAGATCAACAGCTGATGCCCGTCCGATTTGAATTTTATATTTATAGGTGAATTTTTGTAAGCTTTATGACTCTGAACATTAAAAATAATTGCGACGTAGCATTAAAAAAAACACACACACAATTAAATTTATCGTCCCCGTTCCCACTTCAGTGGCTTAAAGCTCTCTCAACTCAGTTACAGGCATTATCTTTGGAAATAAACGAGCAATTAAACAATCTAATACACTTCAGTCGCCGCCGACTCTCGAGCTGGGTGAAATCATAAATCAACATGTCGTGGAGTGGTGATAAACATTTTGTGACTTCCAACCCAGGTGATAAAAACTGTCCCTTTTTTGGCCACTGCACCCGTGAAGAGCCTTTACGAGGGTGACATTTTTTATCTGTAACTGCTCCTTAATTGTTACATGGTCACTCTTTACGTTTAATTTCATCCCTTTGGACAAAAAGTGGACCTAAATAAATGACTTTAACGAGACGATTTCGAGGGTAAGCGTAAAAAATAGGAAGGTTGCGTGTGTGTATAATGAGATTTTGATAGAAGGAATTCATTGTTGATAAATGCGCCGCGTGGACGACGCTCAAATATTATTTTAATGCCGCATGCTTACACTATTAAGTGCTTGCTAATGGTAAAGGTAAATAAAAAGCTCACACTTGTAAGTCTTAAAGTACGACGGCGCGGTCTCGTTGCGGATAAGAGGGTCAATATTTTGATAGCGCGCGTGGTTCGATAGTGGAAACATTTGGTCAAACATTGTGCAACATTAATGTGGCCGTTGCTTGCATCGAGCCAACATAACGTATGCAGCTTTCGCCACGCTCCGCGCACACGTTGCAGCACACGAAAGCTCGCTAAAAATAAACACATCAAATGAATCAACCGCTAAATCGAGAAATTCCTTAACATCAAAGGCGACAGTTACCAAGACACATTTAATCGTTTTGTACGAGCATATAAACTGTTAATCAATTTAAGTACGACAGTCCTTTTGTCCAGATTTTATCCGTCTTCCTGTGGAGTTGCCACTGATGTAACACTCATATTGACATGTATTCTTTCCTCTGTTTTATTACAATTATTCCTGCTATAGAATTCTGTTGTCACTTTCTAATTAATTACTAAAAATGTTACAGTACTAACTTTTTTTTTAATTCATAGCACAATATGATAAAGGTATATAAATTGTATATTAGATCTATCAATACAATGTTAGTTTTAACTGTACAATAGATATTTAAACAGAAACCTTAAAGTTCAGGCGGTAGTTCAATGATGTGGAAAATTCGACACCTCACCCACGAGCGACCTAAATTATTCGGAGGTTTATTGACGGTCTGGAGAAGTTTGAATGAGGCACTATCTCCCTCTCAAAGGTATTTAGAAATAATACTATTCATATAAATAATCAATTTCAAATATACATCTTTTACTAGGTATTTTACAATTATTGTAAAGATGTCAGTGTACATCATCATTACACAAATGAATTATTTACTATTTATTAAATAATAGCAGACTGTTATAAATTATAAACATAAGCCGATCATTCATTCGGTTTACGGATAACAATACCTTAGTTATACGAAATACAGAGGTTAACTGTTTAGCTAATTAGTAGTTTATCATATGTGACACATTATCAGTCAACATATGTCATAAAACAATACATTATGTTCTCAATAAAATTACCAATAGAACATTTTATACGATATTTAAATCAATAATTGAAGCATTA
The DNA here is from genome assembly GCA_027563995.1 of Papilio gigon. Classification (NCBI taxonomy): domain Eukaryota; kingdom Metazoa; phylum Arthropoda; class Insecta; order Lepidoptera; family Papilionidae; genus Papilio; species Papilio gigon. The sequence continues at coordinate 2,277,671 of JAODUI010000028.1, forward strand.
TATTTAGGTAAATAGGTAAAGAGCTATCGTGCTATACTTTTTAATAATGTAGTCTTGAAATTACTCTCGGAAGATGTACATATATATTATAGTCTCGTTCATGTTCTTGGAAAAAATAGGGATGACAATTTTGTAAAGGATTATTATTTAATGTGTAAAATATACTTATTTGCATAGATATGTAGAGAGATTACGAAAGACCTATGTTCAGCAGTTGGCAAATAAATGCTTATGACAAAAAAGAAGTTACACTTTTAAATTACAATTGGCCAACAGTTGCTTGTCTTTAAATGTAAGTCCTTTGAAAGTTAGTCTGTAAATCAATTGTTGTCTGTAAGTGATATTGGCGTTTTAAATCCTTTACACAAATTAAACAAAGTGCATATAAATACAAAAACAATAGAATTTACTATTCAACTCTATTCATTTGTTTTAAAAAAAAAATCATACTACGTAATTTTTTTCACTATAACGATAATCGACATTCGTTTGTTTTATTTATATATTTTTTGCAACACAAATTTAATAAACGATAAATATGAAGAAGAATTTCATTAATATAAATGGTTGCCAATTTAATACTTTGGAAGATAAAGTAGGGGAGGAATCAGAAAGAAGGAAAATTACTCTGTACTGCATTAGCTGATTAAACGAAACAATACGCGGACACACATGCGTTGCGTGTTAAATGTGTGCCGGACGATTCTTATTTATAGATAGATAATTATTTCATTGTGAAAATAACATAGATTTTAACGGGTAGTTATTTTTACTTGACAAATAATAGACCTTAAAAAAACTAGTATTCTTTTAAAAATTTTTCGAAAAGTTATTGTTGAAATATCCAACTGATTCATACAGACTAAATTATTGTCACCTGGTATTTAAAAGCGAGCTTAAGCTCATTCACAACCATCAATATTCACCCTTGAAAATAATCTATAACAGCTTTGTGATGCCGCTTCCGCTGTATACAATAGACGCATGCAAACTTCATGAAATGGGTAAAAATAATCCTGTGCCCGGGACTAATACATCACGCGAGCTGTCAGTGGAGACCGCACGAACAGAAATAAAGCATTGTTAGAGACGGGCAATGCTTTGTCGGAAACTTTGGCAAAAACTTGTGCAATTTTTGGTAATACACGCCATGTGTAAAAAAATAAAACGATCTTAAAGTTGCCAAGCTTTCTGCGATACCTTTTGTATAATAAATGTTCTTTATTCGAAATTTTTCCAAGTTCACAACACTCTTGTAACACAGCAATACTCAAATCAAAAGTATCTGTGGTGTTGAGAAGTTATCTCTAACTACGGTATGTAAAAACATTTTCGTTAGTATTCCGTATAAAAAAAAAACAAAACAAAATCTTGTAAATATCTCAAACAAACGTAAAATATTTTAAGTAACGATTGCGTAGTCTTTAGAACAATTGATTTAATCAACCATTTTTTTTTTATCTTTTTCATTAACGAATTACGAACAATGAAACGTCTTTGAAAGATCAAATAATTGCCGCAATTAAAAAATAACAGTCTCGTTGACAACTGAGCAATGCTGTCCTAAAATAGACCTCTGAATGCCCGGGACTGTCGCAACTTACAATTAATCAATTCCAAAATTGGAGCTCTGTTCATATTTTAAAAGACCCGAACGATCAATCGCTCTTTGTGTGGGTCTAATACATGTCGACACTTGCCTTACCCGCCGCGTTAATATGCGCCCTGCCGTCAAAACAAACGTTACTCAAAAACATGTTTTCATTTATATTAATAACAACACACGTACACTCGAACCAGTGCGATCCATGTCAGAGCTTATTTTTTTTTATAAAAAACATATATTGAAATCATTTACCTATTTTACGTACCTAAAAATTTGAAGAACAACTGAGCGTAGAAACTAGCCGACTGTACAATCAATTTGCTCGGATTGTAATGGCCCGTATGGTCTAGATATTGGGTAGAATAAGTATTTGACAAAAACAACAGAATATCGATGTACATAATGCTGTTTTTTTGAATTAAGCACTTTATTAATATTACTCAATACTCACGGCAAGTTACAAATTTTGAAACATGCCATATAAAGCTTGAGATAAGCAAATAGTATGAGGAAATTATACGACATTTTTCTAACACTTGTGAAACTCTTTTATATAAATGTGCGACGCTTCCATATAAATATACTCAACTTGTCAGCTATAATATTAATCAGGTCCACAAACAATCTTCAGACGTTAATAGACAGTGTTGACGCAGCGCTGTGTGAAAAATAAACACGATGAACTCAAAGCTTAGTGCATTTGCCAAAGTTATCTCGACGCCCGCACCTTGAAAGTAAAAAGTCAACATTCGTATTATGTCTTCGAGTGTCCCTGCAGTGCTAACGATGTTGTTGCCACAAGAATGTTCATCGTAGTTTAGTATATTTTGATTTCTAATAAAATCACAATCGAGTTTAAAAGTACACTCGAATAAAAAAAATGTATAATGGACGTGAAAGGCATACCTGAATAAAAAAGGTTGTGCAACAATTTCAAAACTATGTTGGTTGTATGGATGTTAAAACGCTGAAAGCTTTAAAATAACGGCATACTTTTAAAACGTCGCTTTCAATTAAGCTTGGTATCGTATACGCAATATACTCGTAGCTACGCACCTCTACGCCGCGCCGGCCCCGGCTGACGGCGAGACGGCTGCTTCCAACGAAAGAGGTCATTGTTTATATCGGGCGATATTTTTTTGTGTAACTAGTGCCCTGTCGTCGCTCAAGTGGCAATAAATTACAAACTTAACCTTGGCTACGTTTGTTTTGGTTAACCGTTTAGTTTCTATACGCATGTGTGCATCGTGAGAACTATCGAATTGTACTGCTTAAAGACATTGAACATTTTTAAGTGTTTATTTTTGATCCGTCATTGCACTTAACTCGCTGTTTAAAATTTAAGGTTTGAATCAAAACATATGCGTAGTGTTAACAAAAGTTATTGAATTGTACAGTATAGACAGATTTTTTTGTTGTAAAAACAATAAAGATGAATTGGTTATGGTAACAATGTGAGATATTTTTTATTATCAATAATGTTAAGATAGTAAAAGATATACTATGAATTCCTAAACTCATACACCTTCTAATAACCACTATATGTTGTAGAATGGTCTGTCCTCGACGGTATTTTCAAACCAAATCGATTTAGTGTCCTTCAAGAAGTGAGCGTATCTCTCTCTTAAAGGCCGGCAACGCATCTATGGTTCCTCTAGTATTGCAGGTGTCCGTGGGCGACAATAATCACTTTTGTAATAATACCGCTCGTTGACTCCCTTCTCGTATAAGAAAAAAAAATTGTAGCAAGGAGCCAGCAGCAATGATGTATCCTTGATAGTTAATTTTATTTTTTGTTGGCATGGCCACACTACTAAACTACAAAAACGAAAACAGTTATTTTGACGTATGCCACAAGATGTTAGATATTTAAAAATGTATATAAGAACACTTCGCATATAGTTGAACGAAATGTGTTAATAGTAAATCATGCGAAAATTAATTTAGTAAACGTTAATTTAGTTGGATAATTTGGCAATTGTTTTCAAATTTAGATCAGATTTGCAATCTGTGTAATTAAGTTTCATTGGAGCGTAATGTACAGAATAATGGATAGCGTTTCTAATAGCTATTTAACCTGAAATAAAACGAATGAATTAATACTGTTGTTAAATATAATCACGTAATACAACAACCACTACTTAACTAAACAAATCATAGAGCATTATACTAAACAAGAGGAAAGAGCACACGTCTATTGTACTCTCTTTAAAATAGCTTGGTTGAAATGCCCATAAATATAAAACCTCTTTTTGGCGAGAAAAAAATTACGTTAATAATTTTCAGTACAATATTCAGAAAGAAAAACCTTAGTTTGCGTTTCAAATTAAATTAATTAGATCTCGCATAATCTTGCATACATTTATAATACGTGCCAGTTTTAATCTTATCTGACGGCTACTGCTACGTCCCTTTATAAACGAAACATTTATCTACGTTCTTTGAGTGACATTTTAAAATATTTATTAAAATAAATACAATTAAATAATTATTTGTAAAATGTATATTTTGTAGAAGACGGAAGTTTAACGCTTATGGTAATAATTGACATAGTTTATATATTAAATTATTAAAACTTTCGTGAGATATTTCACTATACTACTTATAAAAACGGCTTAACTTATGTGTAAATCGGTAAATCGATTAGTTTCGAGCCCATCGGGGCTGTTCTTCATGATGAGTTAGATTGGTAACGCAAGAGCGTACGCGGCCCGCCGCTCACTGCGCCCCTGCGCTCGCAGGAGACGGGGGAATCAGTGACGTCGAAGTGTTTAAGTTTCTAGTCGGTACCGATACCGATTTACACGTGAATTATCCCGTTTTTATAAGTAGTACAGCTTGTATATATTTTTGGTGTTTTTTCCGTTCGTATTGGTATATATATTGTACATATATTAGTTGACACTCACAGTATACGAAGCACACATGTAGTGTATATAGGCATATTATTTTATTAACTCTAATACGTCTAGTGTAACCCACTCAGCTGTGACGGAAGTCCATATTGAGAGTAGTTAGGAATGATTTGACACGTCGAATATCACCCATATATGCCTCTATAGCAATAGTATGTACAAAATAATAATTTAAAATAACAACCCTTTGCTATATTCAATAACTATTGACGAGATTGATTGGATAATGTACTTTCGAGTGTAGATAATAAAGTCAATAATACATTGCTATTGAAGGAACAGTTTACGCTTTTTGATTTAGTTATTGGTTTCCAATTATGTACTCGATTGATAACGGTAATAAGGAAACGTCGATTTTAATATTTTTGTTATATTACCACCATCTTTTTGAAGTTGATAGGTTGTTCAATAGGTATTGGTGTAGGGTACTCTTAACGATAAAAATATACGTAAAAATAGGGACTAAATTTATTTCACTTGAAAGTATTAATAATAATAATATTTTACTACTACTTTACTATTTAATACCAATAGTAATTTAAGCGCCATTAGCCTTTAAATTTAGGTACGAACTACCGATCTAGCGGTCGTGGGTTCGAATCCCGCTATTCGACTATTATCGTGGACCATATCCTAACACAAGCTTTTCCAAGCTTACCAGGAATGTTCACGAAAAATATTGGTAAATTAACAAAAATCTGAGAGTATTTAAAAAGAAAGTACTTAAAGAATTCGTTGTTAAAAGCTTTAATTAATTAGTTCCATCTTTACCTTTACACTCGAAGCACGTCGCGTAAAGTTCCTTGTATAAGATAGGTAATCGAATAACACCCATCTTTAAAAGCTTACATACTTCCTTACTACCTTCTTTATACTTTCAGATCTCTACAATATGTATTAAGGGTGAATAATTATACAAATACGTAGTGTATTTGATTAGTTTAGCCAATGTATATTTAACTATCAATATAAACAACACCTGAATTCAGGTCGGACATTAACACGAATAAACGATCATATCTCGTTAGTCCGTCTTGTTTGTGTATGTATATACTACCAGTGAATTTTACATTGTATTTACACTACTGCGTAAATAACGAATAAACGAATTATTTAAACAACGTAAATTGACGATCTGAAAATAAATAATACATATTTTTCTACAAATCACAAACTCACAAAGTATTTATAACTATTCAAATATTTTTTTTTCTTTTCAGGTGACGTAGAAACAATGATGACAAGTGATTACTGTGTTTGGGACTTGGTACAACGAAGTCTGCGACAATAGACTTCAAGATGGACACGTTGGCGGTTGTGACGTCACTCATAGGCCTCATTTGCTTAGGTAAGAAAGACTTATTTTTATAGTAAAAGAGGGATTCGAATTAATTAAACTAATATTTTTCTTTATTTAAAATAAACTGGCCAGTAAAAGACTGGTTTTTTACCATACTATTTTGATTAAACGTTTTTTCGCTTCCCTGATTTTTATGAACACTAAACTACACTCCAACTGTAAATCTAATATACCGTCTTAAAGTCCAAACTATCATTAGTGACGTCACTTAGATAAATATTAACTTGATTTTCCAAATGTTTGCGCAACACGAGAATTACAAACGGACCGAGGAGTCAGGGTTCAGCCGGCGCTAATAGCTCGGCCTTCACCCTCCATTGGGGTTGCATTCCCCTACACTACTCGATATTTAGTGCCTCGCGGTACCATCTTAAATATACCATAACCCCACTTAGCGTATCCCAAAATGTGTCCTCTAGATTACCCCAATTTATCACTAACTCCGTTACATAAATTACACGACTAAAATAAAGTTGCGTTTGATGTTTAAACAATGACTTACTTTGAAATTAACAAGATAATCATCTTTAAATTTGTCATAAAACAAAATGGCGGATTTTGAGACATTAGCGAATATTGTATCGTAAACACACTACAGTTACAGCAACAAGTAACATATCTTAAGTATTTTTATATACCACAGTACACAGATAAAACATCTAAAGGAGGCAAGGTTAGAAAGAAGTGTATAAACAAGCCCCTCGGGTCCCATAACGACGACTCGACAGTATATTAGTGACAGAACTCATGAGGTTAACAAAACACACATGCTTAGATATACCACCGCATCTGTCTGCACATATTTTACAATCAACACACATCGGAATAGATTAGGAATATCCCCGCTTTGAATCCAATTCCCCCAGTTTATGTCACTGTAACGTAATTATTTTAAACTGCGTAGTATACATGAGTTCATAAAAAGGCCACCCCGGGCGGTTATCAAAGCGTAAAGAAGTTAGGATAATGTTAAACGACGCTTATCTTTTGTGTCTAATGCGTGATGGATGCTGCGTAAAATGCGTTGAAAAAAAGAGAGAGGAATAATAATAAAAATGAACAGAATCAATCGGACCGGGTACTTACAATGGGCGGCGCATTGGACGTCATTGTGTTCATGTTTGAAAAATGGTCCGTATCTTACTGATCTGTCTACAAACAAAACTACGACCGCTATGAATATCGACACGTGGGACCCTTACGTAATAAACTGTTACACTTTTTTGTTATGTTTAAAGTCTTGGTTTCACACTATCACCCCTGTATAACACAACTATATGTCTAAGATTAGATCAGAGTGTTTTTTTTAAAGAATACAATTACGACATTATAATATTTCTAGATATAAAACACAGTTACAATCTATGTCAGATTTGCACCAAAAGGTGTGTTACATACGGTTCTTGTAATTATATTGTTTATAAAACTCAAAACTTATCATTTAAGGAAATTTTGGTATTCAAAAGTGACTATTAAATATTATCTTAATGGGAAATATGGTAGCATATTCATTCATTCGCTAATCACAAAACAGCGTCCCATCGTTCAAGTTCTTTACGGCCTGCGATTGTAATCTCGATTCTCGAATATAGATGTCACCGTTTAAACAAAGTTATCTTTGGAGGCCATCGCGATATATTTCGCTAACGCACTAAAAGCTTTGATCTCGGTAGATGTTCAGTATCCTCACTAATGTCCTTTTATCTTTTTTTCAAAATATCTTTTATACTGTCTATAACCAAATAATCATGGTAAAGTAGAATAAGTCGTATTAAACATTTTTTTTTACATCAACACTTTTTTAAACTTTTAACCAATATTTTACAGTTCCAATTAAGCTATAGGCATATGACAGGATATAGTTTACGACAATAGTCGAATCGCGGGAATCGAACTCTAGACCGCGATCACAAATCCGTATCATTAACGCTAAGACTTGGCGCTACCTTTTTAACCCGATTTTATTAACAGTATAGTTTGAACTTCTTTAATTACAATTTTTTTTTTATCTCCGTTGTAATAAATTTTACAAGTATTATATACCTTTCTCCAAAGTCGTCCATTACATCGTAAATCAAACTATACGACACAATGTTATCGACGCTTTTAAAACTTTTACGCGAATAAAAATAGAACACGTCAAGAACGGGTATCGAAATGCAGTATCATGTCTTGTTGCTACAACTGCCCACGCGCCATCTCTATAAAAACAAATCTATAGAACGATATGTCACAACCGTCGCCGACGCATTTCCGCAAACTGCATCAACGAATAGCCCCAACTTTACTCATAAAATAATATACATTCAAATATAACACATAATTCAATGGTATAAAGTTCAATATTATTCTGCCGGTGAAACTACGAGTAAGAGCGGATTTAGCCACACAACATCGTTTCCCAAATGTCCGTATATCATATAGACGGAACGTATGAAAGTCGATACTGCCTCAACAATTTGTCTGTGCATTAGGACGCCTCACAAGACAAACATAACTCACGAAATTCAAATTAACCTAATCTTTCCATCCGTTGCACGGAGGCGGCTAATTCTCGACACATGTGTGACTTGGGCGTTTTGTTTTTTTTGCATCGTAAAATCTTAAGTGTCATTTTATTGGCCGTAGCGTTCCGTGACCTTTGTGTAGATTTAGAGAAAACATTAGAAAATTTAACACGTGTTTCTTAAATGCTAATGCTTGAGGGTAATTAGTGACACAGCTGGTAACGATCAAAGCAATGATGGAAACTGAAAACATCGACGTAAAGCAGTCTTGTGAAATTACAAACACTACATTTTAAAACGTGTAATTAAGCTTTCAACCTTAATGCTCTGTCTATAAAATATCAAGACACATTAAACTTCTTTTGTTATGAACGTCCCTTGTATTCGGACTTGCTTCGTCTGAATAGTGCGTGCAGAAAATGATGGAAAGGGTTGCAAGCTGTTCCCTTCTAGTATGAATGCACTCCTTCTACGCCTACAAAGATGCAAGGCGAGACGCTATTTAAAAAAAAAAGTCACTTTCACAGTCAAAAATAGAAAAGTAACAAAAGATATCAACATAGGATAAAATCTTTAAAAATAATCAAGCTACTCTAAGCTCTTAGGTTTATATTCTAACGGAACCGGGGGAGTAGGTAGTTTTATGTAAAATGCCATAATGCTCTATATCAAGGCATATACAAAATCAATACAAGCGTAATTATAGCGTAGAATCAGATTGCAACGAGGGGTCCCAAATTCGAACACGTGTTCCAAACTTGAAAAATCATGATTGGTTCCCTTAGGATGCAATTATGATTTTTCTGATTCATTACAATTAGAATATCTTCCCTTGAATTCGCTATTGAGTTACAAAGGGTGACGATTATTGCCGTCAGATATTTCAAATGAATTTGTATCACACGTTGGATTTTTTGTAACACCAGGAATTGATCAAAGAGATTCGGAAACTCTTTTGATGTTATTACCACTGCCGCGAAAGGAGATATATTGCAAGCTGAATTTGGATTTCTTTTGAACCAAAGGAAAATCGATTAATACGCGTATAACGTTATAATCCTTTTGTGAAATTTATTTAATGAAGTGATAGTTAACACGTTTTATGGGTCGCTATGAACATGATTATCCGAAATAGAAGCTTGTAATGGGCTAGTTCAAACGGATTAGATATGTTTCATTCGGCTATTGGCCGCGTGTCCGACATAAATGTGAAAACCATGTCTCTATAAACTATTTTTTTTATTTTTTTCCTGCGACGCGTGTCAACATGTGCGAGTGGTATAAATTAGCAAGGGGACATGACGTACCCTCGCAAACTTTTTTATAACAAAGACTTTTGAACAATAGGAGCTAACTATTTGTGTGTGAGTTAAAAATCACTCCCTTCCTTTCGACTTTGTCACACTATAGTAATGTTTTTGTTACAAACTTTATTTTTTCGTTTTAAGAGCTTACTGCTTACAGTCAATATTTATTTTAATTGTGAAACGATAATATAAACTCTCGAACTTACAAACTATCAGACAATTAATACAGCAATATCCTTTTTCTTTTTAAGGACATATCAGACTTCTGAAGTCTATAGTTAGTGTTTTAAGTTGTTTAAAAAACAAAGCACAATATATGAATTTTCCCTTTTCATGTCATAAATATTTAACAGAAGAGGCTCTTGTATGCAATACAATATAACTCCATCTATGTTAAAAAATATGAAATATTTAATTTTAGGTTAGTTTTCTCTACATTTTCATCGCTGTCATCTGATACTTTTTAAAGCATATAATGTAATATCCAATAATCGATCGGAATGAAACTCGCAACTACGAAATAAAGTAAGTTTAATGCGCGGTAAAGTCAAGTATTGCGATCAACGTAAACAATATTTTATTTACCTCGCGATCTGATTATTTTACTTTTATCTCCGTTTCGGAACGTTTTGCCATTACACCGTATGTATCTTTATGAGCAAAATGTTTCAATTTATTTTATTACATTCTTTACGTAAAAACTGTTATTAATAAATTTGTTTTCAATTAGATTAAAATGGTTTCGATATATTTACAATATAAACTAAGAACTTTTTAAAATTCACATTAAAAAGTTAATATGAAACGTAAGATTTTTAAAATAACATTAATTACGATAAATTAGCCAACTAAATCTGCACAATAAAAAAAAAAAAACTTAGTAGTCTACGTGCTATTCCAAGCAAGATATCTAAGAAATTTTCAGATCCCCTAGACCGTTAAAAACCCCTAAACGTAAAAAACTAAACTAAACTTTGGCGACTAAGATAAAAGATAAAAAATTAAAAAATAAGCAATAATTTAATCAGAAAACTTTTTTTGAGAGTAGCTACTATTTAGTCATTAAATTATATACACTTACAAATGTTACTAAGTATATATAACATACTAATATATTACAAAAAATACATGTTAATAACTGGGACGACACAAGAGCCTGATTTAACAACCCCTATTTAATAATGTCGGAAACGAATTCAAACAGAATAAAGTTCGATGTTTTTGTTTAAAAATGAAAAGATAGTGAATCAAAAGCGGATTCAATTATAGATTAAACTTAGTACGCCGCATACATAATGTTGGGACACGTGAATAAGTAAACACAATTACGTCATACAAAAGAGTAATAGCCATCGATTTTTAGCTTAATACTGTATCGAATAGGAACGGTTCGTTTTACGTAAAATCGATTTTTTGCAAGAATCGATTTTCAATGCTGCAATAATAGCTCGAGGGCTAACAAAAGATATACATCAATTGAAGTGTCAAAAACTAACATCTGCGCTTTTCTGTATAAACAGAACAGTGCAGGGGTGTGGACGAGCGTCCTTTAGGGCAACTCTCTTGTGCTCACTCTATGTTCACGACTCATTATTATTACGCAACATTTTATAGGAGACTTTAATGATATACTTCACCTATTATTATAATTAACTCGGCTGTAGAAATTTACTTTTGTTAAATAAGTACGTTATAAATACATAGTAACAAAAACATGTTATTAGTAGTTGATAAAATTTTGAACAATGAATGAAAAAGTCGATCGACCAAATTTTGTTATAAAATCTTTGTAAGAACGAAAATTTTGTACTTGAAGTAAAGAAAAACTTCGGATATTTAATTTTAATTCATGTAAGACATATTACTCTATCTTGTATCTTGTACAGGTCCAGCTGAAGGTGGTATAAACGATGATTACGTGGGCAACGGCGAAGCGCCTTACATTATAGAACAGCCGTTAGACGTCACCGTAGCTCGGCATCAGCCCGCCACATTAAACTGCAGAGCTGGTGGCTCTCCAACACCAACCATCAGATGGTACAAGAGTGGAACATTAGTCGTTTCCGATACTCATCGAAGTCTATTACCCGCTGGTGACTTGTTCTTCCTCCGAGCAACACACGGTAGAGCACATTCAGACGCTGGAGTCTATTGGTGTGAAGCGGCGAATCCTTATGGAACTGCTAGGAGTAGAAACGCGACATTGCATGTTGCTGGTATGTACTGTTGAAATTTATTCTAGTTTTTCGAGAGGCTCATAATCGTGTAATTAATAACTGACAAATGACGATCCTCATTTGTTCTACAAAAGATTGTCTGAGTCGTCTGATACAGACGTCGATGATGTATCAAATCATGTAGGCATGGACATAATTTATGTTGACGGGTTGTGTCTATAACTAATGCTCTGAGTTGTGTTAGAAGTTTATTTATTTTTTGTTATGGAGTTTAATAAGTGTTATACAACAGTGTTACGCGAAGAATTCCGTCTGGAACCGGTGACAACGCAAACCGCGCAAGGTGAGACGGTAATACTGGAATGTTCGCCGCCCAGAGGATCCCCGGAGCCTTCAGTTTATTGGAAAAAGAACGGACAAGTTTTGCATTTTGATGGTGATTCGAGGTAACATGCATTCAAATATTGAAAATGTTTTTTTTTATGTAATGTATGACTTAATTTCTAATTTCCAAAAAAACACACGTAATTAACATAGTACAAATCTAGAACAGATTCTTTATAAATTATCGAATGAATTAAAAAATTGAATTCCGCAACTCAAAAACATTTAACTTATTAATATATTCAAATAGTTTTAAAACTATCGTAGTTTGTAAGAAATAAAATTCAAATGCTCAATTTCTTATAATTAAGATTTTGTTTAAGGGATTTCGCATACAGTAAATAAGACGTAATTAACAGTTGTAAGCATTCATAAAGGAAGGGGAATATTTGAAGAGCTGAACAAGCAATCAAGAAAAAATCTCAATAGTTCTGACTTATCGGACCCTATATTGAATGTTAATTTCCTTTTGAATTATTCCTCCCTATATTTGAATAACTTTCGTTACATGCGACGTTCACGTAATGAACATTTTTTACTGCGTCAACTTCTTCGAAGTGCTTCAACTTTTAGTATGTTTTAGGATGCATTTAGTGGATGGAGGCAGTCTCGTCATACAAGATGCGAGACAAACCGATACCGGCAGATACCAGTGTCTTGCTAGAAACGCTGCTGGCACAAGAGAATCTACTGTCGCTACATTAAAAATACACAGTAAGTTAACTTCTTACATTACATAATAATAAAACCTATCAAGCTCTAGTAATGTCAAATTGTTAAACTATTAAAACTTTCTTGAGACATTTCACTCGCCCTGAAGATGAGCCCCCGATGGGCTCGAAACTAGTCGGTACTGACACCGAGTTACACGTGAGTTAAGCCG
>JAODUI010000028.1:2299192-2326248 GCA_027563995.1 Papilio gigon
TTTTGCCAAAGCGATTTTCATGGTACATCGTACTAATGACAAACAGAAAGTATAATACAGCAAAAAAAAATAATACGCAGGATTAACTCAAATGTTTACAATAATACTTTTGCACACGCACGAACGTATGCACGCATTGCATGCATGCGTGCTTTAAATTGTAGCTTTGGGTTTTAAATAGTAAATCATTACGCGAAATGAAATTGAATATTCATAATAACCGATTTTCTGGCGTCGAAAACACAAAAAAAATTAGTTTGTTTTTATAAGGAAAAAAAAAACAAATTAAAATGGGATTAATTGAAATTCAGGTCTCGCTTGAACATTACTAAAGTTTGTTTTTATATAAAGAAAACTGACAAATTTAAATATTATTAATAAAGTAGTCACTATTAAAAATAAAAATTTGAATCAAACAAATATTAAAAGGGAAAGTTCGCTCTAACATACAACCGTCACTTTAGCCAAAGTGCCCTTAATACTGTGCTTAAGAGAGCGTAGGCATTGAGATGTTTTGAGGCTTTTCGAAACCAACACTTCTAAGCCTTTTAATATCGCGCCCCACCTACTTGACATCGTCTTACTTTAATGTTACCATTTCAATACTAAAAAAAACGTTTAATTAATATTAAGTATAGAAAACACACATGCGCATAATTTAGTTAAGAATTCACACAACTCAATGTAGAACATAAACTGGAAGAAGGAAGAGGCGATTTATTACGTTTTATTTTTTATCTCCGTGTGGTCAAGGTCTCTAATAAAAGCTTGCGGTAACATAAATACCGTATATATGATTTCCTTAAACGGATATCACTCCCTCCAATTTCAATGTCACGATTCAGCCAGACCAGATAAAGTCCTCGCCAGACGTGATTCAACTTAATTCACTTAATCGTCACAACGGGATCATTGTTACTCTGTAACGTCCTTATAAACCGTCGATGATGATTGCCCAAATTTAATTAAAACCTGCATCCCTTAGGGTTGACACGGAATGGGTTGTAAAGTTTGAATGGCGCGGCACATGGGCCTGGAGTTTTGTAATTTTATTAATGATGTAATAACAGTAGTGTCAGGCGCATGTGTGAGCGGCATGAGCGATAGCGCAGTCGTTAGTTCGGACGGGTTAATAACAGAGGGTTGAATTGGGGATTATCTGTTCAGTCCTGCACTACTCCTATACCTCGCACCCGCAATATATTGAATTTAATGTAACAACGAATTAGTAAATTACAATTATAATGTACGAAAATCTTGTATATTTCTCTAAACAAAATGCAGTTAGGGCAGCACACAATACAAACTACTGTACGTCTTTTGTTTATTTCGTCTTTGTATTCTTGTAGTCTTTAAAAGTACCCGATTAAAATTTCAAATTAACAATATTTTATTAAATAAATTCTGTAAGTTATCTCAGTACTAACAATTTAAATTATACTAATGTCTCACGTTAATTTTCATAATTTTCTAATTAAAATCTCGAGCAGGCGCCGTACTTTTTCATTAGTGCAATATCTTTATTGCACTTCTTTAAACAAAATTTAAATTAAACTATAATTAGTTTTCTTTATCTACGACTTAAATAGGACAATTATACAGATTTATATGTAAATTGCTAGTTCTGAAGAAAATAAAAATATTCTAGAACTAAATTAATATTTTACAAAGAAAAGTTAAGGGCCGAAGTATTTTTTTTTGTATTGGTAATGAATACTAATGATTTAAGCTTGTGCGCAGTTATAAGAATAGAACAAAGGATTCGAACCTACGATCTTATCTTACCCAGACCGTACATAGAATATTAGACATTATTTATGACTACAGTTCTATTTAAACCAAGGTAACATTTGTCTTTGACCCTCTAAAGAAACTTTGTTGCGTGTCTTCTTGTAATAAATATACAAAGTTTATGCCCTTTAAATATCGCCAATGCCGAAACACTGTTTGAACTTCAGTATTAAATCATAGTAGAGCTTCAAACGCAGTTCATCACTGTCTCGATATAACGTAAAGATTGAAGTTACCAAAACTAATGTTCTTGATAATAGATGACTAATTACGAACGCCCGTGTCGTGAATAATATCGTCTTATTCGTAAAGTTATTTTTTATTACAATTGAAGACAAAAATCTATTAATTTTCATCACCATCTCTCTTTCTCTTTCTCCTGCCCTGGTCCCACTTTACGTAGGGTTGGCACAACATGTTCTTCTCTTCCAGTCAATTTTCATCACCATCAATCAGCTAAATTTTCAACAAAGGATATTGTAAACACACTGTATCACCGTAGTATGATTATATCGTACGAAGTACAGTCTATAGGATGTTGCAACATCAAAGCGGGAACAACAAAAGCGCTAGTAAAATTATCTGTTTGCGCTTCGGTCAGCGATGTCACCGACAGATAAGTGCGGCCACGATCCATCATTGCATTAGAGGGGTCGCTATATTTATTGATTTTACCAATTTTCGAATAGCCTTCTATCACTACGCGCGTAACAGTTTGGAAATAAAATGTTTTTGAGCGACAAAATTTTATGTTATACTTGACTATTTTTTATTTATTATTTAATTTTTATTTACAGTTCGCTTAATGTAGATTTGAATTTCGAACATACGGTTGTCGTAGATAGCCAACTAATTTTTTATTCTTCTCGCACAAGAATACGCACTACAGTCTACGGACTGAAAATTCATATGAAATTTAAAATGTGTACACATCAATGTAATATTTTAGTTGCTTGTAAGTGTTCGCAAAACATTACTATAACGTTAAAGGACGTAAAATTAATTAACAATAATGCTATATAAAATGCCAACAGTTCTTGCGAAAAGATGTCGCTACCGGTAGCTGCTTATTCAATTCCTCTACGACGTCGCGGCATTTCGAAATGAAAACAAAATGCTGATTTGCATGTGCAAATAACAGTGTAGTGGAATCCAAACAGTAATTTGGCAGACAATGGCATCCCAGCTGCGTCGGTGTGCCTCGAGAAGGGACAAGAATTAGACAATAAATTATTTGTCATTTTATTCAAATGACACGTTTCGGGTAAACTGCCTTTGTTGTGCTTTAATTGCTGTTGAGGCAATGAAATGAGGAAATTAGGATACGGAGTACATTGTTTTATAAATATACTAACTGTCGTGGGATCCCTGTATGTGCAAATTAAGTTTCAAGTAATTGCTTCTCATTCGTTAAGTTTATCACCGTGGAATGCGGCGGTTATGTGGTTTACATGTTAGTTAGACAGTATTCTATTATGTTATCTTACGCGCTGTTGTTTAGTAAAGTGGGTTAAAATGATGGTAGTTTCCTACGTTCGTATTTCATGATTTAAAGCGATTAATAGCAAAACAAACAACTACTCCTTAGTCGTATATCAACAGCTTTCATGGCTTAATAAAGTCAAACATAGTCAGAAATAAAATCACACAATAAACATTCGATAAAAGAAGATCTGCAAATGAAAAGGAAACTCTAGACATCCGTACATTACTATCAACGCAACGCCGAAAACATAAAAACGTCACGTGCATAATGCACCCTATAAATATTATTCCCAATAGACACGACTAATGCTGTTTAGTCTCTCTCCAGAGATGTAGGTCACCGAGTTATCGGTTGACGTTTATGAATGGTCTATATCTTACCTTACAAAATTTACAAATAAAGTCCATTTTCCTTAAACAATAAAATAATTTTAGCGCCAAAGAATAATATATTTTGTATATTCGTTTATAAAGACTATTTTCGTAAGTAGCGAAGTGAAAAAAATAGGACATTAACTAGAAATGTAAGTGATTTGTGTTTGCATCTATTGCATTGGGGCATCTAATGGAAACGGCATACGTCTAACCAAGTATACGACAATTTATATTCGCGTATTATATTTTATAATCAGTATAAGAAAGGGTAGAGATTCCTTTGTCAACGTAATGTAAAATTTTATATGCACAATTAAATCCTTTTTATACCTCCTACGCCATAAATTTTGTCTACATCTAGTTTCAGATATAAAGGGGTCGGGTTCGAAACATCTGTGATTCTAATTTATGCATTTGTTTTGGACTAAAAACAATTGCACATCAAATTTATGCAAAAAATAACAATCGAGAAACTACGATAAGTGCATACCTGTGTCGATTGTCATTTATTATTTAATCGTTTTCTATCAGACAAAGAAGAATGCACTCACGGGGTATAAAAAATTGTATTGATTAATGGTAGACGAGCCGTCTAAGACCACCCAGTTCTATTTGCACAGTAACCTGCATTATAGCAACGCATAGGGATAGCATCATTAAATGATCTACACAAGGGACTTGATTTAGGGGACAAACCCTCCGTGCCGCTGAATCCATTGACCTCCCCGCTTCCTCGCAGTGGTGACACTATCTAAATGCAAACTCAACAAAATCTATAAGCTCCAGAAGTAATTAAAACATTTTTGTTATTATTGGAAAGTTTCAAGTCAATAACGATAGCTCGAAGTCAAGTCACGTACCTGAAACATTCGGAAATTGCACGAGTCTGACTTTTTTTTGCTTTCTCTCGCCGTCTCGAATGTGTGCCATATTGTAGTTATTGGTTTCTTTCAGTTGACTGAATATAGCATAGCATCCGAAATATAACTTTTGCTTTAGCTGACCACATGCTATTATCTAAGTTTATACAATAGATTTGTAAGTAAAATAATGTTTTTCAAATTTTAAATCATAATGTTAATGACAGAAGTAAAATTCATATCTCTAAAAGTTTTAATAGTTTCGTAAGGATTGTTACATTCTATGTAACCTTGATTAATTTTAAAATCACAAATGAATATCATAAAGTAAAATTCTTCGCCGTAAATCCAGCGAAGAATTAACACCATTGCGGTTCCAATTTCAATATCAAATTGAGTCCGTCCCAATGTATTGTGACCAACGTCCGAGTGGTCGGAAGTATGCCCGATGAGCGGAGTCGGCGCCACCGCAGCTTTTCATTCCTCCCTATACATATATTCCATTCAAATTTTTACCCTCAGAACGTCGGGTACGCTCGATGAGTGCTCTAACGTCCGTTCAATGCAATTTGATGAAGCTAGTGCGGTGTGTGCCATTCAAACTCAATAGGATAGGCCGGGACAATGCTGTGATTTAATGGAACCAATCCGAAATACTTGTATACACGATCGCAGCTAGCTCCTATACCACTGGCTGTCTGTAACAACGTTCTACCGAATTTACATTTTTTAAAGTTGCCAAATACGCAAGCTCCGATGAACAATGCAATCGACAATATAACCGTAACGTTTCATTAAACTAATAAATCTGCAAACGGCGACAAACAAGCAAACTGAGTTATAACAACAAAGTCAAGTTACCAAAGGAGTTTACCGCAGCCCGCGGGCCGGGGGAAGGCAACCGACACCGGGTGAGATCGCAAACTGAATACTGATGCCGGCTCCACAGACTCCTAACTCTCCCAAGATTTTCGGTTCGGGATTTTCCTTTCTTTACAATGGGCCTACTCTTGGGGCATATCAATTGCACGCGGTTATGTCGTTAGAAAGTTTCGAAGAGGGATACCGCTATCGATTTTTATGTTAAATGCCTACTTTCACCGCGACTTCATGCAAGTCACTAGACTTGTAACAATGCGCTCCGTCAGCTGTTTTATAAGACTAGAATAGATACAGGTGAGGATATATAACCTTTAATAAAACTTTGCTAATTACAATTTACTAGCGTTTCTCTTGCGTCTCCGCCCGCATGATGTGACTGAGTCTTAGATTTATTTCGCCAAACTTATAAAAGCATTTTTACAATGCAACCTTCCTTGTTTATTACTATTGGCTTGTGATTATTTGTCCCCTTCTAACGGTATCACTATCTGGCTATTAATAAAATCTAATTGATTATTATAGAACACATAAGGAACAGTCTGAAGAATTATATATTGATAAGGACAATTTAAGTCGAAACCCCGACTACATATGCCACAAGCACATGTTAGACAATAATGCCGATACAAATTATATTAGGAATCTCATTAATTTTTATTGCCTCCATGAGCGAAATAATATACGCGGATTTATCTAAATTATCTAGGATTAACATGACAACATGTGCGATATTGTTCATTTGCATAACAATTTAAATAGAGCAGACAAGATACCAATATGACGAAATCATCTAAAATTAACATCTGCAATTTTCTTTTGTTTCCTTACTACTATTTTATCTGATTGTGTATGTATGAGAATACATACAAAACGTTGTATTGTAAATCGAGAGCTTCTGCAGCTTGTTAAAAGCTTTTCATTTTTTTACTATTGTATTTAGTAATATTGATACAAGTTAAGTAGTTACATTGTATGTTCAAGTATCGTATTATTTTCTAAGAAATTCCTACTCGTATTTCCTGACGTGTTTGCAAAAATTGCTTCAGGGGGGCCCTGTAGCAGGTGGTAGTTAGGTAAGATCCCTGGATCACTCCTCGGTCCCGCCCTAACTATGTTCAGGGGCTTGGAAAATTGCATTCGTTATCGCCTATCCGTTTCCAACTGCGCACTATTGCAGTCGACTTATCACTTGCGTATTTTCACGATTGATCGACTCACTTACTCGCCTTTCATATTAAAATAATCAATACAACGTTATTCTTTTGTTTTTATACAGTCTTCATTAAAGTTCAATAAATAAAATCGATTACATTTTGTAATTATTTAATTAATTAATGTTAACAAAAGTTTATGGTGAACAGTGTGACGATAGTCCAATACATGAATTAAATCAAAATCATTTAAACAAACTTATTTTGTAGGAAGCTAGAACATTACCTTACTATTATTGTACATGCTAATCTTTGGATAAATTAATGCTTGTTTGCTAGCGTGTAAGTCCACAAAGAGCTGACGAATTTTTATGAAATTTGGAACACACTTGGAATAGGTTCTTTTTTAATTTCAATTGAACAAAAAAAATGTGGTCAAAAGCTAGTAAAAATATTAAATGATATTAATAAAAACAAAAATATTATAACGCTTGACATCACGTTACATTAATAGTCCACACAAGACAAAATTGGTTGGTATATTTAATAAATAATCGAATATTACAAGCTGAGGAACATTTCAAAGCAGCAATATGTACTCGCTTCCTCGTCCCTTCAGTTCCCTTTCACCTCCAGCTTCTTTTGTGACAGACGACATCTCTCCTGAACGACCCCCATTCATCGGCCGACGTTCATTCTACTAATGGAGTTGCCTTTTTAAGGTGCAAATAAATAGTTACTTCAAAAAGCAAATGTCTCGGCGGCGGGATGCTAATTAATTAAAAATAGTCCTCCGGCGAAATTAAATTGGGAAAATGTCTTCGCTTTTATAAGGAAATTATTAATCTTTCGTTCGTGGTGTTTCTTTGAAATTGTATTTCCTATTTCTTTGATATATTTCAATGATTAAAGTGAAGATTTTTAATATAATTCATATCACTAGAGGAAAGTAGAGAGTACATGATGTGCTCAATAATATTTTTAAAATGTCTGGAAGTATGTAATCCTATTATTTGTGTATCAATTAGTTTTTTTTTAATAGTTTTGATACATTTTGTATGTAATAGTTTACATAAAACAATATCAAATTTACACCAAATATCTAAAAAAAACTCCAGTTCCATAAACTTTATGTTTGTCGCGACATAAAAATGTCTGTTATGCATTATAGAATTTGTTATTCGTAAGGAAAACGCCAATTTCGTTTGTCAGTCGACATTCCGAAGGAATCGAGAAGCTCCCATTAAACAGACTTTTCCGTTCACATGCCAATGTAATTGAACATTCTGTCGGGCCTCAAAATATTTCTTGATAACTTAGCTATAAAGCGCTCGCTGTTGCATTTATAATCTCTCCGGCCCTCCGAGCAATTTTTGATCTTATTTCGTCCTTTGGGTAATGAAAATTCTAGACATTGCAAGCGGATTTCCAGTTATTGGAGAATGGTATTCCGAGCTTTTAGAGACTTAATAAAGCTTACGTATTTAAACTGGTAGACTTAAACGAATAAGTCAAATTACATTTTATACTGAAATAACAGTTCTAAAATGCTCTCTTTTATTGTTGTTATTTCGAGAAGCCCCACGATATGATTCGAACCCACATTCTTGTACGGATTACGTTCACAGAGTTTTCTATTTTATAATGACTACTAGCGTCTATTTTTGGTTCCAGTATTATTAATTTCATAATATAATACTTGGGTACGTACAATACCAGTGTCCTAAATGCCTTGTCGCAAAGTTTGTATAAAGGGTCAGTTCACAGTTTTAGCAATTTCAGATAGCCGCCTGCTCGTTTGCCGTGTACTTTAAAATAATGTTAACTTATACAGAGTCTATATTCATTGTTACGGACAAAGAATAACAGTCCGGTTACCCGGGCAATCTTTTAATCGCGTCCCGGCGCTGAGGTGTCATGAATGAGTAACATCGGGGGCTCATGAATGTTTCATACGTCGCTTGCCATGATACGCGCCGTATCAATGGGTTTTTTCAGATGCGAATACAAAAACAAATTTAAATACGACAGCTTTACGTTAGGCGTTTTAAAAACTTTTCACACTTCAGTCACAATTAAACAAATTGCGATCAATACAAATTATCAAATAGGTACTAAAAATTACTTGAAGTTGACTTGAAAAAAAAAACAGATAATCTAAGTTAAAGTTGAAATAATTATATAAAAGTACCTGTGTTTATGTTTTATTTATTCTTTTATACAAACAAACACACAGATATTACGAAACAATATACTATAATTGTACAAGAAATATAGAATGACTGACAGATTTTCTGGAACGAAACGAAGCAGCCCGGACGTCCTTACCCTATCCAATAATGGCAGCGGATTTATAAAATATTCACATCCTCCGACCTTATTTATGAGCCCTTTCATGCTTACAGGAACAGTAACATCACTTCGGAAATCTCAAAACGGTGTTTTTGTTAAATCATATGTATTGTACGTACAGTCTTATTCATTGTGTACATTACGAGTAAATAATTTGTACATCATTTCCGTTTATTATTTTCTGAATTTAGTCATTTTAACAAGTTATTATAAGTTAGAAATGATAAACAAGTTTCAAGGAAGAGTCAACGAGGTTTAAGAGTAAAACTGAGTGCTCCTGCGTACTTCTGCCAGTCAACTTCTGCGACTCCTCAGACTGTTTTTGCGCACGACTGTCACATGGCGGCAGGCGCAGCAGTCAATCCTTAACGCGCATACCTTCCGCTCTTAAGTATATAACAATAATTTTTTTACGCAAAAAGTGCGCATAATATAAAATTACTGCCCGATAAAAGATCAACTGAAATTGTAGAAAGGAAGAAATCTAGGATGAAAACTCGAATCAATTTCTATCCGGATTAAAAAAAAAAGAGTACAGTGTCCAAGGGGAAAGTTTCACGAGATTAATTCTCTTGATAAAATTTCACGGTTCAAGAAATCCAAGTACCGGTTGCGTGGGGCGATGAACGATACTGATTACGTTCGTCTCAGCTACCTAAGACTGCCACAGAGTAAAAAAATAAGTTCACGCGACCGAAGCTACACGGGAACAGCTAGTTACGAAACTTGTCAAATTATCTTCTCAAAGTATTAAAGTCATTTTTATTAATAATGTTACTTTCGTATAAACTACTTAGTAGACGGTAAAGCGGACGGTAGACGAAGCCTACTGAAAACTAAGTTATTAAGTATCTTACTTCAATCAAGTTGATAAGTTTGGAAACTTGCAACTTATATAAGTCTTGATGAAATAGATTGTAAAATCTGCAAAAACCACCCAGTTTTTGTATGCTTTGATTAAATACAATACATGTATTTCAAACTATGAAGTTTTTCTGTGTGACGTTTAAAAAAAAATTGAAAGCTAATTAAAACCAAAAATAAATGTGAAAAAACGCCACGGTTTTATTTATAATTTCTATTAATTACTATCAAAACCCGTCTGAAGTAATAAAAAAGTCAAAACGTGATTTTTGTTAAATGATTTAAATTTAACAAATTAATATAAAGCGATTCTATCACTCTCGTAGTTCTAGCTTCGTTACCGTAGCTGCGTCCCTGCTACGGTCGTAGGCGGCGCTACGACTGTGCTACGAGTCTCCAGGGATCGGAGGCCTTCAGACAGCTACACAATGTTCCAGCATTTACGCTTTACAGCCAAGCTACCTTATTATTTTTAACATCCGTAGTTAAATTGATTTCGAAAATAAATACTGCGCTGTACAAAAGTTTTGTTGATGTTTTTTTTTTCATAGCAAACTTTATTATATACATGCAATTTATTTAACAATATTGTCAGTATTAAAATTTGTGTTAATAATAGACTTATTTTTTTTTGCGATAAAAAATTAAGTACAAAAATAATTAAACCAATAACTACAAGTCCACTGAGTACGAGTTAAGCTTAGTACGTTCACGTAATGAGTATCGACCGCAAATGAGCAAATGTTAACAAAGTTGGGCCACAATACATTAGCAATTCCACGGCCATTTATTCTAAGTCTTTTGGCCCATAAACTCGCTAATTGAAGGTAAACTATCTAGTTAAGTAGCAAACTGTACCACAAATAGCTATTAACAATTTCGAGACAGTATATTTGTACATTGGTAATTTATTATTTAGTTAACTTCTAACCTTTTAAATAATAATTAAAGTAATCAATTTTATTTATTTATTTCTAATTCATTTAAAATATAATTTTAAACATTAGAAATACTACGTATATCTTATAAAAACTTTTTAGAAATCATGACAAAGTTTTTTCATGTCAGGTTTTTTTAATCAAGAAGATGTTATCGGTTGTGGTATTGGGCCGGCCACATTGCCCGCAAAACAGACGACTGATAAAGCCTGAAAACCTTGGAATGGCGGCCACGCACAGGTCGATTCAGCGTTGGTAGGCCTCCCGCATGATGGACCGATGACTTAGTCAGACTTGCGAGAGTGCACTGCGGGCGGCACAGGACCGGTCATCGTGGCAATCGATGGGGGAGGCCTACGTTCAGCAGTGGACTACATTACCCTGATAAGGATATTGATGATGATACTATCGGTTGACCATCATCCCCTTTGATCTTAAGTGTTGTGGGAAGATAGTCCGGAGTTTAGTAAGTGCTTATTCCATCCATTCTTTTTACGAATAACTAAATGACAGGATTTTTTTTACCTAATTTTAATTCAGCACGAACATTTTACCATAGTTAGCGCTCACAGAAACTTACCACTTTGAGTTTTACTTGCGTTCGCCGGCGGCTATGAGCCAACCCAATCTTGAGTGTTATTCTAGACAATTAGACGGTCCGCCCGCGTCTCCTCACTTTGTTCCACCTAACTTTTGCTAAGGTAATGTATTTGGCTTTTCTTAAGTTATAAAGGAATAGTTGAAACTGTTTTAAGTAACAGTTAAATTGGAGTTCGAGAACAATTGGAGAACAAAGTTAAATTACTTAAAGTCAACAGTTAGGGACTTTATGAAATTATCTTTAACACTTTTATTATCAGAATATCTAAGTAAAATAAAGAAGTCTAACAATGGTATTTCTTAATTAAGTATTCATTTCATAGAATTTAAGTTCATTCCAATTTTGTACGTATTATGTAATTTTATTTAAAGCCGTGTTTCCATGATTCTAAAACACAAAGAATATTGTCTTGTTTTTAGAACGGTTCACTTTACGTAACTACAAGGGGCTCGACGAGCTATAAATTATGTTGCACAATGTTATAGCTCAACCAAGAGACCAGCTGGCCTACTTCCCTGGCAGCAGTAAAAGTCTGTTGTAGTGTTCTTTGCAATCATTTTAAGAAATTTTCAAATGAAAAAACGCCTGTTAAAAAATAATAGCAAAATCACCTTGTAACATTTTGCCACAAAAAATAAGCTAATATGAAATTTATTGTTTCATTTATCATATCTCCATAATATATCAGACCCATACAATTAGACGGGTCTTATGATCGACTTGTACATGTGTATATGTAAGAGTGAAATTTACAAAAATAAGATAAATTACAAAAGGTTTAAAATAGTTCAATAGTTCGAGCGATAAAAACAAATTTGGTTTTAGTCGCGTTTAACTAAATGTAATAATACAGACAAACTTACAGAACATTGTTTTATAAAGGTAAACCTTTCTATTACATACGTTAAACATAATAATTGTAACTGGTATTACACATCCCACGAGCTGTTAATATATTAGTACGTACTTTCGTGTAGAGTTTTACGTCCGTGTTCTGTAATGGGGAAACTTTTATAAACGCCGAAATCTCGAGGACCGTTCATAAATAACTGTTACTGCAAGCTGTTACGCACGGATGAAAATGTTCTTTCCTCTTTGGATTGAAATGAGGGTAGGCCGGCACGTAGGTAATTATTTAAGGCACTGTACCCCCGGAATCATTTGACCAACGTTTCTAGACGTTTAAAACGTGTTATAATGTCTGATTCTGTTTTATTTAAAAAACGTTACACGAATACACATTTTATTATCTCTCTTCACCGAGTACCCTTCATTTGCAATTCTGTTTATTATGTTCAAGCGATTCATGTTTTTAAAGTTTTATCTTTAACACGATTTATCATTCCCCTTTTGAAAGGTTCTGGAACATTTAACATAGAAAAAGATTAGGTAATTAAAGGTTCTAAATATATCAGGGTTAACGTGCGAAATGCGCTAACAGATAAAGCCGGACACTCTCTTTGAGTAATGGCTGAACAATTCCGGTTGTTGTGTTTCCGGTATGCGGTCCGCAGTTACCTCCTGCAATACCAATAGTCCGCAGTCCACTGTTAATCGACCAATGAATCATACCTAATCAACACGTACTATAACTGGAGTTATGTTTCACTAATTAAAATACTTTACATATACTAATAATTTAATCGGCAATAAAGTAATATTTTTTCATTATACATTTGGGGCATATAGACAACTATTAAAGGAAAGAGCATCTTAAGGCGCAGTTGTTAAACGCTTGACCGGACAGGACCGTACTCGACATTGTCCAAGTTCGATCCCGCCATGTACCAATGCGTTTTTCCATTTTCGAATTGCATATGTACATTATCCGGCGCTCTTACGGCGAAGGAAAACATCGAAATGCAACCTGCTTATATCGGCGAAAAAATTCAAAGATATGTGTGAAGTCTACCAACGCGCACTGGGTCAGCGTGGTTGACTATGGCTTAGTCACCCCTAACTAGTGATCTGATTTAATTTTTTTTTTACATAAAATTTGGCAATTTTCATATAATATTATGTTGATACAACTTTTGTATTCACACGTACAGAATTTTAAAGCGCTCATTAATTTTTTACATTCCTTCGAAGATCGGCGCCGCTCTCCGTTGAAACAAAACTCATAAATATGTAATGTCAGGATGAAATGCGGCCTATGCAAAATTTCCACCCGCGTACTCCGCGGGTCAGCTTCCATTAATTCATCTTTAAAAAACATTTTAAGATTTCACATTGCGTACAATTGCTTTGCTTTATAAATTTAATTATTGTATAAAAGCATTTAAGTTATTACACTAATTGAAATTGTTTTCGCATTCCTTAATGCATTTCATTTCAGCGAGAATAATGTTCGTCTTCTGAAATACAAAAGCTTATGGAATTTAATTTATGGGTAGCGTTCGTCTTGTTTAGTAAAAAATAAAAAAAAAAAAAAATGAGAACGCCATTTAAAATTCCACTCCCTCGAGTTGTTCAACATTATTTTTATTACACAAGAAATAAATGTACATAATGTACTTTATATAACAAAATGTTTGTGTCATACTAAAGATCATAAATACGAATTTTATACATATCAAAGAATTTTTAGTTTCACATAATCTATTTATATAAGTATATCTGCAATTATATGATTTGAGGTGGATATCAGATTTCCAGACAATTTCTTTTCAATTAAATTAGTAAATTAAAACATATTGTATTTGTTAAACTGCTTTAGAAGAATTCGTGGCTTAATATCGTAACTGTATAAAAAAATCACCCCTTCCGCTTGACCAGCGGCGAGTCGGCACGTCCAATAACATCGTCATATTTTTTTAACATTGTAATATTGAGAGGAAGGAAGGGAATTCCGCGTCGAAATTACGGGGGTCGTGCTGGCTATAAATAATAGGAGCAATCTGTGCGTTTGTAGCGTCGCTGCGAAGACCGCTCGGTCGTGTTGGCGGACTCGATTACGTGCATTCCATTTAACTGCCAAGATTGCCAGACGCAGCTCAGTCGTATCGGACATATTAGACATTGCTAGATTCGATTTGCCTAATTGCTCACAACGTGATTCTCCAATAATTGTAACTAAATTATACTTACTGTTAAAACCAAAAGTGATTGAAAGGTTAAGTTTTTTTTAGGTTATATAAAAATGTAAAGAAAATATTATGTTAAACGCATACACAGTTAAGGGGCGAATAAATAATTTATGTGGCAGGGATCATTCAAAATCGAGGTAGATGAATATATCAATAATGATGGTAAGTACAGTGACTCGGCAAGCTAAGTGACAGGTGCGGCACGCCTCTTCCATGTCTGCGGCAAATGAGACGGCCGCGGAGCTCCCCTACACCGTTCTAAAGCTTTAAGAAACTTGCAATCGATGGATATAAGCGGACGTAATACTAAGGACTATCGCCCAGCTATGTCTAGACGAACAAAACTCTTCAATTAACAAAGAGTAACAATTGTCGTTGCACATATGTTATTGCGTTTCGACTGCAGTCATTTGTTTTAATATTTATCGTAGGCTCTGTTTTGTTAAAAAGAAGAAAAGAGATGGCAATTGTTTTTAATACAAGCATCCTAACAGTGCAGTTTGGCAACTTCTCTTGTATCTGATTTTAGATGACAGTAGTGTTAATATTGTTGTACTATTGACATTTTACAAAGTGAAATAGTGTTAGTAGTTTTTGAGTTTAAATACAAGAAACAAATCTTGTGTTATATTTTAATGTTAGTGCACGAAATCATAGTAACAAACTAATCAATAAATGATTTAGTTTATTTATATCAAACGTCGCTTTTAGCTCGTATTTTAAGCCGGGTCTTAATAATCTGCAAAACTCTGAAGAATGTTAAATATTGAATCAATCACCGCCGCACCGCGTTGCTTTTGCTGACTTCGAATTTCATGTAAACGTTCCTATGAATATATGAACATAATATGACGGAGATATTAATTTTCTAAAACGGACAGTTTTGTAACCAAAAATTGGATCATACGTGATTACGCAAAATCTACGCATTTTAAATTTATTTACAATACAAGTTACATTATTAACATAAACAAAGAATAAACTAACGATTATATACAGTTTTCTATTATATTTCTTTAGATATAGTAGCAACACCATACGAGACATGGTCTAGAAAAGACAAATGATGTATAGGGCGTGAGAGAGTTGAACAAAATCATATTGCTATCTCTGTTTTTTCAAAGCGAATGACATAGACAGTGGCTTTATTTCAATTATTAAAGCTTACAAAAATACTGCGTTCACATTTAAGATACATTACAACAAGGGTAACCATAAATATACGTGTAAAAGTAACAAGAGGTACAAAAGTTAGAAACAATAATACTTGGCACGGCGTGTGGAGAATTAGCATAACGCTGAACGGAACGTCCCCTGGGAGCGCACACGTGGACAAACACCGGGACAAACGGGGAGCCGCCTACCTTTCCCACAATCGTAAACAATTTTATAACATTTAAATAACTGCTTATGGATAAGTATGACTTAGTTATTGTTATTAAATATCAGACACAGAACTTTCGGACAACGATACTGAATATAAGATTCATTATCGTCGTCAAAACAAAAACCCGTAAGAGCATATTTCAACCTAAAAAAAAATGAAAACAAAAGAACAGTCGACACTAAAATAGAAATAGTAATGAAAATAATTCTGTGTTAATTAAGTACAAAGTATCCAATGTTTATTTCTCATTTCTATTTCAAACACCGCTTAAACTAGCACGTTTGACTTTTGCTCCTTTGCAGTAATAGTAAGGCAACGTAAAATAAACAAAATTTTACGATGAACCCGTAGGTAATATCGGACCCATGGAAGGTAGGTAAGCGGCTATACGTATGCCATTTTGTAAGTGCTGAATGAGCGCCGACCGACACGAACGAGCCTAAATATGAAAACTGCTGACTTCTACACTCAGCGAAAATCTAACACGCCAGTTTTACTATCGGAATACTATTCACTGCTTTAATTTTAAGCTTATTGTATTAAACGAAATATCTAATTTGAAGATGGCGCAGTTATTGAGCACTTGACCTGACCGAACGTTAATCCCGTCCAGATTCGATCTCTGACATGTACCAATACATTGTACAATTCTAATGTACATTTATCAGACGTTCTTCCGGTAAAGACAACAGTCGTAATGCAATATCGAAATCACATAGGTGATCATTGACACCAATGGACATCTATAAAATCAGAGGAACCACAGATACGTTGCCGGCCTTTGTAAAAGATATTGTGATTCAGTGGCGGCATTTTAGATTTAATCCGAGGTCTATATTTCGGATGTTACTTTTTAAATTTCATTGCGATCCTTTCGAAATGACTTTTAAACACGACATTTAATTTATATTAAGTTACCAACGAACAACATCGTTCGTTACGATTTTATTACTTTCTTATATTTCTTTCGGAAGTTCTTTGCAAAATTTAATTACAAAATTACAAAGTTAATTTGCTCTGTAATTTGGTAATTCTGTAAACTTGTTGAGTCCGTGTAACGAAGGGACGGAAACCTCTGACTTTGTACGGTAATGTTCTAATTACTTCCTTCTTATTGTCTTATAACTTTTGGGCACGTTGTGTTGCCCCTAGCCTAATTAAGATGACTTTTAATTAAGCCCTTTTATAAGTACCTACTGCTTAAAAGATTTCACACGTGTTTGTTTTATAAATAGAACGGCTAACGTAGAAAAGGGATGTTTTAATAAGAGTCAAAGAGTTATTTTTAATACCTTTTACTCCTATCTTCTCGGTCCGGTTTGTTCATGTTATTTCAAATAATTTATATAATGAAAAAATTGCCTTTAAAAGTAAATTAAATTTAACACATCCTCTTTAATTACCATTGAAATATAATGTTTTATTGCATTTTATTTTGTTTTATATCGTAAAAAAAAAATTCCGTCTTGTGCGACTTCGGCCAATCGTCCATCATCCATTTGTGATTGTGTTAGTTATGTAGTGTGCTAGGAAAGTGTATCTGTGCTATAAGTGTGTGAGTGTGCGCGCGTGTGTGCGTGATAAGAAAAGATCCCTTCACTATGTATTTTTTCTTCCTAATTCTACCACCTTTTATTTTATGATCATAAATCTATTAGAACTCAGCAAGTCTAGTTCTCAGGATAAACGACAGCGATATCCATGAAAGTGCAGGCCGACAAGCAAATTGAAAAATTACAGACTACGACTGTTACTGGCCGCTTTGTAATTGAAAAAAAAAATAATTTCCCATAAGCAACGATACTCAATCGACTGTTCAATTATAGTTGAACGACCTCGATAAATGGAATTGATTTCTTATGTCTAAAGACTACTTATAATAAGCCGTTTACTGAGAAATTGTGAATTGATGATAATTTAATAGCTTCTTTTTATTGGTATTATAGCTTTTATAAAATGTATTGCAGTTTAAAAATAAGTTTTAAAATTATTACTTTACTATGTTAATGAGTCGTCATCATCTTATCAGCCACATGTCGCCCACTGCTGAGCGTAGCCTCCCCCGAAGATCGCCACGACGATCGGTCCTCGGCCGCCCTTAACCAGGATGTTCCCGCAAACTGAGTATTTGTGAATAATTTATCATTATAAGGTAATAAAATACGATGTATTTTACTCAGTGATAATACAGCTTTTTAATGGAGAAAGAATTTTTGTAATCTATGCAGTAGTTTTTAATTTTTTCATAACATAATAAAATAAAAATTGTTCCTCTGTAGTAAGTAATGTATAATAATACATTACTTTACTTGTTATAAATTTTAATTCATTGTAATTCAAATTCTGTTTAATTCATGTTTTTTTTACTTGGATCGCTTTGAAGATTATTAATTTTCTTTGTTAATTGAAATTAATATGTCTATTATACGTTTTAATTAAATAGAATAAATAATTTAAAGTGAAATTGCCTATACCTGCGTGTAACAAGGAATTTCTCGATGGAAACCCTTCGGTGTAATTAAGTCTTTGTTCTACATCAACTTTCTTTTGTCTGCCGTAAGACTTGGATAATAACAAAAGCATCTAGACAAGGGAAGCGCAAACAATGACGTCTGCTGATGCTGACGGAGGCGAGGCAAGGGTACAGCTACTTTTTATTAGAGCTACGAAATCAATACCTTCACTGAAGAATATTTAAAGTGTTCCTAATAGCAAACTTGCATATAGTGCTTTAAGGAGTCGTAGATGCATATTTAGTATAACAAATATACAATTTAAGTAATCATTAAAGGTCTCTGAGTGCGGCAGTGTTAAGAATAAAAGACTGCAGTAACAGTACCTTTTTCGGAAATTTATTCGTTCCGAATCTCTCGGCGGATAGTTTTTCATCTGGCACATATAATGCTCGATTAACACTCCATAACGGTCAAGCGGAAGTGTGGACGCCGCGCTGCCGGCGAGATAGCGGAAATATATCGCCGGAAGTCTGCGGCCATTATTCAGGAAAGAAAACCTTACGTCGCCACTTCATATGCGCACTTATAATTTTGGTACCCCGAACAAATGAAGTATTTAACATTGTTGGCAACATAAGGTATTTTCGTTTAATAGTTCTTCATATGTTTGTTACTTGACTTTCTATATAAAAATAACACGAACAACTATCATTTTAATTGTTGTACACATAGATAAATCGCTTTTAAATCTTGTTTATTACGTAACATAGTAACATGGACGTGAGAAATTTGAATAAAAGTGATCGAATCATCAAGTTTGTTCAAATGCTGAGAATCATTTAATAGACGTAGTAATATTGTACTTTTTTCTCGTATCTATAATTACAAACGTAAATATAAGGGGTAAAATTAAGTTCCGTCTTATTCAAATATGAGTTGCAGCGGAATTAATGCATCTCTACCAAATTCCAATCAAAGCGAAAACTTAAAATGTTGATGGGTACTTTAATAATGTGTGTTTGGTTCAATTTACAAGTGATATAAAGAAATAATATCGTTATTAAAAAAATAACTTAGTGTCGGTAAATGTATCAAAGATATATGACCAATGTCCAAAAGTTGACAGACGTGGGCTGATGATGATGATTTCGATGGTTATTATGATATATCGAAATAATAAATGTAAGATTTATTTTTAATATAATATGTTTTATTTCAAGTATTTATTATCGTTATTAAATGTATGAAAGCTTTATGCAAATGAAAAATGCGTTATTTGCTACGGCGTAGCCAGCTACGCCGTAGCTAGTACACTTAAATGTTAAAAGCATTCGATTCACGCATGTATCTTTATAATTGTACCAAAAATGAAAGACAAAAATGTTGGCGCTCCCCGGGGGCGCGTCAGGCTAATGACTTGTCCTTCGAGCGGCACGTGACTGCCACGCGCCGCAATAAACTAATAGGTATACCAGAGGTAAGTAATTTTATGTACACCATTCCATACATTTTTGATACCGTGTGCATATAGTTCCTGAGTGTTACATACAATTTCAAAATAATACTACTTAAAGATTTAATACCTCGGTACCCGTACTCGTAACTATATTCTCCTTTCATTTTTTAATTTTATATGCCTAGACACGATCAGCGTCGACTCGTATTCCGACATAATATGAGCAAAAGTATTATCATTTAGTTTTTTTTTAAAATCCAAATGAGGTTTTATATTGAAAAGAATTTTTGTATTTGTAACGTGAACGTTAAATGTTTGTTTTTTCCAATGATGTTTTTGTATTGCGATTTTATTGAATCATAAAAAAATGTGTAGGCTATTGAAACACCATTAAATAGTTACCAACACTTAAAATCAATAGTCTATTAATGACGTGTGAATTTTTCCTTTATTTACGAAGCCATTATTTATAATGAAACGTCATAACATGAAGCTTGAAAGTTGACATGAAAGTGCTGTTTATCGGAGAAGGATCGTAGATTTAATGATAAATAAGCTAAAAAGCTGTAGATGGGGGAGACATTAATTGAGCGAATTAGTTCACGATCCCGCGCAGGGCGCTGTTATCGCCCCTGCTAACTAAGGTGACATACGGCTGTCACGTTTGGCCGGCAGTTGCATTGGAAAAGAAAAACATAAATCGGATATTTTATTTCGGGACAATCTTCAAGAATATGTATAAATTAAAATAGTATTTCAGCATTTATGTAACAATAACATTTTACTCAACCTAAAATTATCATTACGTGATTTACTATTCAGTTTACAACAACATTATAATGTATAGAACACAGTAGTAAATCAGTTGGCATCAGACCGCAGTCTTTAATTGACGTATCTTATATTGGCGACGAAGATGTGATAGGGTAATAGAAAAGAAGTAAACACTAATGTAAAATACAAAAACCACAAAAAAATATAATCATATTGAAATTATGTTAATAAATTAAACTATTAAAATTTTCGTGAGATATTTTACTATACTACTTATAAAACGACTTAACTCACCTGTAAATTGGTGTCCGTACCGACTAGTTTCGATCCCATCGGGGGCTCATCTTCAGGATGAGTGGGAACGGTACTATAGCGCGTTCGAGGCTCGACACTCACTGAGCCTCTGATGGGCTTGAAACTAGTCTTTACTGACACCTATTTACACGTGAGTTAAGCCGTTTTATAAGTAGTATACGTTAATAAACATTACTATAAAGGTTCATTTTAAAATTAGCTAATAACACGCGTGTATTGTGACTTGTTTTAAATCCATTAGGGCGGAGTGTCGCGGTCGGGGTGCTCATCGTACCGTGCGACATATCAGAAATTAATTCCTGTTTTGTCGTTCACTTTATATTCAGAGCTTAATGATATACCATAAAGCATAGTATACAACCAAAGCCTGCGTCTAACGTAAGATTATAGTGCGTACGGTTGTAAAAGGAGAAACACGATTTTGCTCTTACTGGACGTCAGTAACGGGCCTCGACAAAAACCAATATTTGGAAGGGGTTCTATTGAAACGCACCCTTTAGTGCAGTAAAAAACGTGAGATATCTTTTGATTAATGTTGGAGGCTTTGTTGTGATGATTGAATGTTTTTAGGAGTAACTAAATAATTATGGAAAGTGCCACTGTGTAATGGAATAAAGTCAAATATTTGGAATGTCTGAAATATTTAACTTCGAAATTTTTATAAAATCATGGTCAATATTTCATAAACAATTTTCAATTAAAAGGCAATCACTAAAATTTTAAATGTAAAAAAAACGAAATCGCTTTTCTTTTTTTTAAGCATTTTTTTAATGTTTAATTAATTTGAATAATAAAAAATGGACAGATTAGTACAGAAAACTCTATTATTTACTTAACAAAAGTTAGAATATAAATATTACTTAAGTTCTTCTTTTAATATATGTTTTCATATATCAATTCGCAGTCGCATAATAAATTGATTCATAACAGTAAAACATATGAATATGCTCTCAACATTTCTAAGATTTATTAAACATATTACTGGAAAATGGAAAAACGTTATTCACGCGCAGGTGTGCTGACGATTTGCTAACTTGCCATATTTTTGTAGGGAAATTGAGTTAGGAACGTGTGGGGCATGCCCGGGAAGTAACGGCACTGATACAAGGGCTGTGCTGTGACAACATTCTGATATTATATCACTTTTATTTTACCATTTATATTCTCTGACTACGTATAAATTAGGTCACGTATTTTTAAAAGTATAACATCGACGTATAAACACAAAACATAATATTATCTGACATTTATCACTGAAATCCGAATAATCACGAAAAAAATGTTTATGATGCAAAAATAAAACTATGAACTAATACACCATGGTAACTAGATAGGACAGACAAAAGACATTTCATGCATTTAACATAATTCAAACTTCACATACATGTTGAAGTTTATTATATTCGTTACGTTAATTTAGTTTTAGAAACATTTTCCATGTATACTCCGCTTCTAGTACTCGTACCATGATGTTATGTGGCCTCTGACTTTCCTTGATGAATTGACTATGTAACATAAAAAGATTTTTTCTATTCAAATCAGTACTTTCTGAGATTAGTGCGTTCAAACACACTTTACGTTGTCAGTATAGATTTTGATGATTAAAATAGGGCAAATGATACAATGTTTTGTTCTTATAGCGAAGAAATATTGCAAATCACGAGTAAATGTTAGGAATACTTCCTAATAGGCAATATGCGAAGCCGAAATTGCTTTTGTAACGTTGTTTTCCCTGTAACTAATATTGGATTAATGCTATTACTGGCGATTTCTAACACAGATACGTCGATACGCTTTGTTTCCTTTTTAAGATGATAGGGGGAGCTGTATCATTGTTTAAAATGGGTAGTAAAATTACAATCTGATGTAAGGGAATTATTGATGTAGATCATTTTTCTGTCACTTTTTGATTTTTACTCATCATTACCATCATCATCAGCTCTTGTCTGCCCACTGGACTTAGGCTTCTTCTAACGCCTTCCATTTTCATTCTTACTAAGAACACTTAATTCTTAATTAAACCTTTAGTAACTTGAAAGTTATTTTTTATCAAATAGTAAATTTTAAAACGTGTTTACTATATATAGCATAGCATATATAGCATTTTAAATTATTAATACATTTGTTTTATAGTGTTTATTTAAAAAAAAGAATAGCACAAAAGCTGGCAATGATAAAATCTGAACGCAGTAATATATGCATACCACCTACTTGGCAATTGAACCTAAAACCTAGTTGGCACTCACCTA
The DNA here is from genome assembly GCA_027563995.1 of Papilio gigon. Classification (NCBI taxonomy): domain Eukaryota; kingdom Metazoa; phylum Arthropoda; class Insecta; order Lepidoptera; family Papilionidae; genus Papilio; species Papilio gigon. The sequence goes on from JAODUI010000028.1 coordinate 2,322,218, forward strand.
AACGGCTTTGCTATACAACAGGCATATTAATTGTATACTTTGAATTCACTGAGTTCATGCTTATTTACGCTTACATACTAGCTGAAATCTACATGCAATGCCAAGTTTTAATATTAAAAAATAATAATTTTGTCTGCAATATATTGATATTTTATTCAAATAGCCCGCCTGAATGGCCCAGACCACACAGAAGACAAGACCTTTCCTTTTAAGGAAAGAATGGAAAGAAAAACTGTTTTGATGGAATGGATGCATAGGTAGGAGAAATACACTCTTTCTGTACGTCTCCTTTGTTGATTAAATATAAACAATCCATCCGCATATGCGAATATCTATGGGCACCAGTCACTTCGCTATTTTGGCGAATTCAAACCGCTTGACCGTTTGCCAACTCATTCTATAAACAAAAATAATATTACCATTTGTTACAAGGCAAGTAAATCTTTTTATTAAATTTTACCAACATTTTATTGGAATATTACTGCCTAAAATTTATTCAATAAAATTATCTTAATTCCTATGTTTTCTTTGTAAATAATACGCATAAATTCTTTAAGAAATTACTTTGGAATATGTTATATGGGTGTATAGAATTATTTCCTGATACAACATTCTCGATTGAACTTTGCAACTGCTTATCGACAATATTAAATTCTTCATGCAACGCTATAAGTCTATTGATCATGGGGTTGGAATTTCTGATTTCATTGTTTTACTAGCTGTACCCACCGCTTCACCTATATGAAATTCCATAAGATTAAGGCTGATATTGATCTACACATTTACTTTGTTTTTATCAAGGCAAACTTTACTAATTTAAGAGCCAATAGCCTAATGGTTAAGATCAGGGATTTGCGATGACATGGTCGAGAGTTCATATCCCACCATTCGATGTTGTTGTAAACCATCTTTTGACACAAGTCTAGAGTTCAGTTGGAGTGGTAAAAGAAACATTAAGTAACAAAAATTTGTTAATATTTAAAAAAAAAACTTTCTGCTGTGCTGATTTTAGATTGAGGTTTTTACCCTTTTCTTTAAAAGTTAGTAGCAATATAAAATATTTAGCATAAAACTTAAAATTGTTGGGCATGTTTATACACTGAATAATATTATTTTACATTGCAATTTTGTTTAAAGTTTCTTTAAAACATGGTCAAGACGTGGGGCGCTCCGATAGCAAACGGAAGCATCGTAAAACAGACTAGCCGGTGTTATTACACCGGAACCCACAATCTTTACTGCTTAAACGACATTTATATTCATACCACCATGTATTTACATTCCATCCCGCAAGTAATGGTTCAGGAAAAGGTTTGGTTCCATTTCAAAGGGAGTCTTCGTTGGGGCTTTTAGATGCGAAATCTCTTGCACTGCTATACACAAACAACAATAGATTTTACTGATCAAAGCGATCGTTTTAGCATTCCGTACTGTCAAATCACATTATCGTCTAAAATATTACGAAAAGAACCTGAGTAATATTAACTTTGACTTGTTTTTTATAACAATTATTCTAAATGACAATTGACAATTTCCAGAACAAGTGACAGTATAGTCAAATCAGAAAAATAGAAAAACTCGATATAGAATACAAACATGACACTAATGATTTATAATAAAACAAAAGCAATTCTTTTAAATATGAGAAGTTCGATTCAATAAAACTATTCATATAATTAAAAATAATTACTGTCAGTTTTAAACATTTTAACAATAATTTCGACTTAGAAATTGTTCGATAAATTAGTTTCTTGTTGTTATAATTTTTCTCCTACCAGACATTGTCGGAGTATTCCTAGGCGACGGTCGCAACATAATAGTGAGCAAAGCTCACGTACGAAATACGAAGGGGAAGCTCGGTGAATATGCATATTGTCTGCCGCGAGGAGTCTAAGAGCACTCTACCCGCCGAGACGGTAACAATAGGCCAAGTGTAATTTCAAGTTTTTATAGCTTTATTGTTAGTGCATGTATCGTGCTAGATTTGAGTACGTTCTTAAATCGCAGCCAGTAATGACTCGGATAGGATTGCAGCGCTAAAAGCTCTATCGGCTCTCTGCTATCCAGATATCTGATAAAAGATTTTTAATGTATGTACTTACTACATTCGATATGAACTTTTTGTTAAGTTACTATGAGGAACATTATTAGTTCGTGATTATATGAATAGAGCTTTTGGCACGAGGGTAAAATATTTAAAAATGTAAAACAAGTTCTTGCAGTAATTTTTTTTCTCACAAACACTTTATATAAATTTTCATATTTCATAAGGTAATATGTGAAATGCACCTGGACGATGGAAATCCACTAAATCTGCTTCCTGAAAATTTACGACCTAATAAATCACAAAAAGGAAGACAGTTGGTCAAGTCTATCCTGTTTGAAAAATTTCTAAAATTGGATCTAAGAAAACGAAGGAATTTATTTATTTTTAAAAATTGCAAGGCATTTGTAAATCACCATACTGTTGTTTACTTATGTTCGAAAATCAAACATTTAAGTTAGAACAATTTTAGATATCTTTTGTCGAAGGTTCTCTATAATAATCAAAGCTTTGCTATTCACGAAAGGCTCCATGTACTACCTCATTACATCAACATTAAAGAAGTCAAATTTCGCGTTCATCTGTTTGTTCAATTTCCTTTAAAAGGTAAAAGCTTTCGTGTCACGTATATATAATGTTTTTGATTAGTTTACGGCTCGTTAAATCTTGTAAATAACATTACAAGCACTAAGCCATTAAGAACTTAAAATAGTTCATTTATATAAACCCTAGATAGGTATCAAGCTTGTGAAATAATGCCTGCATTTCCTGACGAAGCATTGTACTTGTGGAATACAGTGTAAGATTTCCGGCGGTGTGTTCACCGCTTTATGTAAGTACCGCGCTAATTTATACGATTAAATGCGGTATCAAAAGAAGCTGAGCGCTTTCCTTTACAACACGGAGCCAACGTTACGTAAGAAAACAGTTTGGTATAAATTCCTTGTCGGATTATTCCGAGCTTTAAATATTTACCTGAAAATTTTATAAGACAATAATTTATGACATTTAAACAGACGCACAGGGGTATTGAACGATATAATCTTGCCTATAGAATAACAATTGAGCATTTTATAATTGACAGTACCTTCTGTTTACATTATTCCAGACCAATAACCGTATTCAATCACGATCACAAAGTCTAAACCAACACTGGAATGCATCAGCAATAAAGAAACCCCGGCATAAAACTAAATGAACTTTATATTACATTTTTGGAAAAATAAGCTCAAGTACTTTAGAAATCAGAAAATGTTGATTAAAAAAAATAAAAATCGGATGAGACTGAACTGAAAAATAAATCAGGCATAAAAAAAACATCATTTTCTGTCAATTGATTAAAAAAACATTGTTTTAAAATGATAAACACCATGATATATAAAGATCTAAAACGTGCAGTTGATAACTGCAGGGTTGTTTAACCCTTATGAACACCCTTTGTTTTAGCATTTTTGTAATATCCCGGAGCATATGCTACATAAACACAAAGCACAACCCTTAAAGTTATCGTGAATAAGTTTCATTCAAGTCACCCCTAGACTAAAACAATTGCATTTTGAAGATACCTGTGAAGCGTAATTAAAAATTACAAAAGCACCCTTAAAACAATAACAACATTTTAATAACTTTGTTTCGCTGTATTACATTAATTTAATATTAGTTTGCATTTCGATTCGTAACTTATTTTATTTCATATAATCGCAGACGTAATGATAGTTGTTTAACGGTTACTTAAGCTGCCACTTAGCACAAATATAACTGAATTAGGTCCTTTAATATTTAATTGGTCAGTGAGGAATGTTTCATCATCATCAGCTCACTATACGTCCCCACCGAGGGGCTCGGAGCCTACCCTATTATTATTATTAGGGTGTGACTAGGCCATAGTCAACCACGCTGGCCCAGTGCGGGTTGGTTGACTTCACACATATCTTTGAATTTCTTCGCTGAATATGTGCAGGTTGCATCACGATGTTTTCCTTCACCG
>JAODUI010000028.1:2326348-2365324 GCA_027563995.1 Papilio gigon
GATAATAGTAAATTAGTAATCAGCCCTCAACCTTCTCTGACCAACTTTTTTTTCTCACAAACATATTTAAAAAACTGGCGTCCGCGCTATCGATCGGTACGTCCACCGTTCGACCTTGTCACGTGACCTTCGACGAGTCCATATTACATTAACTTATACTATCGCGTCAACATTTTTTTATAATCAATTTTAATGTGCACGCGTTTTACTCTATCCTCTTCGTCTTTACACTGTATAGACATACACCGAGGATGATTAGTAGCCCGGTGGGCATAAGACAAACTAAATTATTAAAGCTTGCATTCATTTGAATGGGAAGAATTAAGATAAAAGTGTACGTATTGTGTTTGACCCCGTGTCACGGGAGTATGTCTGATGTTAAAGAAACGAGTACGTGATATTGGCATTGGCGACGCGACGTGTGTGAATTTCGACCGTAGCCCTGAAAGATTATGTTTTTGGGTTATTCTTTACACGACTGATAACAAACGTATTAGTTATTTAATATAAAAACTGTCGCCGTGAAGTTTTTACTATATTCGTGTTTTAATTTTACGTTCCTTCTGCTTAGTAACAAAAATAATATAATTTCTCACTGAGTGTCGCCGCGCTGTAAAACATTCTGCGTGTCTAATGCGACGTGACTTCCATCAAAACATTTATAAAAAGTAAAAACATAAAAAACAAGGTTAAAGTAATCTTTGAAAACAATGATGCTATTAATAAATAATTATTGTTTAACTGATACAAATAAAAATTGTAATCAGTCATTAAACTTCTCACTAATTTGTTAGTTACAAAGTTTGTCAAATACCTTGGCCGCTTGCATCGTTGTATGGGTCGCGGCTCAGTAGCAAATTTTAGTTATAGCGGGGTGTATAGGCGTGCGGAGGGAGGGCACTGCGTAACGCGCAAACGACATTGAGCTGTTAAGATATTTGATAAGACGTATACTCAATAGCAGAAATGTAGAAAAATGTTCTGAAATTATTATATTAAAAATTGCGCAATTGTACAAAGTGCGCGAATGAACTTTAAATGTAACGCAGTTAAAGTTATTTTTATAAAAAAATAAAATCAAAAAAAAACTAATTATGTATAATGGTATATTTCGATTTCGATTGTATATTCTTCAATAAAATTTAGAATTTGTTAAAAGTAGGTCGAAGTTCAATTTATATTTGAATTCGACTCGTATCTGAAATCAAATTAATTATTTCCTATATACTTTTTTATTACTAGCACGCGCAAGACTTACGTATTCTTAATTTTGGCAGCGTGACAAAGTTTTTGTCATTGTCATTCTAATCTTTAAACAGTTTCACCATGAACATTTTCTCCTTTAATGATAAAGATTGACCTATATCAAAGGGTGTAATTACAAAACTACGTAAATACGAGTGCATGATAACAACGCGATCACAGACGCTGCACTGCATGCGAATGAGCGAGAGGTCAGATTCGCAGAACAGATAACACGGCACACGCTCGTGATCAATCCTTACTATGTACACTAAATCAGTAAATATAACTATACATTGCTAGACAGCAGAATAGACATTCTTGCTCTTTAAATACTTATATTTTCGGAAATAACGCTATCAAAAACAGTATAATATGTGTGTTCCAACATGACAGAACTGAGTTCGTACAGAGTTAAGTTTGCTTCGTGGATTAGACAAAGGTTCCAAGAACAATGCTGTTTTCAACTATCTTTAGGTGGACCGTAAACATTGGTTCACGTGGTATATTATGCACACACGATGGATACTATAACTACGTACATTCTAAATGACGTAGGTCGCTTCTTTCTATCATTTGACTTCGAAGTTAGTCATTTCCGTTTACATAATCTCAGTTGTACTCACAAAAAGGTTTGGCTCAAGCCACTCACGATACACAATGTTAAAATGAATTCTGTATTTGTGTAGGTGGTGTCAGCGTGCGCCCTGGTGCGGGACTTCGAGCTGCTGCCGGCGGGCGACGCGACGTTGGTCGGCGAGCGTGGCATCAGTCTTAGCGGCGGTCAACGAGCACGTATCGGCCTTGCACGCGCCTGTTACAGACAGGTATGGTACTTTGTGACAATCGATCATCTCGCGTCTTGAATGAACGAGATTAAATACTAATTTGTTACGAGCCAGTGACTGACATGAGATGAGCTATGTTCAAAAGAAGCAGCGTTCTTTTGTGAAATTAAAGACATTTTTAGAAGTATCCGTGGAAGGTCAAGAAGGACTGATTACTAGCGCTCAAAATTTTGACGTATCTTGTAAGATGGTGATGAAATTACGACTTCAAACCCGACATGCTAGTTTTGTTTATACTTGCCGCGTAATCGTTTGAACGGGACAATGATTTTCTTTTGTGACAATGATTCAATTTGTGAAATTATTCGATAATACTTGTTTTATTATTTACGTCATTCCGTTAGTAATATTCACGATGAGTCTAATGTATTGACTTATAACAAGGTCAAACGTAAATTAAATTGATAAAGTTGTGGTTTATTTTTATCATAGTTTTTCGAAAATCTCTGTTGATACACCGCTCTCGTTAGGGCATAAGTATAATAAAAAAAAATACAAGTACGCATTATGCTGTCGTATGACTTTTAAGACACATCATAAATACTAATTACCTGTATATTTCTCTGAGTAACCTTGCCTCGATAGGATTAAAACATTTATAGCATTATGTCTGCTGACCCACTTTGAAATAAATGAATGTTGCTTTGGGTACTAGGCATGTTGTCTCTATCCACCTCTATCTGTCTATCCATAACCGACAGAGCCAATGATGTTTCATAACATTTTATTATTGCTCAGCAATCATCGCATTAAAAGGTCACATCATTATACTATTTATAAAACCGTGAGTTGTGGGGTTTTTATAAGTAGTATAGTGTCGTGTTAATAATACGAACACCTGCAATTTATTACAAAACCTTTGAGTACTCACAATGACAACGTGTAGAAATTAAATTTCATTTAATTGTTTGTTCCAACAGGCAGATATATACTTGCTGGACGATCCTCTGTCGGCGGTCGACACTCACGTAGGCAAGCACCTGATGACTGAGTGCGTCCTGGGCCTCCTGAAAGGCTCCACGAGGATCCTCGTCACGCATCAACTGCATCACCTCAAAGCGGCAGATAACCTGATCATACTTCGAAATGTAAGTAGGGCAACAAGAACTAATTATTTTCTATAAACCTTCAACATACCGAGGTCATTGACCTGCGTATATATATGAAACACTTAATACATGAATTATCTTTTAGTATAGACAGCGACGATGCAAATAATCTGATAAGATTAACTCATATTAAATCGAATACATGAGTGTTACGTAATTATAAGAAATTGTTTAAAAAAGTGTTGTCAAGATGTCGGATGTGTTCGATTTAATATACTTCCGAAAACTGGTTCTCTTGCAATAATTAAAAAATAGTGAATAACCGTGACGTTTCATTGATTATAGATTAGCGTATTAAAATACCTAACTGTTTTTTCAACGACAATAATGTTGACAATAATCCGTAAAAGTGTTTCAAAAAGAGTCGAAGGTCCTTTTAACGTGACTCTATTTACACAGATATCATAATCCATTGCTAACGTAATAAAGTTTATTTCTGTAGTTTTTAATTTAATTTGATCGCACATGTCGCGCAAATAAAAGTAATTCAGTGCTCATTTAGGATCAGACGGAGCTTTGTAAATAGAATAGTATTTGTGGATAAAAGTAAATGTCGGCTGTAAAGATAATGCTATTGGCACTATACAATTTTGTGTAAATGTTTACAAGCTTTAAAAAATGATAAGAAAGATAATGGCTTAACTCCACACTAACTTTGTGCTCGTTGAATTAATCTCTGTTTTAATAGCATGTAACTCTGTATTCCATTTACGAATGCAACATTCTAATAATCATAAAATGACGGTCGACGCTGATAGAGGACAGACTCCGACATATAGTGAGCTGACGATGAATAAAACGATTGCACTAAAATTCTCCAAAGCTCATGATTTAGTCGGTGACCATTTTAGATCTCTTCGTTTCAATCTTGTTGTATCATCTACATTCCGATATCATTTGGAATGTTTTCTGATATTATCAACCGATGACTAAATTGTCATTTAATAATGCACATTAAAAGATGTATGCATCTGTTATAGTCTGTAGTCAATGTAGCAATATAAGGATGATTAGCTTATTTATTGACTTCACTTTGTTTCAATGATTCTAGTATTTCAAGCGTTAAATTCTGATTTATTGCTAGTTTGCGAGTTATACATACCATGTTGTTCTACAATAAAAATTGATCTAAATTTAATACAAAACGTATTGATGACCGTAAGGCCTATGTCCAGCAGTGGGCAGACAATAGCTGATGATGATGACTGTAATTATATTTATACGAACACTAATAAGTTATCACTAATATATAAAGAAATATCGTTATACCGTATTAGTCGAGAATGTATTTTTACTATTTAAATAAAAACATTAGAAAACATTTATTAAAACATAGTTATTACTTGTATAAATGTTTATTATCCTCAAGCAATAAGTTTGTCGTTTAACTGACCTTAATTTGATAAATAAAACGAACCATAAAACTGTAATGAGTCCTTACATTGTTCTATGGTACGTATTACTGACGCAAACAACCATTGAAATATAGTTTTTTTTTTAATATTTTAAAGGGGGCAAATGAGCCTCGGATCGCCTAAAATTATTTGATCCGACGCCCATGGACATCAGCAACACCAGAGGAATCGCAGATGAGTTACTGGCCTTTAAGGAAGGCATACGCTCTCTTCTTGAAGTTCCTTAACTGCAAATAGTATAATAACAAGAAGCAATGTCACAAGCACGAGAAATAATCATACGCCAATCATTTTCATTGTTTGATATTTGCACATGTAAAGTTAAGACTCCGTCACCGTCCGTTATCGCGGCTCGACGCTTGTTGCGGTTTCATGAAACGCAACGCGTTTAATCGGACTTTGCCATTTATTGTTTCGCGGAACATTTGTATTGTGAATCGATCCAGAACGTACAAGGAAATACAATACAAAACACGATCCATACGAGTATCCAAACTGAATACTGTTGTTACGTTGTCCGTTGATGTTTTCAGACGAAAGCCCGTATTCGATGAGATTGAATATTTACTATCAGCAAGAATACAATTAATGATGAATAGGGCAGAGCTCTCATTCATTGTTTATCATTCCATGATGCCACGTATCACCAAAACGGTTCAACAGATCTCGACGGAATCAGAACATAGTCTGGAAGAACGCGTTGGCTACTTTCTTTTTTTTTATTTTGCGCGGACACTCACGGACAACAACCAGTTTTATAATACAACATTGTTAATCGTTAAGTCGATTTAAGTCAATAATCTGCACCTGTCAAAATATTAGACATCCGACGCCGATGCCCGTCACCTTATCTGACCAAAGTACAATAAGGTTATCGAATACGCTCTTTGTATGATAAAATCTAATGTACCCTGAATCACCTGAGTAAATTTTAATATCAAAATCAACAGCTCATTATATGTCCCCACCGAGAGGCTCATAGCGTACCCTATTAAGAGGGGTGACTAGGCCATAGTCAACCATGCTGGCCAAATCAATATCTTTGAATTTCTTCTCCTATATGTGTAGGTTGCATCACGATGTTCTCCTTCACCGTAAGAGCGTCGGATAATGTACATATGCAATTCGAAAATTGAACAACACATTGGTACATGGCGGGGATCGAACCTGGACAATTTCGAGTACGGTCCGGTCCGGTCAAGCGCTTAACAACTGCTTAACAGGAATGTTTAATGATCATTAAATAAACCAGTGTAAGTTTAAAATCACAAGCTAATATGCATCGTTTCATACCGTTTACTAAGTTTCAGCTAATGAAATCACCTTCCAGGTGGAGCGGAGATAGCATCGTATTAATATTCATGGGGCGCGCTGTCCCTGCTCTTGTAAATGTTTTATTCGTTAACGAGTTTACGGGATTAGGGTAATCATGTCACGTCGTGTGTTAGCCGAAGCCTTCTCAATTAATACGCCACGTAATCAATTTTGAGATCATTCGCCAACTCAACTTTTTTTATAACAAAACAAGTACGTCATCCGGCTACAACTTCTTCTTGTTACACTCAGATTTCTTATATGACGACTATATGACTCTTACTGTAGTATATCTGTTACGTAAACTGAATGAGGCATTTTCTAATTATTATTATTCAAATATATTATAAATGTTTTATGAAAATGTAAGTCCTGTTACTTTCGTTAATGAGAACACATTCCTATTATCTCAAAATGCCTTTCATTTGTGTTTAATTTGCGTATTATTTCGCCTGAGAATCACCGGGTACAAGGATTATCTGGTGCAGACGTCCCGACAGTATCGTCAGCGGCTGTAGGCTTAAATTTTCATTATGTTTATTGGATAATTCGCTTCAAAAACGGCGTGAGGCGCGGAGATAGAGAGGATTGTCAATGCAACGCTGAGCATTCGGTCGACGCCGACGCTTTTTAGATATCTGTTTAACGGCAGACAAGTAACAGACACAGCCTTGTGCAGAACAATATGCTGGTAATTTATGAAACAGAATTTTCTGATTATACCAAATTTTTAGATATGAATTTGTAATTTTAAAACCGAACTAAAGATCTGTAATCGTATTCAATGGAAAAAAAGAAATTATATTAACACATTGTACTGCGTGATGTCGTTTATTTTCTATTATGTTTTTATAAAGTTTTAAGTATTGAAACTGATTATATAAACAGGCCTATATTTAATGTTTGTAATCACAGTGTTAAATAGGTAGTATTTTAAATCGATTTCTTATACTTCCTCTTTTTTAATCAATACCCGAGTTTGAAAACCATACCGCCCGACGAAAGCAGTCACTAACTTTGTGAATATTTTTAAGATATGTAACTGTGTTCGTTAGATGGAAGGCGTTTTAAAATAATTACAAGCAACATTTTGACTCAAATAATTTTAACGTAAACTACTTTTTGCTGAAAGATAACACGAAAGGATGTACTTCAATAAATTAATGTCAACAGGCAAGATTTAAATACAGCACCGCGAATGATAAATCTAAGCAGTCACGGGGTCGCAGATGGCGCGGAGATTTTAGTAAATGAAGCTTTAATTTAAATGTTTGGAGTGACGAAATTTCAATGCAAACTAAAATGGTATAGTGCAATATTAATATCAACATTTATTCAAATGTTTATCGAACTTTCTACTAAACTTTTTCGTATCGAAAGTATACCGTTTGAAAAGTTCTTTTATAAAAAAAAACATGTTAAATTATTTTCGTCTTTTTTAGTTTACATTCATATATTTATATATGTATTACACATTTAATATTAAATAAATACCTACAGATTTATAAATATAGCAACTTTAGTATTACGATAAAATAATTATTATTAAAAATAAAAACTTGTTTAACAGAAGGGACAATAGCTTAACATTTAAGGGCATAGATTTCCGACCGCGTGGTCGAGAGTTCGAATCCCACCATTCGACTACTTTCATAGAGCATACCCTAGCACAAGTCTACAGCTTAGTTGGAGTAGTAAAAGAAATATTAGTAAACGAACAAAAATCTCAAATAAAAAAAAGAAAACCTTACTCTATACCATCGCAAGACGAACCGTTGGGTATTGTTAATTAAAGTGCGGTGACAGAGTAATACCGCATCCGGGTTTTCTTTGGTTTCGCCGCCGTCGCCGCTGCCTTCTGTCGGAATGCGAGGCGACGGCCAGCCATCTGTCACCGCGAAACCGGGACACAGTAAATTACGCGCCTTCATCATCCCAGGGGACAGTGATCCAACGAAGCCTCCGTGACCCGAGCTATGTAAAGCTTTAGTAGCTTTTATTTACCTCTTTGTACGTTTCCGCTCTACATATTTGTTTATAAAAAGTCATTTATGTCTTACTTCATACTGATATTATAAATGCGAAAGTTTTAGTGGACTGATGGATGTAATGTTGAGTAACAAAAAGTCGATATTAAGCATTTAAACTGTCCATATTATAGCTACTATCTAAATGTGTTGTCTGGTCGTATAAACAAAACAAATAAACGTCTAAGAATAGAGGAAGCAAACATCACAACCCTGTTGCAATCATATCTGCATGATCTTCTCACGTGTAATCTGCTCGCAAAGTTTCCTGTTTATTTTCTCTACCAATTTCGTTAGAGTGCTTCGTAGTGAGTTGTCTGACAGCGGTGTGCAGTTTACACACAACAAGTACTAGAAAACTATATGTACGTTATACAATACAACGCCCTCTATGTGTTACAATGAAAATTACACATCATATTGTTTATATGGGTTTCAAGTTGTCCAAAAAAGATAAATAGTTTACTTGGTGTGACGAAATATAACATTGAAGTAAATCATATGTCAGTGGAATTATACTTATTATTTAACTTACTTGTCATTCTAAAGACGCACCTACAAAGAACGTCTCATTCCGTCCCATAAGCGCCGTTACTGTACTTCCCCGTGCCATATCTCTGCAACTTTACGAATAGGCAATTGTCTTGGTTCAGTGCCCCCGCGAGCCCACTGTCCCTACGAACCCCATTGTACTCACGACTTTTAAATGGATTTTGTTTTCTTAATTTTACGGCTTCCATTTTTGTCTCCTTTTTATACAGATGCTTCAAACAATAGATTAAGAACTTGTTCAATTAATTACACAAGCATTTGAATAAACTTTTTGAATTCGTGGACACCCTTTTTTGATCTGTCAGACGGATTTTAAAGTAATATTTTGCAAAATAAATTATAGTAATTACGTTAATATTGAAAGAAAACAGTTAACCAAATATATTTAATCATTATAAGTAACCCATCAAAATTTTCAAAAATGCATACGATGACGTAGATTTCAAATACTGATAATCGCTTAACTTCAACAGTAAACTGATACTGCGTGTACTTTGACGAGAGCCCTTATAAATATCCTGAAGTCGCCAAAATAAATACAACGCGTCACTGGTAACGTGCTACATAAGGATGTAAATTCAGCTGAAACATTTAGACCACGTCGAGTCGCGACCCTCCGGGCCGTCGCGGCGGGTCCCCTCGCCGATGTGTTTGGAATGCGTTAAATACGGGACTCCTATACGTTTGTTTGTCTGCTAAATTTGATAGCCATACTCTAATGTTTCTCGCTGTAACGACAATGTAACATACTTTAGACTTATGCTACTTTACTAAACAATGGGCGTGAATTACGTTTTCTATCGTTTTCTATATTGACTCATCTTGAGGGTGATTGCGATACAACTAAATGCAACTTGAATTTTAGACAGAAACAAATGAGCGCTTTGATGTTAAAGAATAACTGAAATGTATAGATATTTATGTTTAATTTTACACTCACTACAAACAGGAAATATAGGTCTGATTCTTATAAACCAGAAATGGTACATAGTTGATCTTAGTGATGTCTTTTTTTAACATTTTTTTTTTGAACTGAAATAAAATGTTACTCAATTTAGAGTAAACGTAGGCACCTTTAAACCCAATCCAATTTATTTGGACAGCAGCGACGTAATCACAATGATGTTGACAAATAGACTAGCCGCGTCGCTCCGCCCTTTCGATGTTCATTCGATCTTTTCCTGACGACATCCAGCGACAATAACTCAACCGGTATTTCAACAGTACGATACGCAATCAATAATTTAGTTTAATTTATATAGAAAGTTTTAGGTTAGAAGATATTTTTTTCTTTTTAATACCGCAATCTCTTAATGCTCTATTAAGTATAAAAATGCAATCGGACCTAACATACACTCTACATTTTGCAACGAATACAGGAAGTTCGAAGTTCAAAAAAAAAAACTAAAACGTTGTTAACAGAATTGTATTGTAAACATTCGATACGTTATTCCGTATGCGCGCCCAACAGGGTTTTTCCATTAGAGCTCTCGATACAACGGTAAGTTTTTCTCAAACCATTCCGATTTTCAACAATCTCATCAAATCGCGGCGTTGAAAGGTACCGAAGGGAACTGATTGAATTGAATCCCCGTTACCTGCTGCTACATTTCTTCCCCAGTTTTCCCAAATCGAACTTTTACCCACAGTTAAAATGTGTTTAATCAGATTCAAGTTGCGTTTGCTATACTACCAAATTTTGTATTTCGATTTGTTTATATTCCCAAAAATAAACATTAAAAATCCTCATTAATAAATTACTCGAATATAATTGTGTTCGATACGGACTAAAATAATTAAAGAATAAGTTCAAATAAAACAAAAGAATTTTGAAAACATGACATTTGAAACGTGATTCTAGTTCTAATTAAGAGTAACTACGTTTTAATTGTGTTGTTTTAAATAGAGTACACCTATAAATCTTTAAATCCCTCTAACATTTTTTTTTTTTATTAATTTAATTATGTGTAAAGTCCTCATTATGCAAGTGCATAATAATAGATGCATAAATAAGCCGAGTTAAATTCTAATCAGCGACTGTAATCCATGTAATTACATATCAAAATTCTCGACACACGTCATATTCGAAATGAACAAACGCGTGTAATACCGACCCGTTTCATTTCATACAGACGTTTATACAACTCGATATAAAAATGAAGTTTTTTTTTTTGAATCGCTGTCGATAGTTTTTCTAACCCGCTCGCATCGCGGCTTACATCTCATAAGAAATGCATGGCCTTCTACTTTATTTATTTACATGGGGTTAGCCCGATAAATCCGAGACTTCCTATCGCAAGGGGGACTTTTATTGGACTTTATATTTAGTACACACGCAACGGATCAATAAAGACATGAAGTCGTGTCATGTCGACATTTATGTGTTCCATTAATTACACATTACACCATAATGCGTCTTAAAAAATCTATCTATTGGTTCTTATTGAGTAAATCAATAGAAGGGCCCGCTTCGGTATCTGTTAAGGTAGGATCTTATTAGGTAACATTTAGCTAATCAAATAAACAATGAATTAGAATAAAACCTTGTAAAACGTACGATTCCCATCAGCGTAGCGGTTAAACTAAATAGCATTCCCACATGTCCTAAATACATGTGAAATGCAATTTAACAATCGTTCCATTCCGGGCGTGTAATTAACGAGTAGACGCAGGAGACGCGGGCAATTTGTCATGGAAAGCCGCGAGCTCGCTATGGAAGCGAAACTAAAACATGCATACATTTTGTTGTGGCACTTCGCTTAATAATGCAGCCAGCTTAACTTTTTAGCATTGTTTTCTAACAGCCATTAATACGTTCTAAATTGGTTCCTCGAAAACCTTGTATATATATATTTTGAAAACTTTTAATTGGCCGTTATGAAACAAAAACAATCACTGCAGTAATAAAGTTGGGGTGGATAAAGTTACCTCTTGATGTTAAGTTTGTAGTATTTCTTTTTCTAGTGGAAAAATGAAGTATCATTATTGCGCGGAGTTCGTAACTAGAAGCTATTTTAATTACTTTTACCAATATTTTTAATTATTTGTACTCTTTATTGCTTATACTTTAGGCCTATGTCCTACAGTGGGCAGACAAGGGCTGCTGATGATGATCATTACTTATGAAGAAAGATTAAATATAGAATACAAGACATTTTAGACAAAGTTTTACGAAGACCAATCTGCCTTGGAAAAAGCCTTACTAACAATACTGAATTTACTGTTAGGGGACATTTTGACTCCTCTAAAATATTATCAACGCACCCTTGAAACACACATTTCTTAATTTTGATGACAAAATACTTATTTATATGTAATTATCAGTCGTACATTAATTTGCAGACAGGTAAATTCACTTAGCTACAGTCATAATAATCGAATTCATTTGTTCATATTTCCGTTGTTGGGCGAGGTCGGCTGGGCGGTGCGAGCGCGGCCGGTGCATTATACTGTATCACACGAGGGCAGAACAGTAAGCCAGAGCAGTACAAGGTGCAATAGTTTAAAGTCAAACATTGTATTCATCATGAAATAATGCTAGTGTCACACGTGAGCAAAACAAAACAGTCTCGGCGATGAATTGTTTAAAGAACAGTAGCCACTGTCTACTATGTCTTACCTTACTACCTTTATGTGAAACAATTATAAATATGCATTAAATCAATAGCAGTACTGCCTTTTCAACTGTTTTGCCTTACTATTCTGTCCTGGTATGAAACTAGTATTACACCGGACACTGTCCGATTGTTGTGGTCCCGCAGTAATGGACTTAATTCTGATGCGGCTTTCGGCTTTTAGCCGTTGTTTACCTGCGTACTCCGGCACTGTTCCGCACTGTACTTCGCCATAAATCAATGTTTGCCTCTCATAATACCATAAAAGCATTTCACTTTAAAATTGTACGATAACAATTTTATGAGTGTATTAAAATTATCTTTAAATCGTATATTGAGTTTTAAAAGACCAAAGCAAAGGTAAACACGTTACTTGTACAAATATAACAAGCTTTAAAGTTGAAAAAAAGCTCCAGGAATTATTACTAACACTTTTCTTTTCATATGTCTAGATTTAATAACTTGAGGAGAGATTTTTTTTTTTTGTTCTACGGCAGATCTTTGACTTCTCAGCTGTCATAAGCTTAGCTTTAGATAAAACTTCGTACGGAAATCGCGGTAATGTTTTGTTACAATTGAAATATTCGTAATCTCTATTAACTTGGTTGTTCTACATCAAAGATTAATTTGGTAAGTAGAAGTTAGTTAAGAACTAGTAGCGGTTACGGTCAAAGGTGATGGTGATAGTATCCGCAGAGATAAGGTGGAGGCTAATCCACAAGAACAAAGGACCGTGGGTCTTTTGCTCGAGGCATAATCGCGGTCTCAACTTGGGGGACTATTGTGACAGTACGAAAAATTTAACCTTATCTATTCTTTGACAGAAAACATTGTCTCATTACCAAAGCATCAAATTTATATCAGTGTATAATAAAAAAAAAATACTTACCTAAACAAATTTCTGTAGGTTCTTGAGTGCAGTTTACTCGAGTACTTTTAAAGTATTTATGTAATTTAGGTTTACATTTTTAACTAAAGACAATTCATCGTTGAACGTCACTCAATTAAAGCAATATAAAATACTTTAACGACTTAATTTTCTTCTTTACTAAGTATTTAAGCATTTTACTACTTAAAAAAAGGCTTAACTCACGTGTAAATCGGTGTCAGTACCGACTAGTGACGAGCCCAGTGAGCGACGCGCCGCGAACGCGCTATAGTACCAATCCTACTCACCCTGAAGAAGAGTTCTCGATGGGCTCGAAACTAGTCGGTACTGACACGATTTACACGGCTTAACGCCGTTTTATAAGTATTACAGTGAAATGTCTCACGAAAGTTTTAATAGTTTAATTTAAGCATTTGTGTACATTTTATAAATCATAAAATAGACCTGCGTACAATTTTTACTAGTAATCGATAATTTTTCGTAATAAGTGAGATAGTTATTTTTTTTATTTAGTAAAATGTGTATCGCTTGTAGAATACACCCCGTTACCAAATCCTACTCATATCGCGTCGGCCGTTGTCGGCTTCTGCGACTGAGATGTTATTATCTCCACTCAAAGGGCTTCACTTTCGTCTCACTGATCTTAATAAATGTTTCTCTCTTTTCATTTAGTCTCGCTTTAATAAGCAAACCATGTAATTTTTATCAACAAAGCTTACAAAGATATTTTTATTCTTTTCGTCTTATGAAAATTGTTATTGAGAAAAAATGTGACAATTTCCATTATCATTCAACTCACTGTTTCACGCGACTTCGTTCAAGTGAACTTTGAAATTTACAAACAGAGTTTCATCCGACATGATAAACAATTATTTTCTGTATTATTTGTTCTGATAAATGTTTAAGTCTATATTAAAATAATCACGCCATACGCTTCATACAAACTTTCACTTTCCCTCCTCCGTCTCTTAAGAACTTTGGGAGATTCAACACTAAACGAAATAACAGTTAAACATTTAATAAATTAAAATATGTAAAAGCTTTTAAAGTTAAAATCGTGAAAGGATATTTTTGATCGTCTAAAAGAGAATACATTTAAACGCAGGCTGGGCTAACTTAATGTACAAATTTACCTTGAATTTTACATAACGCGAGCGCAACTTTGATCCGCGTAGCGGGCGCCACACGAATTATTAAATGCAATTTTATATTCAGATTCTCCACATGCTTGATTACTAAAGTTTGTGTGAAAATTTGCATATATTTTGAACTATACGTATTCGAGTACACTACACATAATGATGCTTTGCACTGACTCTTACGTTTCACACTATAAAATGCGTTTTTTTTTATTGCAACGTATTCTTGAACGTAATTTATTTCCATCGGCAGTTTTCTTTACTCAAGATTTCTTTTTGTAATAATCATCAGCAGTCCTTATCTGTATACTGCTGGACATAGGCTATTTAAAAAAATAAACTATGATTAAGTAAGACAGAATAGCACTTCATATAGCTACATTTTAGTAGTTTGCTTTCCATTGATCAACACTTTGTTAAGACATCCCTCCGTGAACAGTCCATTATGATATTGAATGGCGCGCCTAAAAGTTTTCATATCACAAAATCACTTTCTGCTAAAAATAATAACACCGCTACCGTCGCCGGCTCCCACGTTAGTAAGTTATTAAATATTTTCCTTTTATGCGAAATAATATTTGTACGGGGAATACATTTCATAAGTAGGTCAATGTAGATTCATATTTCGGTGCGTGTTCATTCATCATTTTCCTGCCAGAATCTTCTTAGAGGTAAATATTATTTTGTATATGAGATATAACGTTTTACTTAAATATTTAGGTAGAAACAAATGGTTTTAAACACTTGCTCACTTACATTTTTCCAGTACTCGAGTCTAAAATTGGAGTAACGTAGGATAATACCAAAAGATTTTTTGTTTGAAATCTAATTAATCTTTATTTTACTCTAATAAAATACACATTCATATCTTACTAGTGTCATGAATTCGAAAGTTTCGTTGGATGGATGGATAAGTGAATGTTTGTAATAAGGTATACCCACGGCTTAATAGATCTGAATGACATTTCTCATAGATAAGGAACATAGTCTGGAAGATGATGTTTTCCAGAGAACGTTCTAGATCTATGAAGACGTTCTAGTGATTCGAATCTACCAACCAAACATCGATACTTTCCCACTTATAGTATTACTAAATGAATTGATTGTAAAATCAAATTCAGTGCGTTTTGTAACTATATATCTAACTTAATACCCTAAACCGTTAATTTCAATTTAACAGCAGGAAACGTAAAAAAAATATAGACCTCACAGATCACTCAACACAGTTTTCAATGTGGTGCATAGCAATTGAAGCTATCCGTGATTCACATTTATTTCAGGTCAGTATTTTCCCAGTTCAATTTTTTTTTTTTGCTTTTACGAAATAGAAATGAAATTATTTAATCTTGTGAAGCGGTCGTTCTCCGGATACGCAAATGAAGAGAGTGTGCTCGAAAAATTTCGCTGACGTCTATTACATTTTAACTAACCGTCGCGGATTATTTTTAAGTGGCACTAGAAATGTCATCGCTCAATATAAGTAGGAACATTTCGAGTTTTCACGGAAAAGGTAAAAAACTTTGAAAGCTTGCTTTTTTGAGTAATTACTAAGACCTACTAACAACTACAGAAACATTATAACAAAAGTAAATTGACATTTTTGTATTTACAATCGATAGCTGTCGCCCGTGACGTCATCTGTGCGGGTTTAAAAATATTTACCAGTTTTAACTGACTATTTTCCACATTGGTGCTGATTTTCAGAGAGATCCGTTTATTCTGGAGATTGGTAACAACAAAGATGCATCTAAACTTTTATAACGCTGATGTCTTCCGTGACGTGGTCCATAGGAAACCTTGCTATTGCCAGCGATCAGATGTGATTGGCAAATCTGAATTTCAGTCTATACTTAAACAGATAAATTGATCGCAATTCCTTAATATTTTTCATATAATTTTTTTTAAATTTTCGAACGCTAGCAGAAAAATATAATATCAGATCGTTTGCAAGCTCTCCTAGACTATAATCGCACGTGTAAGTATCTCAATGACAGTAACGAGGCCACATTTGCAGTTCAGAACATTTGTGGCTAAGTGCAGTGTAAGGCTAAACCGGGTAATTTGGTATGCTAATGCAATGTAAAGGAACTTCCGAGTACACTGCGATTACATGATACTAATACACTGATAACTAATATTGTTAGGGATATAACATGGCATTGAATCTATAATAAACAATACACACGATTCTATAAAGTGCGGCGCAGTTGTTAACGATTGACCGGTCTAAACCGTAGTCGACAGTTCGATCCACGATATGTACTATTGTTTTTTTTCAATTTTCGAATTTCATATGTACATTATACGAAGCTCTTACGGTGAAGGGAAATACCGTGATACAACCGGCACATATGTACGAAGAAAGTTAAAGATATGTGTGAAGTTAACCAACACGTACTTGGCCAGCGTGGTTGACAATGACCTAATCACCCCTAATAATAAGGAAGCCTTCGAGTCCCTCGATGGGGACGCATAGTGAGCTGGTGATGGTAAATGTACTTGTGAATAAAGTTTGTGGTAAGTACATTGTTTTGTTATATAGTTTGCAGTTGAGATATACATATTGTATCATAAACACGTATCTTATTCAATATATTACATAAGTGTTATATATATACTTTACCAAAACATTTACGCAAAGTTTATGACGTCGAAATGAGAATGAAATTCCTATTTATCCGGATAAAATGTCTGTAAAAATTGAATATATAACAAGATTTGATGTATTTTAATTAAATGTTTGAGAGGAGTTTTATGAATAAGAAAAAAATGTTAATTAAACTTTTAATAATGGTATAAACAGAAATGTAGATAGCTAAATATTCTCTTTGCGGAACAAATCAGCCTCGAGCGTGATGTGTGGAAAAATAAGAGGATTTTAGATTAATTAAGCTTATCCTTGTTTAGACGTCGGACGTTATTTGTGCCGTTCCCGGGGAACAAACTTTACCTACATTTTCGTCTTTTAAAAGGGAATATTCTATTTTAACGGTAATAACGGAATCAAACATCAAGCTGAGTGTAAATTGAATATGAATGTTACCCTTATAAAGTTTATGTTTTCAACTTGTATTTTGCAACTAGTCCTCAACCGCGACTTTACTTAGACGTATTTAACAAAAAATCTTAGTAAGTTTTACGTTGTTCACATCCAGACTCGTTAAACCGTTTCATAGTAACCAGCTAACAATCACCCATCTCTCTAAACTTTGTAATATTGGATTGTTTATTTTTTTTGTGTTAAATTAATCGGTTAATTCTGCGTTCGTTCTTTTTCATGTTTTTTTAAAATGAGAATACATAAGCTTAAGATCGTTTGAACTGGATTTTTTTATCGTCATAATTTATAATACAACAAAAAACTTTAAAACCAAAACTGTAACGTCGTTAATCTGTACCGTTTAATTAATATCATGTTGACAAACATATTTCCATAATTTCATATTTTAATTTGTATCAAATTGTATAAATAGAATGAAAACATTAAGCAAACCGCATGTCTATGATTTATTAGCCTTGTGCAAGTAAATTCATTATTGTGTTAAATTGATCGCGTTTTATTACTATAATACCGGTCGATGGTATGAAAACTGTATTAGTGGCCTGTTTTCTGCCAGACCAATTCATTTATTTATATGGTAGACTTACAGAAATACATACAATATTAGAAGTTTTACAATAAATTATGTAAAGCCAATTAAAAGTCTTAATACACAGTCGCAAGTAACAAGAGCCAATTACAATATAGGATTATTCAAAAAAATCACGGCTTAAACATCTCCTCACCGAGGACACACTTGTTATGGTTCAACCTCGTTCTCGTTGCACAGTGAATTTAAAAAAAAACAAATATTTTTTTATGTTCTAAATTTAAAATTGATACATCTATGGATTTATGAATAACCAAAAAAATGTACCACCACCATCTGCGGATTCAAAAGACTTAAATAATCAGTCGGCAGGTTTGTAGAGCAAGGAATCTCATATCCCGTACCGTTTATAAAATAAATGCCTGTGTATTACGCCCTTAATCCAACTGTTTACCGAGTGCTTCTTAAGCTGTTGGTCGAAGCTCTGCTATTAATCTATTTAATTATACGATTATCACAATAATGTTAGTCGAGTTTCCAACGCTAGATGTCGCTTGCATCGTGATTATGAATATTCTCATATGATGTTAATGTTTACATAATATGAAAATTAGTTTAACTATTTCATGTTAGTTTTATTTACGGAGAGCCGAGGGATAATTTAATTACGACGGGCTAACACACCGTTAACTTCAGCAGTATGACGTGAAAGGTACCTTACCTTTGTCCCACAATGAAAGCTCATTGAAACAATGAAACTTACTCCATGGGGATCGTAAATCTATATTTAATGTTAAATTATGTAAATTAATACATTGTAATTAGAAGTAGAAAATTTAATGAAATTAAATCAAGTCTTGATAATGTCTCATACAGAAAGTAGTCGTCTGCCTTCTATTCGCACGTCCAACGACTTATCACCAACCCTACTAAATTAACCATACATCTGAAGAAAGGGAAACTAAATGTACGAATTATTCAAATTTATATTGTCACCATTCTTAATTTTTAATCGTCTCCACTGATAATTCCTAGTCTAGCTTGATTTATAGATAATTCTTAAATTACGGGGCAATGCAGCTAATCAAGCTAATTTACTGCGGATTGGATAACTTTTTTTTTAATTTACAGGTTTTTCCACGATCTTTCGTAACTATAACAACTGCTATTATTGACGAATTGATAGATGTTTTTTTTATACTAATCTAGGTATTGTCTCAAAGAAGTCTCATTTATATATGTTATAGTAATTCTTTATTAAAGTTACCGGTGAATGTAAACCTCGTTAGTGTGAGTCGGTCGGAGCGCGGAGCGACATAAGTGGCATGATAGAGGAATGTGGCCTCGACATGAAAACTTAATGACCGTAATATAGTTGAGTGAATATCTAAAGTTTAACTAAGTGGGTTTATTAAAAACAAATTTACTTAAACACGTTTAATAAGTGTTAACAAACATACAAAAATTAAATCCCGTGTAGTGATAATCTTTGAACGGTTAAAAACAAATGAAATGCAATAGTAAATTACATACAATTGAAGTTGGATACGAAAGGGAGAAGACCGCATACTGTGGAAGGCATTGGGAAAGGCCTATGTCCAGCAGTGAGCAGACAAAGGCAGATGATGGTCAAGATGATTAGATTCAACAGTTTTTATATTCATCAACTCCCTGTACTAGCTAGGCAACTTAAATAGCTGTTACAATAGTATAAAAGGCAATCAAAAATATAATAAGAACTTATCTTTTTGTAAATTTAAACCAGACCTGTGTCCTGGCGTCTTTGTCTATTATTAATTAAGAACTTCATCGGCGAGCGAAGCACTACAGACGTCCTAGTTTTGTAGTGTTGTTGTGCTACAGGCGTACCTGTTGCATTACTTTTCTCTTGGGACACTCAAGAAGTCTTTTCAACAACAAAATCTTTTTAATGACGTAAAAGAAAACAGTTTTAAAAATTGTTTAGTTTTACAAGATTTTTATAATAACTTTTGACGAGTATAGACAGAGAATTTCAATTCTTATCTTCACCTTTTTGGTATAACCAGTTTTAGATTTTTTTTGCATTCTGTTTCAGCAGTGAAAACTCAAGTTTCTTTTATAAAATAAAATTTATGAGTCTTTTTCCTTTTCTCCTGCTAGCGGTGGTTTGAGTCAATATGTATGTATCTGAACTTTAGAATTATTTAGTGTTCTTCATCATTTGTCATTGTTATAAAACATATAACAATTTTCAGCTCGTGTTATGACATAATAACGCTGTAACAATGTGATAACATTAGCATATGCCGTTGGCGAAAATGGTTTCGGCTTTTCACGAAGCTTAGCTGAACATGAGAGACTTTGCATCGCTCGTGCATATCGTTTACACATTACTGTCACGTTAACAGCCAATGTCTGACGCCAAATTGACAATCTAACGTCATTTTTGTTGTTACTAAACTCTAGCCTTTATCTATAGGATAAACCTGTTAACATTTGACGAGAACGTAACGTTTAATAAATTTAAGTATACGTCAGTCTATCTAAAAATAAATTTAGAAATGCACTCAAGTGCGCCTTTTAATTTTCTAATGGATTAGGGCGCACGGTTAGACATGACGTCTACGACTTAAAAATCAATACCTTCGTGAAGCAAGGATACATTTTTTGTTTCGTATAACACAATGGTTAAGTATTATATTGTCGTACGAGTATGCGTAACAAAGGTTCATATAAAGACCGAAATAATAAATCATATCATAAAATTTCGATCTATGTTAAAATGAACCCATTATACTAATTTTAGGATTTTCTCTAAATTACCTGAGTGATATTTTCATTAAATTAGACGTATATACCGTTGAGTCTAATAGGGGTCAGCTGAAAACCAGCGTGAGGACCGTCCAGGCGGTTCCTGCAAAAGCTAAGCTGGCTCCTTTTGCCACACAATTGTTTTTTATTTTGTTTGTTATTTGTTTTTTCTTCTAATTTTTCTGTATATTTGTGTGTCAATAAATCTGTTTCTTTCTTTCTTTATTTATATTGTAAAATATTTAATTTTAAATGCATATTTTAGACACTTATAACGACAACAAATAAAAAAAGCGCATAAAAAACAAATGACATACGAATGAATAATAATTCATTCTTTTTTCTTTAACCTAATTTCTTCTTCTTTTTCTAATGGCCTTTAAAACTAGAACATTTAAAAACTTCATGACCACTCATTTCAATTAATGATTAGTAGGTTTTATATGTGTATTATCCAATTTTTTATTTTTTTGCTAATATATCTAATGAACAATATTTCAAAATACTCGTAGTCTCGCCCCGAGAAAATGGGGGATAACTTAATTAGCACCAGTTTATAATACCCTCGAATAACTTTGGCGAAAATGTGATGAATTGTAAAGTGGCGCCCGCAACTAACTTTGTTGGGCAACAAGTTGTTCTTGTGATTTATCAAAATAGATTCAACGCTAGATATTAATGACGTTTGCGCAGTAGTTAATGTAAATTTGGTAACATGCGAATTTTTACTCGATTGTGTTATTGTTGTTGAATCGATAGATATTTTTTAATCGATATTTCATTCAGTGAAGTAAAAAAAAATACCTTTTTTTTATATTATCAGATTTTTGTTAATTTACTAATATTTCTTTTATCATTTCTATTAAGCCGCCGACTATTGATTCGAATGTCGAGATTCGAACCTTTGACCACGTGACCCGATATCCTTACTCTTACAATTAGGCTATTGGCAATTCTTATTCGGTTATTTAAACATTTTTATATTACCATAATTAATAATGCCTCTACGTTCGAATTGGTAATCATTTATTTAATTATTTCGATTAATTCAATTCAGTTTGTCGTCATAGTCACCAGTGATTTTCCTTGACTCGTGCTAATTAAATTTACCTGCGTGACCACAATGTAAACTAAGCGCTTTGTTAACTGACACAGTGTATACTCGACGAAATACATGCTATATTAAACTGGAGGTCAGTTATTTTTTTTTTATGATTTCTAAACTAACGGTTGACCACGATCCCACCCGATGCCGAGTGATGATGTGGTCGGAATATGGTACGTGTTAGTTTAGTAAGTGCCTATTCACTCTTCTCTTGAAGGCTCCCAAATCGTACTTGGACGGAAATACTAACGCCGGCAACTTATTCCACTCCTTCGCGGTGCGCACGCAGTTATACTGATTATTTGTATTTAAACTGAGTATACAAATTCTAAATATACGAATTGATAGTATACATTGAGACATGGAAGAATTTAATGTATTTCGTCTACGGATTACAAGTTTTGATCTTTATAATTACAAATAACGATGGTTAACCAGTTCGAAAAGTAAGGCAGGAAAAATTATCGACTATCTTTTCGATTTCTGCGACCATTAAAAAGCTTATTTAAAGTCTATGAATATTTACACATATGAACTTATGTGATGAAAATGTTTTTTTATGGGAATTACGTGCTATTTATAAAAAAATCAGACTTTCGCTGTAAGAGCACTGTTCACCGTTTCAGAGGTAACATATAGAATGTACATATTATTCGGTGAAACAATAGTTAGTTAATAGTTGGGGGGCTATGGTTTACTCAACTCCACGACTAGCGCGTATTTTGCGTGAGGGCATGCCATGGATTACTCCCGTCAACCCAGCTCTCCGAAGAAACGCAGCAACCCTTTGATGTTGCTGACGATCTCCGGGAGTGATCTCGGCGAGCCGAGATGCGCAGACCTGTAGGTGAAGCAATAACCTTGTACTCTAATAAAGGAAATTGGGTTTACATTTAAAACTTTTTAGCGAAACGTTTTTCTTTCTTGTACGAATTGAAGCACTTCACGGCGGTGCTGTGCCGGATAATCTAGAAGTTCACCAATACGCGTTAACTTTCTTTAATCAACATAAAAAAATCTTTGACCATAATTAATTATTATTTTAAATACCTAATAAAGTGTTTAACATTACATTTCCATCGATACCCAAACACAGAGTATATTGAATTATTCGCTTGTGAATAATAAATCATTGACGTGCGGTCTGAGTGCTTACCATTTTCAATTTAATTTTAAGGCCAATAAGATCTGATATGCGTTTTAACAATTTATAGCCATGTAAATTATATGTAATGTACCGAGAACACTGTTCCATTGAATGATTCGAAAGCGAATAAAAAAAAAAAAAGTCGTTTGCTTCAATTTAATCGCAAGAACAAAAATGTTTAAAATAAAAAGTGATGTCCGTCCTATCTATTTCTTTTTTTTATTAATTCGTGGTAAATTTGAGAAAGCTTGCGTTAGGATAAAGTACACGACAATAGTCGAATGACGGAATTCGAACACACGACCGCTAGATCAAACGACCACGACCATAAAACAAAAATCATATGAAAAATCAAAACGATTCATCTTTTATATCCATCTATGATTAATTAGTTAAACATATTCTATTTGGAATAGATTACTGGGTTAAGTGAACATGTAATTAAGGCGTAGGCGATATTCGCGAATCTAATAACGTCTACGCATCATAACATTTGGCGACGCGGCGTGAATTAGCGACGCGTCACAGCGTACGTAAGTTTAATTGAAACTACGCTCGTAGTTTGATGATTTATTACACAGTTAAACTAATGTTACATATTAAGCAAGCAATTATTTAATAAATGGCCACTAATATGGAAAACGATTTATTGATTAACGACCTCCATCCTGCGGAGGATCGGCACCGTGAATTACTCTTTCCTACATCAAGCGACGTATCTAAGTTTACACCCTTATTACGCTTATACTCTTTCACATAATTCATCTATAACTTCATCGGTGTTCCACCTTTGTAGCCATCCACTTACATTATTATTTATATTAACGCCAATAGCCTAGTGGTCATGGGCACGGATTACCGATCTATCGGTCGCAAAGAAATATTAGTAAATAACAAAAATCTTATAACGCTTTATTAAAAAATATGATATCTTCGCTTAATATGACCATGTTACGCTAAATATTTGTTTCTAAATTTTTCCATAAATCTTTACTTTTAAACTTGCAATATATAGACATTACTTTTAATTCGATTTTTTTGTAAATAAAAAATAATCATATTGTAAATGAAATAAAATTCATTTTTATACAAACACTAATGTGTTTACAATTATTTACACATTTAACAAATTCCTACTTAACTCAAATTTATTGTTAAAAATATCAAAGCCGTAGTCGTTAAAATGTTTCAGTCGGGTAAATAATTTGTGTATGCATTCGTTGAACCTAAAAGCTAAACCTACACGTGAATTAAGCCTATCACAGCGAACCGCAACAATGGTTTACTCCGCGTTAGGTTGGAAGCGTGTTACAAATTAGTAAACAGAGCAAACAGTTTAGTACAGCAACTGTAAAAAACTATTAACGTGTTATATTTTTTATAAGCCAATGGACCGGACCGTACTACATTGTCCAGATTCAATCCCCACCATGTACCAATCTTTTTTTCGATCTTATTTTTGAAAGGTACACTATCCGACGCTCTTAAGATGAAGGAAAACATTGTAATGCGACCTACACATATCTGAGAAGGAAGTCAAGCATATGTGCGAAGTTACCTATCCAGCACTGTACCGGCGTGGTTGACTATGGCCTGATCACCCTTAATAATAGGGTAGGCTCCGAACCCCGTGGAGAGATACAAGTATAGTGAGCTGATGAGGCATCTCTACATTTTAAGACGTTATGTCCAATTAATTAAAGAACATGAAATTTTAATTAAAAATATACGTATGTTCCTATTAATTATGTTTCTCTGTTTCACAGCGAAACGCGGTATGTTTGTTTTTTTCAGAGCTTACTCCCCTAGCAATTAACGTGGTGAAATTAAAAAAAAAGTTTAGAATTGAATTACAACGCGTAATATAAAACGGAACGATGAGTTGTTTGAATAACTGACATTAGCTAAAAATTACTTGTGTATGTAAAATTTAACGTCTAAAAATTATTAAATGGGAACGTGTGAGCTAGTAATTCAATAAAAAAAAACATTCATTTGTATGCATTTTATATGTATAATGGTGCCTAAAATCAAAACTTGGGTGAACTTAGAGACGAGGTAAAACAATAAAGAACTTTAAATGAAAACAAGATTTTTAAATAACAATTCTACTGTGTAAGAATTACTCTACGCTCAGATACGAAGGAATTAGAGCACGAAATTTCTTCAAGTTTTACAACTTTCTTACTCGTAGTGAGCTCCCGAGGCGAAACGTGTGTGGTCAGAGGAAAAACATCTTATTACGAGCAATCCTTGCCCGAGGCATGTCGGTTAATTTCATTAGCACCCGACCAACGAATCGTAAAACAACTTTGGTGAATAACTGACTCGCTTTTGGGATAATAAGTACTTGAGAAGTCATAGAATGTGTTCAATATTTTCTTTAACAAAACAATTGACAAACCATTTGTTTCTTTTTTTTTATATACTAGCAGATTTTGTTAATTTACTAATATTTCTCGTGACTATTCCTGGTAAGCTTTAAAAAGCTTGTGTTAGAATATGGTCGACGACAATAGTCGTCGGGATTCGAACATACGACCGCTAGATCAGTAGTCCGTGCCTTTAACCATTAGGCTATTGGCGCTTCACAATATTTTTCTGTTTTAATACAGACTACAATATTTTTTTACTTCGAATAAGCTAGTGCTGGACCGCTATTGCACTTAGTGTTAAGTGATGATGTAGTCGAAAGATGATACGCGCTAGCTTAGTAAATACCTATTCACTCTACTCTTAAAGGCGCCGAGGTCATACTTAAACGCAAAAAACTGACGCTGACAACGTATTCCAATCTTTTGCTGCAATAATACAAAGAATTCTAAGCTTGAACAAATTAAACACACTATCACTTTGTTTACTTTTTTAATTTGTCACGATCTATTAATAATTATTTTACGATGTAATTACTTAGCTGCTTTATATAATTTATTTAGTGAGCAAATAGAAAAGTTTATGATTCCAATAAACAATGTTGTAAAAATGAAAGAGATGCTCCATTGGAGTGGGATTTTGAGTATCGAGTACTCGACTAATTGACTTCTCAATGTAACATCTTAGTTCAAATTCTTTTGTTGGTATTGTAAGGCTATTGTAACAATTATACAAGTGTAATTATTTTCTATTAAAACCTTTGTACTAAACATTTTATTGTGTATTTCTTCTCAATGAGAATAAAAGAAAATGACCTTATTATATGATAGGCTCCTAGGTCTTCGACGGGTAAGTATATTGAGCTGATGATGAAGTGGTGAATACGTGAATAGACGTTGCTTGAAGCTTAAAATTCTTTCCTTACTCTTTGATGTGTACGTGCTTACATTATGCGTGTATATGAACGGTTGGCTGCGTTCTACCAATGCGTATATATTACGTAATAGCCAGTCTGCACTAAGCGATCGTGGTTTTCGTTACTGCCCATACTTATCAGTTTCCTTTTAATAATAGTAAAATGAAAATATAAAGATTTTTATGAATAAATTGTCTTATTTACTTTGTAAATCCCTCGTCGTCAAAAATATAAAAATAAAAAAAAGGAAATTAAACATTCAAAGGAAATATTGTTCCGTAAATCCTAAAATGTTATTCGTCGCCTTTGTAATATCAAGAATGTTTAATCTCTTAATAGTAGGTGAGGTAAGCACAAGGAAAATTTTCTCACAAAAAAAAATTATGAAACGATGAAAAGAAATTCCCGTTTAAGCTTCGCCAAAGTTTGAATTGACTTTTGTTGCCGTTAGAAATCATAATCTTGAATAATTCATTTTAATTGTAAAGTCAATTATATTATCTTATGGAAAATTTAAAAGAAATGGAAGTTGATTTATTGTAACTTCTGTCAGTTATTCTTTATTTCTTTTCATATGATTTATTCGGCTTATTTTTTAATTCGTTGACTTAGAATATTCTTGTAGTCTATGTTTCAGACGGTTTTGTTACGAACACATGTATATACATCGGTATAGTGAAAATGTGAAAAGGTAATCTAAAATCAACTTAGTCTATAGCAAACAGTCCCCTCTCTTTTATTAAAAAAATTGAAAAAAAAACGACTTATAACGAATTTTTGCGTTTGTATCTTTTTACAGTGGAACGTCTGAATACGCTGATTGGACGAAACAAATAAATTGTACCTCCACATCCGCATCCCGCGCTCGTCACTTGTTTCCGTTTCTTCGCCGTTACGTGATCTGAATAACGGGGCGCGACAAAAAGCTTATTCCGCTGCCACAACGAAATACGAACATCGCTTTCAACAATCGACAACTGAGTGTTTATATCCTAAAATTTTAATAGAATACTAGAAAGTATGACTATGCAACAATAAAGAACAAAAGTTTAAAGTTAAATAAAAAAATTATTGAGTAATTATTACATTAAAACGAAAAAGATGTGTCTGTTCCAAGGCAAACGAAAGTCCGTAGTCTCTGTCTGTCCCTCTGGGTTACAAGCGTATGTTACTATAAGATTACTTTTAAGGACAACGTACGTTGTAAACTGCAATTATTTGAGAACAAAGGTAGAGCCAAAACAAGTAGGTTATGTAAGACTAGGCAGATACCATAGATCAAGCAATACTAAAATACCTAGGGTTAGAAGTGATACGTAATTTACTGACAATGCTAGTCAGTTCTTAATAACCTAGTTATACTAATCTTCAGGATGATTGTACAATGAGTAGTACGACTCGACCTTTAATACTAAGTTCCGGTTTGTAAGTCACCTCAGATACCAATCGCGGAGATAGCTAAATTCGTCACGGATACATCACTGAGGATATCATCATCGTCATAATAAATAAAGGTATCTCTAAAGACGTTAGTTCAATTTTTTCATTCATAATATATGAAGTGACAAAACAGAAACTGTGCTACATTATCTGGGGTCCATGTTCGAAGTTAAATTGAAGGTTGTAGGGAAACCGCGGCCGGGTGATTTATTAGCCGGTCCAAACAATATTTCATGCCAGGATGTTACAGGATTGTTGAACATAGGCAATATAATAGCAAATGTAACTGTCTTTATTTGATAAGCTGATTTATAAAAAAGAAAAAAAAAAACATAAAATTGAGTTAGAGTTGTATGATGTATGAGTAATTGAATGAATTTTCGATCCCATATAAGAATTGTTTATTTTTTTTTTTTGAAAATATTAGTAGATTTTTGTTAATTTACTAAAATTTCTTGTAACCATTCCTGGTAAGCTTGAAAACGATTTTCCTAAGATATGGTTGACGTAAATAGTCGATAGTGGGATTCGACCCCAAGACCGTTAGATTGGTAGTCCGTAATCTAACCATTAGGCAATTTACGCTTCAAACTTGGTAAAAGGGGTATATTTTATACATGTACTTTGACAGAAAATATACGCTGGGTTGATCAAAATCAGCACTGTTAAAGAAGGAAGAGTTTTTATGAACATATAAGATTAAAAAGGAAATTAATGATAGAAAACACGAAGGACCCTCGCCCCGAGCTCATTTCGTGTCATAACAAACCAATATTCGAGGACGATATTGCTTTCGGTGCCAAATATTTTGCCGCCAGTAATAAAATCCCTAATATCATTATCACATAGCAAAATCGTTTGCACATATAGTAAATGAAAACATAACATGAAAAGGAAAAAATACTACTAAGTTGCAGTTAATGTTAAGTAAAAAAAAAAAAGAGTAGGAAATGAGTTTCTGTCACTTTACAATAGCTTTTTAGGGACCATAGTTGACGTGATATCAATCTAGAGACCAATGTAACAATAAATTAAATCGTATTATACTACTATCAATTCTAATTTCGTATGTTTCAGATGAAGACTGGCTTATTATAAGTTGAAAAAAAATACATCAAAATGTTACCACTAATAATTCTCAATACTATCTAATAGGTCGCTTAATATGTCTAGGGATTTTTCTCTTATAAACAATCTATATAGCAATTTTGATAGAACATAATTTTCATTTAAGAAACAAAACAATAGTCTAGACTTGACATTATTTAAGGTAGGTAGAGACCTTTAGTAAATTCCTATTCGTTTGTAGTCGACGCTTCACGGCATCCGTGTCTCTCTAGAACGTGACTACACAACCAAAGTAGGGACTATAAATATTTCTTGCTTTTCAAAGACGTTAGATTTTTATCCGACCAAAAGTAGTGTTGTGGGAAGCAATTCTTGTTTTTTTTTTCATATTTAACATATTGCGGTTAAGACTGTAAAACAATTTTTAGTTGTGTGTTATAAACATTATTGTGAACAATCACTTTATAAAATCGTACACTTCGAGAAATTAACATTGCTTTTTTTTTAATTCAAAGCAGTCATAAGTAATAAAACAGATAAATGCTGCAGAAGCATTATTGAATTCACTCATGTCAGTAATATGAGAGAATTCTTAATACGATAGTAAAATGCCTCTTGCAAATCTGTGTCGAGTACCTTCTCAAAGTTCCTGTGCCGCTCCATGGCTATCTATCTCATTACTCTCATTTCATAGTTTCCTCATCATTATTAAAAAGTAGAATAAAAAAAATATATGTTCTAAATTCAAAGTTGTGGGGAACACACATCTTCATTCAACATTCCACAGACAATCAAAACATAAAAAAAATGTTGTTAAATCATTCAGTTCTTATAGGATTAGTAACGGAAGAAACGAGTCATTACAAGGACTCAGTGTTCGGGGCGTATCGGAGTTAATTCGATTAGCGCGCGCTCAACGAATCGTGTGATCACTTTAGTGAGGTTAACAGGCCAGCCGGTGACTTTGACTTTGACGTGTGCATTTCTATAATAAACAATACTACGATGTTATAAAACAAACTTTACCTAAATTACTTTACTATCGAAATATTTGTATTTAGCAATCATTCTCGTTATTTAAATAATACAGCGATGATATTATTTTTTTTATAGAAGTGTCGTGTCTTTAGACTGTCACTTTTTAAATGTTACATCAGAATAAATTGAGGAATACGATCAGAGATCTGATAAAAATCATAGTCAAGAAATAACAAAATATAAATAAATGGAAACATATTTCTTGGAAAATGTTTATCATAATATTTATATAAATTTACCTAAGGATATCGGGAATCCAACCCAATTTCATCATTCCAATTATAGAAAGATTTGTTACGGTCGTATGGAAAACGGTGTAATATATTTATTAGAATTTTATATCTGATAAAGTAATATATAGTTTTACAGTTTTATATATATATAGTTTTTTTTTATTTGCTTACTTGTACGGACTCGCGGTACGTTCTCTATTTTGTTCATATCATTTTACATTTAGTGCTAAGTTCCTGGATGTTTTTTTTTGTATGGCGACGGAGGCGGCAAATAGTTTTACGAGATCTTCCTCGAATTTGGATTACATGTTTTAAATTACCATTACAAATGAATCATGCAGCTCGTAAGGCCTGTATTTAAAGCTTGAAATACCCTAATAACAGACCAATTTATTGATCAAACTGATCTTAATTCTTGGTAAAAGAGTCCAGACTATCCTGCTGACTGTTATCCAGTGATCCAGTATAGCTAAGAGCTTGACTAATTATTTAACTAGTAAATGTCAGCTAGTCGGCTGTCTCAGGTATTACTGAAGAGGAAGAGAGATCTGCAAGGCCTCCAAGGCTCACACTAGGCTAGTATCAGGGTGAGGTTTCGTATTCAACAAGTGTACATTGCTTAATTGATGCGTAAATTTTCCTCACTACACCTTTGTCCAATCTGTTATGTAAATGAAGAGAGAATTTGCGCCACTAACATCGATCGTTATAGCACCGAGCTTGTACACTGTACTATTTTATACGCAATAAAAAATCACAAATATTAAGATGACTAATAAGTGTATATTACTAAATCTAATAACAAATTATGGGTTTTCTTAGAAAAGGCCGACAATATTCTTTTTTCCAAACAAACCATTGTAAGATTTTTTATTAACTATTACTACTTTACAAAGGTAAACTAAGCTCTGGGTTTGTCCTAGGATATGGTATAAGCGAATCCCTTTTGCAAAGGCCGGCAACGCATCCGCTCCTCTAGTGTTGCAGATGTCCATGGGCGAC
This sequence comes from Papilio gigon, assembly GCA_027563995.1. Classification (NCBI taxonomy): domain Eukaryota; kingdom Metazoa; phylum Arthropoda; class Insecta; order Lepidoptera; family Papilionidae; genus Papilio; species Papilio gigon. Next base: position 2,357,203 of record JAODUI010000028.1, read on the forward strand.
GACGACCAGCTTTGTGATCCCGCCGCTCGTTCGCGCCTGTCTATTATAAAAAAAATAGTAGAATGGCGAGATTGGAACTCTTGACCACATAATTGTAAGCCCTTGCCCTCAGGCTATTGACGCTTCTATATACACAATAAGATGTTTTTTTTTTATTTAGATGAATTAAGGCAGTAATCTTTGGGTCTTATATCTACAATTATTTGTTTTCTTATAAAAGACATTTTATAAAAGCAACTTTTACGTTCAAATGAAAGAAAATAGCTTCAATTTGTGAGTAACGTTCACGAGTTCTAAACGTACATAATGATCCCACGGGCGCCATTCAGAGGTATGGCTAAAGTTCTATCTCACAATCCGTTGAGCACGCGCTAATGAAATTAGCCTCCATTCACTCGCTCCGGGCACAAATCAGCGGTAACAAGATGTCTTCATTTCATCAACACAATGTTGTGTATATGCTTGCACTGCGCGACATTCTTTATGGCTTATTTTTACTTATGTATTTTGATTTATTTATTAAAAAAATAAACGTAACACATACGATTACAAATAAAACAAAAAAGTGGTATTGATTAGGTTTTAACTCTAGAATATGTACATTAAGAACAGGCATAAATTGTAGTCTACATAACACTGAAAGCTACTTCTCGTTTTTTTCAATTCGTAAGACACAGTGTCACGGCACATAGCTAGTTGTTTTATGCAGTTCAACTTTATATCTGGTTAATAGTTTAAAAAAATATGCTTTACATAATTTACGTGATAAGAAAGTTGTGCAAACAATATATACGATGGTATTTCGAATTCGTTCAATATCTCGAGAATCACTTTTACAAAAATGCTCCAACGTAATGATGTCGTCGAAGTATTGAAAGTTGAATTTAAAGCGCGCTTCTAAAGGAATCTGCAGGAACTCGGGGCTCTTATATTTGCATTGAAGAGGGTAAGAGGTTGCAAAACAGGTTCCTATCAAAAGCATTTCACTATTTCATGTTTTAAATGACTCCGATCATTGTTTTGATAACAAGAAAAGTTCTGTTGTATTTCAAAATAAATTCGTTACGATGAAAGAATTTAAGAATGTGTGAAGTCAATTGACTATGGCCTAGTCGTCGTTGATACGTATAGTGAGCTAAAGATGATAATCTTGAAAAATTCAAATAACTGCTTAAGTAAATTCATTATAAACAATAATTTTCATTCAACACTTAATTAATATTACTTTTACTAAGAATTTATTTTAATAAATAAAATTAATGAAGATCAAATCTTGAGACTTACTCAATCAAGACGACTTCAGTATCCCCCTCAAGTCTGATTTTTTGCTAATTAATTTTATTCAGACTGAGTTACAAGATTCAGTCGAATCCTTGCGGTTTCTTATTCAATAAATTCTAATGAAACGATGTCATACTAATGATAAGCTTGTAAATTATATTTTGTTATAATTCAAGCTTCGCCTTATTCGACTTATTTCAAACATCGAATTAAAATAATCACATTAACAAGGTATATAGAATTTAAATCTATACTCCTGTAAACTAAAGATAAAACGACTAACACTTACGTATTCATCCGGAGTCGGCACCGACTAGTCTGCAGCCCATAAGTGGCCCATTCACCCTGAAAAAGAGCTCCCAATAGGCTCGAAGCCAGTCGCTTCCGACACCGGTTGAATACCGGTTGAATTAGTGTTAGGCGTTTTCTGTTTAGTTTATAATAATTTGACACGAAAGTTTAAACAGTTCAATTTATTCATGTATCAAAGTAGGGAAACACTAGCAAATATTAAACACAAACAATTTACGCGATGGCCTCATTTCCATAACAAATTGGACGAGACTACAGTCATGTGAAGCACAGTAATTGGACAAGGTGATCGAGGCACAATGTACGGCTTTTGCCCGCCGACGTAATTATAGGACGGGGACCAAAAGTTTATGAACAACCGGACTATCCCAATAGACTCCCCAATTTACTCGTTTGATGTAACTAAGAGAAATAATATCTAGAAAAATCTTAGAGAAATAACCGCTTGTAATCATCATTAATTAATATACGTGCATCAATAAATGTGCGTATTAACAGACTACAAAAAAATATTAACCTAAAAAAATAAATGTTATAGATATTGACATTCCTGCGAACGTCCTTAGATCGTTCAAGAAAAACTGTATTGAAAACTTGAATTTAAAAAAAAAATGGCATCTAAAGATTATCTAAGAACATAAATATTCTAGTCTGGGGCCACTTTAATCGGCTTATTTATCACATACATCATTTTCTAACGTACTAAAGATATTAGTTCCATATTTTTCCGCAATAAGGCGATGGTTTTTATATTACTTGCCAATTTATGATCAAGCTATTAACTGTTAATAAACTGACGTATTATTTAAACATTTTCGACGCATTAACCTGCTCTTTCGGTATATGTGGTTTTGATCCGTGGTAATCAAAATAACCTCGTAATCAAAATTTAATTTACGGGACATGTACTTGGGCTAAACCTCTTTATTTATTAAGTATTCGGGTCACTCCATCCGGAGGGCGGCCCCGATAGATAGCTGTTTATCCTTGATCAATCGACGGTTCGAGGTGACCCTAAAAGAGATTTTACACTTCATTTCCAAGCTATATTTACGGTACGAGAATTAAAATGTGGTTAATTCATTTTTAATCAAGGTACAGAAAATTATTTTAAATATTCAATTACATTTTTTTTATTACATTATAGAATAGTCTCTCTGATATATGTATACAATTTTTTGATTTCAAATCATATCATCAATGTATCTACACATCTTATTGCTAGCTGTAAAGTATTGGGTCAGCTAGTAACAAAATAAATATAAAATATATATCACCAAAGTCATAAGAGAGAAGTATACGCCCCTATAGTTAAATAATCCGGAAGTTATGTGAAAAATCCTCTCCTTTAGGGTCATATTAAACCGACATTTGATCGAGGATGAGCAGCTATTTATGGGACACGCGGCATTCTACGTACTGACCTGAATACTCAATGTTACCAAAAAATAATGCATGACACAACACGTCGTGACGTCATTACGGAAGTGAAAATTTCCTACGTAATAAAGAGAGTAATACAATCAGTGATTTCAGTAAAAATGCAATAAACAAAAGACTGCAAATTTGTGAGGCGACTCTAACCTCAGTAACGAGCAAACGGATTTATATATTTTTTAAATTGGTGGTCCGTTATTAGTTATTTTACACCAAATTCTGAACTTAGAAAAATGATGATGAATAACGTGATTGGTTATACTGCGGGACATTATCATTACCATCATAATTAGAATTTGTCCCTTCGCTGCAGGACATGGATTTCTAAATTGCCTATCAGATATCACTCTCGAAGATAGCTAGGTACGCCATTGACGAGTACGTCACAGAGATTTGACGTGTTTCATCCATCATCATACAATTTTATTTCTCCTTTCAGTGTATGCAGTCCTCATGGTACGCATAGTAAAATTTTATAAGAAAATAGTATCTACGTGTACGATTATTTACACAGAAAATTTGCTAAACAATGCGACACAAACAAATAAATCAAAGAAGCGAACAATTTTGTTTGTATCGTATTCGTATTAGTTTGGAGAAGACGATATTTTATCATATTGAGCGTAAAACTACGTTGCTCCCCCTCAGCGGGTAAGATTTACTCAAGTGGAAGATACTAAAGTACCGCCGATCTCCATGACTTATTGGTATTTCTCAGCAATAAAGCGAAATATGTTGTCTAGCATTCATAACTATTCAAAGACGTAACAATACCGCAAGTACTATGAAATAACACGCAATGATACTTAAAAGATTTAGAAGAAAATGTAGACAATATTTTACGGACATTCTTTGTCATTCTTTAGAGCACATTATTTAACTTTTTTTTAAAACAAAATTACATATGATTAGTTATAAGGATTATGTGTTAAATAGATTTAGGTATAAACATTGATAGAAACATGAGGAAAAATATTTACTGTGTTAAATCTTTTTAAAGTAAAAGACAGATGACAATTTATTCTTTTCTAAATTTGAAAATCAGCTCGGTGTGTTCGACGGATAAAATTTTACAATTTAAAAGTGTGTAATTTGTAAAATGTGTGTGTTTCAATGGCTATACGACTTTCTTTAAAATTAGTATACTAAAGAGGTTTCAATTAAAGATATTCTTTTCGTCTGTGTAAATGATTCGATACGGAAATCGTGACGTCTTCATTTCGATCTCGCCAGTGTAATGGAGGCGGAAGAGGAGTCATTTATCGGTCTCGGCCCATTGCCGGAAATCGTGACCTTGATGCTCAAACGCCTTATTGAGAACTTGTGAACTCTTGTTACGATCTAAATTATGTTTGAATTTCGAATACTCCGTTGAAACTTTATTAAGGTAGAAGGCAAAAATTAGTGAACGTCTATGTATAAAAACTTCTATCTTATTATTTCAAGGACTTTTCAACACTGTAAACCCTTCCTTATATTACACACTTTTCACATCCTAAACAACACAACACGTATAAAAAACAAAACAATTGATATTAGTTAAAAAAAAAAAAAGTTGTACACATTTTCTTTTAAGTTACCTGACAATTTTCTTCAGTAATAACGCGAGCTTGCCGTGCAAATAAGAAATGTGATTTCCGTAACCGTGACCTTGCGGCGGAGGTTACGGCGCAAATAAGAAAATGTAATTTCGCTGCTTATTGCGGATCCGACAACATTTCCTAATACTGACTTCCGCTAGTGAGACACCTGTTGGAATATATTATCACGAATCTTTTTACTGAAAGAATAAAACATTCTTCTACTGCGACTTATTTCGGTAAAATTCACTTACACTCTAATGGTATGGTTCAAACTAAATGGAAAAAAAAAATCTAAGGCAGTCTTTTTTTTCTTTAAATTTTTTAAGGGGTTCATATGAATAAGTCAGACCCGTAATCATCTTAAAATAAAGAGTTGTTAAAGTTCCAGTCGATCGTTAACAGGGTAATCACACTGTTCGATCTGTTATAAATATCCAATATCTATCGTTGTAGATAGTAGTAGATGGACATGCCACTATGTTCCATAATCGAAATTTATAAATAAAATAATACTCTTAATCAAAACGTATAAGAGATAAGAAATATAATTATATCCTTTGTTTTCTTTCCACCAATGTCCATATAGTCCTAAGTAAAACAGAATTACTTAATGTAGCAGCGCATTGTGTAACTTCCTTTTTCCTTGTTCGTCGTCGTAACATTAACTCGCAGTTTTTTTTTTCATCATTCCGAGCCGGTGACGGATGCCCGCGGCAATTAGTGTCCGGAAATTATACAAGAAAACAGCCGAGTAATCCATCACCTGTCCCTACAAAAACTACCCCGAAAAATCTCATAGATCGCTAGCGAATTGTTGAAAAAAATCTTCCGTGTTTCATCATTATTTAAACCTTCACAACGAATAGAAAAATAGCACTATATTATCTATATTACATTCTTTTTATTTTTATTTGGTTTCTTTTAACAAATATATCTGTAATTTGTTAGTAATCTTTTTTTTTCAGTCGCTTGCTTTTTTTAACATAACAATAACATAAGATAAAAATACATAAACTCTTAAAACTTCAACCTTTATCTACGAAGTTACAAGGGTGTCAATAGTGTCCTTAAACGCTTTGAGAAATAAGTGTTGGCGCTCGCCTCGGCGGGGTATCTGCCGTGCTCCCATATAAAATATTGTACCAGTATCTTGTGCTCATCTCTTAAAGACAATGTTGATATATTGAGTATGAAGGCGCATCGTAACTCAGTGAAGACGCACTCAATTGGAAGACACGATAGAATTGATCTTCATAACCTATTGACTTTCTTTATTAAACTTACTAAAATAAACCATTGAACTGTACAGTTAAAAACAAAATTGTGTACCAAGCCTTATATGTATTCAACAACTAACAATGTATAAATTAATTTGTTGTCCGCACAGTACCATTGTTTCTCACGTTTACGTGAAAACTAAGATTAAGAAGAGATTATGTAACTTTCTCTGGGAATTTCTTGTTACTTAATGGAGTTTCGTATTTACTTCAGCACTCGAGGCAAGTTAAGAATACTATACAAGTTAAACAACTGGCTAAACTAATTGGAAAAAGTTATCACTATTTATAATTACAGAAATAATTAGGGAATTAAGAGATACATCATTTTTTACTTAAACCTTACTTAAACTAAGATATTGGTACCACTGACAAAGCGTTTAACAATGTATTACTTATAAAACGGCGTAAGTCACGTGTAAATTGGTGTCGGTACCGACTAGTTACGAGCCCATCGGGGGCTCTTCTTCAGGATGAATGGGATTGGTACTATAGTGCGTTTAACAATTTAGTCATTTTGAGCAGTTTTTTTCCCTAATATATTCTATAAGGAATCCAACTAAGCTCTAGGCTTGTGTTAGTACTTGGTTAAAAAAAGGCAAATAGCGGTATTGGCACTTTCAACCACATAATAGGAATTCTATAACCGTAACCATCAGGTTTTCATAATTTAAATCTTCAGGATTTTGATGTTTTTTTTTTAAATTTAATTTCTTACTTGTAATTTTGAATTTATTTGAGATGTTATTGTAACGATGTAAAATCTGCTAACAGAAAGAATACTTAATTCGCGTATAAAAGTAATTAAGTACATTGTGTTACGCAGACACGAGATACAAACTATACAAAGAATACATTAAAATTCATTGAACACGTCCGTCGTGTGTAAACTTACAAAAAGGAACACAAAGAAAAGAATTCAATTAAACAAATTGAAAGATCGGAGCGCCTTGGATGTCGAGATCACATTCGTTCTTTTCTTTTTTTTTTCTTTGTGATCGACATATCTTTTGATATCGATCAATGTACACAAAGGGTTTTCGAAAGCCGAAAGATTGTATCGGCAAAATTATTTTGAATCGAGTCACATTTATTGTACGGAAACCTGCAACAACATCAGGCTTCCGTATCTGAAAACAAACAGCGCCATCTACTGTTAACTCATGTTAATTTTGTTGCTTCGATATATATATAGATCCCCTATATAGATAGATAGATAGATAGATATATAGATACCCTATCAATAATAGAGTTTAGATGTCTAAAATTATATTTGGTTCCGATATAAATTAAACCCAACAAACACCTCTTAAAACTTTCGTGATATTTCACTAAACTACTAATAAAACTAGTTTTAGACCCGACGGTGGTTCATCTTAGAACTATACGGCTGTACTCGCGGTCGAGGCTCGCCTGGCACATTCACCAATCTACACGTGAGTTCAGCTGTTTTATTAGTAGTTTAGATATATCTTAGTTAAGCTGGCTGTACACCTGAAGTTAATTGCACACTGTGAGTACCTTACATGTCTATGCAAATTTTTCACTGTACAGTCTTATTATTTAGCTACAATTTAGTAAGTAAAGGTAGTAAATAAAGGTGTGTAACAGGTTTTTAATATTATCTATATATTAGAATAGGAATTAGAGAAACATTTTACAAAATCATTAAAAATAGATACTCCATTTTCATTAAATTTACGAATTGAAAATGAAGTACGGAAAATGTTGGAATATTACCAGTGTTATTTGCCTTGCGTCGTAACATTCATTTGCAATTGCTATCTAAACACATCCTCTGTATTGTCATATTTGAACATTCTAGTTGCCCGCGGTCAAATTCACTTCGTATCTCTCCATATTCATCCGAAACAATATTGTTACAAGAATAGTCAGATATATAGAACATTTCAGTAGCAACAATATGAAAGTAAATTACAAGATGGAAATGATAAGTGATTGACACAAAGATAATGGTGTGTTCAATGGTGTTTCATATTATAAAAATATTAAAAGAAAACAATAAATAAAACGTGAACTAATTAAAATTACTAATCTATTGATTATGATAATTAGTTTATGTTATCTATGTATACAGAGCGTCGGTGGCGCAGTTGTTAAGCGCTTGACCGGACCGGACCGTACTCGATGTTGTACTAAAGGATTAGCTGGGATAAAATTATCAGGATCTCCTAATAAGTATGGATTAGTTAAAGTTAGAATTCTTAATAG